>OY998143.1:4815099-5307279 GCA_963921925.1 Sphagnum tenellum | reverse complement strand
CTGCTGTGGCAAACATCTCGATCTACCCGGCACTCCTCTCTCCCTCTCTTTGTCTCCTTCTCTCCTCCTTGCGTCTCTCTCTCGTTCGCTCTCTCCAAAACTGAAGTCTCTCTCTCCCTCGAGACCCACACGGCAGGGGTTTTTGCAATGCAAGCGCTGGAACAGCAATTTCTCGATGAACGTCCAACGAATGTACCTCTTTTCATCCACACTGTAAACCCCTAAATCCCCAAATTTGTGAGTCATTTGGTCACAATTTGGGAGGGTGATTTTGTGCCTAATCTCAAACTTAAAAATATGATGACCCAAGAAGTCATTCTTCTTATATTTTAAGAAACACCATGAATAAAAAGATTTATTTTTTTTAAAAAACTTTGTTATGAAATAATGACATATTTTGACTTTTTAAAATTATTTTTGAACATATTTTCATAATGAATTTATATAATTATTTTAATAAAATCATTATTTTATTTTAATAAGTTGCATTTTTTTGTTTTTTTGGTACATCATTTGGAATAAAATGAAAGTGACTTCCTCATGTGTCGACCTAAAAGAGGACTTTTCATGAAAAAAATGACCCAAATTCCCCAAATTTTTAGAAATGATTTTTTTGTTTTTAAAGGTCAGATTTTTATGATGAGTTCGAATAGGTAGCCAAAAAACATAGCAGGAATTTTTATTCTTTAAAACTTTCATATCTAGTTTATAGCCAAGTTTGGCTAAATTTCCTATTGGATGATTGCCACTTTGGATTCATCACAAAATCAAAGGAGAAAAAAAATTGGACCAAAGACAATTACCGTGGTACAAGGCAACTCCAACACTAGTATGTTGAAATTTTTAATTAATTTTGAATATTTCATTTCGAAAATTTCAATATTTCAAAATATTCTTCATTTCCTTCACAAAAAAAATTTTCTGAAATTTTTTTTTTCAAATTTTCAATCATTTTATTTCAATGACAATGATTCATTGAAGTTGGTTTAGATATGATAACTTTAGGTTCATTGAAGTTGTTGTACATTGGACAATTCCAAATTGAAATTTGTTTAGCCTATTCCTAAATGAAGAGGCATGAAAAGGTGTCTTTTCATATTTGTGTATTTAAATTGTTTTTTCAACAACATATTCACAAGAAGAATATATCCTTCATCAATTTGCATCCCATGAATATGTTGTGGGGATGATAATATTTTCATGATTTGTGTTATTAATTGAATTAAATGCATGGGAAGACGAATGACTTGTTGGCATAGGAACTTTACAAGAAGGAAAAAATAAAACAAACAAAACAACAACAAGAAAATGATTTAAATAAATGATTTAGTTTGTTGGCAATTCATCAATATTTCCAAATTAGGTGCAAATTGAAATAAGCAAAACTTTAAAAACCATAAACATTGATTTTTAAAAATTAATTATAAAATTTTCCCATTTTTTAAAATATTAAAAACATGTTCAAAGTTTAACTTTGATTTCAAATTTTACATTATTCAAAGATTTAATATTTTAGTTAAATCAACTATTTGTTAATCATAAATCACATATTTTTTAACTTACTATTACCATATATCACGTTGAAGTTTTTTAATTTTGAGGTTTTTTTTGTGCATGTTATTTTTAAAAGTGCATGATTCACCTTTAAGGACATATTTGTTTTATCTTTTCATTCAACAATAACATTTTAAAACTTAATGACCTATTAAATAATATGTCGCAACCCTAGCCTTGGGTTCGCGACCAAGGCAAGGGGTTGCAAGGTTGTAGGCCAAGAAAGAAGTTCGAGAGTTATGCCGCATGCTCTCGGGAATGCAAGAAAATGTGAAGGAATAAACCTTCACACTCCCAAGGGAACTCCCCCCTTTGGGAGTTAGAGTCTCGGTGGACTCTCAAATGTTTAAAGAACGATTGCAAGGGTCAAAACCCAATGGATTGAGGAGTTTTTTGTATCATTGAAAGATATTGAAATGTAGATGTTTAAAATGGGCTTGCAAGATTCATTGGGCACCTACAACACAAGTTATGGTCAAAAGAAGGGCCGAAAGTCGAATGGGCAATTTGATTCTCGACCACTAAAAATTGAAAATCAACCCAATTTCCTTGCGTGCAGGTGGTGTGCGACATACCTTTGAAAAGCTCTCGACGAAGGTTACAACTTTGCTTCAGACCTCATTTCAATCCAAGATCTGCACGCGAAGTTATGGGCCTCCAAAATTGCGGGAGTCCCAACTTTGGCAATGCCATTTGGATGTGGGCCTAATGGAGAGGCAGAGAGTATACCATAAGGGGGAAGGTGATGGCTTCCCCAAGTCCGAATTGTGATGAGTCTTGTGAGTCCAAGTTGCCCATTGCTTGTCCTAGCACCAAAAGTGTTCCAACTATGCATTAATCACCTTGTGTTAATTTTATGCAGTTTTGTGTGAGTAATTGAAGCTTAACAATTCTTCCTAGTCCCATCGCAAAACTCCAACACACCTTTCTACCCCTCCAAAGTGTTGTGAGCTAGGGAGTGTGCCCCGATTCCTTACTCTTCCATTGTTTTCAATTTGGATTCACATTTGAATCCCTCAAGGAGCTGGGAGTGCGTCATAATATGATATTTATGTTTTGAAAAGTGAATATAAATTATGATTAAGTTTTTTGACTTATACATCATGATTACAAATTATTTTAAATGTGTTATATTTGGACATTTTGTTTCAAAAATAATACCTTTTGGTGCATTTTAAACCACTAAACCACAGTCTCCATCCATAAATATTTGATTTGATTTGATATTGATTTCATAATGTTCATAATTTTAACAAGTGGTAATCAATTTTGGTCTATATTGAAAATTAGATTCATAAATAAATAAATATGAAATTCCATTATAATTATATTTTTTAACCAATTTATCAAGGTTTTAAAATAAATATTATAATGGTGTTAAAATTTTAATAATGATTTAAATCAAAACTTAATTATAGTAAAATACATTTACATTAACCATTTTCATCAATTTAAATGACATATGTTCAACTTTTTGGGTGTAAAATTTTAGTGAACATTTTAAAATCAAAAGTAAAAACATATTCAAATCAACATTGAAAATGGTATATCCATCAAAAGATTTTATCAATGTTATGTTTATCAAACTAATAGATTTAATGAACATTTTTTAAACATCATATTCATTAACATTTAGTGGGAAGTGGCATTTGACAATCTTTTAATATCACCTTCACACATTACTTGAGGGTTAGACATTTTATTTTGTACCTTCTACCACCCTCTCCTTGGCGTGGGTAAACATTCTTTTCTTTTTCTAGTTATTTCCTCTTTTCACATCAATTGAGTATATTGCCCCTTTCAACTTTGATTTCTTTTATAATTAATGAAAATGCAACCCCTGATTCTAAAAAAATTGAGTTTTAAACCATTTTGCTTGTTGCAAGGCCAAATCCCCAAAAGGTTTGATGGCAACTGAGCAAACATTTCTAAATCTAAACAACCTCAATCAAAATTCAAATCACTGCAATATTTTGGTTTGAGAATGACTTAAGCTTTTCCAACAACAAAAACACTCGTGAACATCAATAAAAATGAGAAAAAATGAAGATAAACAAACAAACAAAAAGAATGCCAGCAAGGAATGAAAAAATGACAACAAGCAGTAATAGGGGTGTCAAAAAATCATGTTAGAAACGCTAAGGGTGTTAAGTTAAACATGAAAATTTTCTTTTATCAAGCAATAGAAAGCATCAAAACATTGAAGATTGAAAGCATTGGATATAATGTTGGGGGACACCAAGAAATACACCAGACATTATGGGCTTTAAGGTTGAAAATATAAAATATTTTCTATTTTTTACACTAGGGTTTGTTGGGAAGCATGGGAAGGATGTTGGAGGACATTGGAAATGCCCCAAAAAATTTGTTTTTAAAGTAATGACAAATATCAAATAGACATCATGGGTGCTAGAAATATTAATTTTTTAGTTGGTGAAAATTATATCCCATGTTTTGAAATTAATGGAAGTGGAAATGATTTCATGGGCAATTTATATGATCAAGGATTACCAATTTTTGGTCACTAATTATCTATCAAATATTTTATTTAAATATATTTAAATATATTTTTAGTATATATTGAGTCAATTGATCATCATTAATATCATGAAGCATGGCAAAGCCCAAGTTATTTGTAAAATGTTGAAATTTTCAAAAAGTTTTTTTTTCAAAAAACCAAAATTTTGTGAAGGAAAATACAATATCTATGGGAATATTCAACTATATTTTATCTTTCAACATGTAATTTTCATATTAAGTTCATTATTGGACGAACATATGTTGAACATGCCTTCATACCATGATATTGTAAAATGACTTTGTGGACATTAGGCCTTAAAAGTTGCAACTAATCAAAATGAAATCACACAAATATTGCCAATGTGTAAGGATCTTGTCAATGATCAAATAAATGTTCCTCTTTTTCATAAATTTTTTCAAGATACAAAAATTAAATACAATATAACCCAATTTGAAATAAAAACCCCAAAATATTAATTTGAATAAAAATTCGAAATTCAATTAATGTTTTTCAAGATACAATATTTAAAGCCTCCCCACACTTATAGCTTTAGAAAACCTTGTTATCCCCACTAGCTCCAAGGTTTTTGGGAACATGGTATCATGATGACATCATTCGTATTTATTTATGATATTTTTTCATTTTTTGTACAATGAATTTGGCCTTAAGTTCCTTAGAGGTAATTATTGCCATTATTAATATATAAAATTGTGGTGGTGTATACACTTGTCATTGACATTTTCCTCCCCACCTTCCTTCTTATGAAACATTTTGTGTGAACCAATCCTTTCATATCATCTAGCCACATGCAACATCGATGGTCATTTTTTTCTTTTGGTCTTGTTTCTTTGGGCTTTTTGGTCATTTATTTTCCCTTTAATCTTGTTTCTTGAGGCCATTTCTTGTAGATATAGTCTCAAGATAAGATTTATCATAGTTTGCTCATGGTTCTAATTTGTTGTTAGAATTTGTTCTAAGGTTGTTATGAGTAATGGATCATGCAAAATTTTATTTGTTCATGGGTACGTTTATTTTGCTCATGTAAACACTTTGGCATTTGACATAGATGATCATGATTTTCATACTTTGGATTTTATGGGTTGGAGTTGGTTGCCTTTTTTATCATTAGATATTAGGACCATGCTAGCTTTTATAGCTTACATCGGTTTCTTATTCGTGTTTTGGGATTATTGCATGATTATTACATTTCATGTAGCATGTTAAAAATTTGGGACATTGGGTAAAACCAAACAATGCCAGTTGGTATTCACATTTTTTCCTTGTTGAATATGATGACAATAGATGGAGAGAAATGTTTAGAATGTTGAAAAATGCATTGTTTAACATTGCTAGAAAGTTATGTCCTCACTTTTTGAAAAAAAACCAGAAAGTATTGATTAGTAATACCAACAAAGGTTTGTGCATTGTAAATCTCACACATGGTGCAAACATGTTTGTTTGTTTTTTTAGAATTTCTTACAATTGGGAAAAATACTATTGCATTATTATTTTTAAAACTTATGGAAATTTTTAACCCATTGTTTTCAAAGGCCTCATAAGATGACCAAAAGGAAGAGAAATGGAGGTGGTAAGAATTGAATTCAAACAATGGTGTTAGTTGCCTTCAAGTCAAAGGATGATAAATGGAACCCATGTGCACATATCTATACCAAAAATCTCATTGTTAAAGACTAGAATTATTTTAAAACAAGTAGGTATTCAATTATGGCCCAAGTAGTTATGAATAGTAGGAAAGAATTCATGGATGTTTATGTTGGACTCCTTGAATTTGTCAATGATAGTCATGTTTTGTAAAAAAAAATTATACAGGCAAGCACAATATGGATCATTTTTCAACATTCAAAATGGTTCACAAAATGGGGATTTCCTAGATATCCCTTGTTCAATTGGTTGATGGTCCCATATAGACACAAAGTTGAACAATTTATTTCAGAAAAAAATTACAATGGGTGACATAAGAAAAACAAATTTTTTGTTGAGAATTCATTTGGTATCTTGAAAAGTATTTTCCAAAAACTTATTAACAAAACATAACTTTATGTGGCATTTTTGTTTAACATGTTCTTACGTTGTTGTATCTTGGATAATTTGGCATTTGGTCAAGGAGAATTAGATTTTGTCAATTTGATGCATCCACTATAACTACAAGCTGCCACGTAAGAGATTCAAAATGAACACAATGTAAAGATGAGTTCACATCCACAACTGGATCAATAAGAAAGTGTGTGAAATTGGAATTGAGGGAAGGGAGCAGTTTGGTGTCGAACAATGAAAGATCCTTGAAACATATTTTGGCACCATACAAAATAATTTCAAGGTATGTGTTTTATAACATACAATTATGATATTTGAAATTTCATTGTATGATCTAAATATGTAAATCTTCAAAGTTAGATAAGATGACATCATATAATTGCCAAGATCCTTATAAGTTACAATATCATTTGGGTTGACATGTTTAATTCCATTATACCCTTGAGCCACATTACAATTGAACACCATTATCATGACATTAGTTAATCCCACAATGGATTCACCATGTCCTTGTTGATTTTTTAATTTTTTTTTCTTGCTTTAGATCTTAAAATATTAGAGTTGTTTAGAATTTTTTGTTTCCTAGCTTTTGTTCCTTTGCTTCTCAATCTCAAAACTAGTAGTTTGAATCCGGTTTATAGTTGCAACCAATTTTCTTAAATTTTTTTTTCTCTATTGCATCGATAAGATTTTTCTAATTAACATTGATTTTTCAATGGACATACATCTCACAATTTAGTAGTGAAAATTGTGCAATAAAAATTCATTCATAATTTGTACGTTTCACACATTAGTAACTTGTATGGAAAACACATTTGACACACAGATTTATAGGAGGATGCAAAATTCATGTGACATTCATTCATTCATAAGTTTGTACTTCATCCATCAACACATTTATCTATGTGTTAAATGTGTTTTCAATGCATGATATTAATGTGTAAATATACAAACCTATGAATGAACAAACTTCACATGATTTTCTTTATTAATTCATCGCATGTTAAAATTGTGTTGTATGTATTCATCAATAGTCTAAAATTTTGAAATGATACTTAAACTAGTTCATGTTAACCTTAGTTTGTGTGTCCTTGGAACATGAAACGTTGTAGTTGGAGGCATTGGAATTTCACTGTTAGGCACTAGTAGATTGCAACATTAGGCATTTGAAGCATCCCATTGTTTGGCATTGGAGGAATTGTAAAGTTAGGCACTTTAGGCATCTTGCTTTTCAACTCTTGATGATGTGAATTCAATGTAGGCACTTTATAAACATTTGAACCAACATGAGGGCTTGCATTTTGAAGAATCAAAGGACTTGGATTCTATTGTGGTGTAGTTATTGATGGCATATGGATATATTCATCATAACCTAGAGGCATTTCAATCCAAATGCAATTATCAATATTAATGGGCTGAGATTTTTCCATGGTTCACTATAGTTGTTTGTACCAATTGGTGATCTATACATCCCATCATTTGTTGCCATCAACTCTTGCACAAGAGTGGGACAAAAAGTTGGCCGTGAACTTAAGAAGGATTCAATATCAGATATATTTCCTTAATGTATTGTTTAGGCATATCTAAATAATACATGTTTTGTGTTGAAAGCACTCAATAATCTTCATTCATGCTAGTCATGTATGTGCAGTCTTTGATCATGTATGAATCACCCAATACAATGTCCATTTATCTTTACAAATATGACCATTTTTACAATGACGAGAAAATCTAACAACCACCATTGTCCTATATATCTTTTTCCATTTCACCATTGTTAACTCAAATCGATCACAAGAGTCTACAACATCCAATGTTTTCAAATGCTCCTCATGTTTGTCTTCATCAAAGCCATGATTTTTACATATTTATAATTGGGTTTCCTTGATTTGCGAAGGAAACTTTCCATTGAAGATGATTGATCTAATGCTTTTTGTTTTCCTTTCCCTTTTCCTTTTAAATCATGTCTAATATCTGGAGGTGTATCGCTGATTTCTTGGACCTCCTTAAATGCAATTTTAATCATGAACATAGAATTGATTCAATTCATTCAAAAACATTTGTAGTTGAATGTGCAGGAAAATAGGTTTCAAAAATTTGTACCTACAAATGCATTTTGTTGGGTGACACTTTCATTGTTACACTCCACGATATTTGTAAAAATTTCTTCCAAAAATACCCTAGATTGCTAAAAAACAATGTTGCACAAAGAAATCATAATATCAAATTGGAAGAAAGAATGCTAGAAAGAAATGTTGCATGGAGAAACATCAATGTCACATGCAAAAAAAGTAAATGTAAAAGACACATATCATTGACTTAAATGTCTATTTTTGGGGCTTGCACCTACTTTTAGCCCATTTTTGCTTGATATCTACATTTGAAGTATATATATATATAATATTTCTTTTTTCCTATCTCTAACTTATTTCTCAGTTGCTTTTGATTGCCACATGGGATTTGGTCAACCTACCATTTTAGGCGTGAACACCACTTTATATGATGAAGAGATATCCATGACTTAACTCTAGATGTGGAGTGGATTTTATTAGTATAACAAACACCATGCCAGAAAAACAAACATCTAAACACTACTTATTTCAGTTAAAGGTCATAGGCACATGCAAGGATCAATTGCAACACTACTTTGTGTGATGGACCACAGCTCAAAATCCAGATTTGCATTGTTTGCGATCCCCAGAAGGGGAGGGGTGAGCCAGCCTGGAAGTAGTGCAAGACCAAAGCGACACGCGCGGGGCCAGGCAGCAAGCTACCAGACGGCCCCGCCCCCGAGAAAAATTAGATTTATATCATGAGGCTCGATGAACCTCGTATCAGATATTAAACTGATAAGAACAGATACTACACCTGATCTTAGCCAAAAGGCCGAGAAAGGTATGCTTCTGCAGGCGCCGCCCCGGGGTTTATATACTCTGTGAACGAAACTCTTTCGGCAACCAATATGGGATTAAAGCACAGCTGCTTGCATCATACTTGCTTGCCCCTCTTTGCTCTTCGTTTGTTTTTGTTTCTGCTTTCCACTTCGTACCTCGATTTTCCAAAAAACATTTGTGTGTATGATTGCTGTGCACGCGCCAGTAGGGCCCGACATTACCAAAACTTTTGAGGCTTTACTAAAAACCAGGAAATATTGATCTTGCTACAATGCAACTTGATTGATAGGCTCCATTGTCGCTCGCCCCTTGTAGTTCAGTAGCCCATCGAGTTGGAACTGCTCAGAAAAGACCTTGGTGTTGCCTGTTCAAGATCATGATACTTGGCAACAACAACCAGCATCTGCTGATGACGAAGTGAAATTATCCATTTTGTGTGTACTGCCCGATCACAATCCTCACAGATCCTCATTAGTCCAAGTCCAAGACCAAGTCAGCATTGAAAGAAATCAGAACATCCAGTGCATCCAGATTTGGGTTCTGCAAAAGCCCTTGTTCGCTGGAACAGAGATAATCTTGGTTGGAAATCTCATGACAGTAATCAAACCTCAGCCTTCACACTTAATGTTCGTGTCTTTGAAGTGAAAACAGCTTGTCGACTTCAACTGTGGCACGAATGACTTTTTCTGTTTTGATGCACAAGGCTCTTACAAGCACCCGGGAAGTGCAATTGCGCAAGTACAGGATTGATGACATCCTTAACCCAAAAGCAAGTTTTCATGAGCCATATATCTCTTTCTTCAAATGTTTCCTTTGTACTTTTTTTTTTGTTTTGAACACAAATTGGGGCCTACAGAGGTGTTTTGTCATGTATCAATGAAATCTGTTGTGGTGTGTATTTTCTGAAACAGAGAACACCTTCAATTTTGAAAAATGGGACTGTGTTCAGCATGAGTCGCAATGAGCTCCCGAAAGATGAGACATTGGTGAGTACAACTGAAATTCATGCTTTCACTTTCAACTCTCTTCATCATTCACAATTCCTTATCAGTTTGCTCCTTTTCTTGGTTCTTAATTTCCCACTAGATTTTGTGGTTCCATTGGATGTGAAGGTTATTTTGTTGAATCCCCTGTTTGGAGTGAATGCGAGTCTTTCAGACCAATTTATCAGTCATGCACTGATTTTTAGGCCTAGACTTGTGGTGCTTAATTATCACCTCACCACAAACAAAGACATATGCCTTACAAACCATACCTTACAAACCCATTCACTCTCACCTGACTGCAGAGTTTCAGAAGTAGTCAGTTGAAGCATAGAGTTGCTGCAACGCTCTTCCATATGTTTTATATAGGAGTACACATGAGTTCTATAATGATGTATTTGTGGTTGGGTCTATCAGGTTGAAGCATGGGGGGTACACCCTGATTTGGGAGGATGGCAGACTGTCCAGAGATTGCATAAGTCTCATTCTTGTGACTTCTTTTCCTTTGTACCAAATTGTGAGCTTTTGCATTGTATTGAAATCCCTTCATAGTTTTGGTCCCAGTCAACAGTGGTGATTTTCTAAACCCTAAACCCTTGCTATCTGCATGTAGGCATTTTACCTGGCAGGATCTGTGGACAAATTGGAGTGTCCATTGGATCAATGGAATGAGGTGACCCCTTGGTTCTACTTGTGGTGTCTGAATAAATGAGCTCACAAGTATAAGTAGTTCGCAGCTATGCATGGACACCATACGATAGCCTCAAGATGCACATGCAGGCAAACAACCTGTGATACCACCTAGGGATGCAAGAATAGGCTGGCAAGCTCAATATTTGCCAGTCACTGAAAATCCAGAATCTAGGCCATTTAGATGGCAGCCTCCACATTCCCAACTGTCACCAAGTTCATTGGCTTGGCCTGCACCCCCATTTCACCAGCCCACAATGGAAGGTGAGACAGGTTGGTGGTTAGATTCTTAGGTTCCCTAGAAGCAGTCTTCTGTAGATCCACTGCTAGATGTGAGTAGTCTTTTCAAGAGGCACATATTTCCAAACTTCACCAATTTTTCCTTCTGTGAGGATTGTGAGTCACTTTCCCTGAGCTCATGTCCATCCGTAAAACATGTCTTTGGAATATGAATGCTGTTGTTTTGGAGATTAATTTGAGAATCATTTGATTTGTGAGCATCTGTTTGTTGGGAGGATTTGAAATGGGCACTTTTTGTCTATGGATGTGTATGGGCTTATGTTGAAATCTGCTGCAGAGGAGTATTGTACCCTCTTTTCTCTCTTTTGGTCTTTCAATTTCATGTTTGTGGCATTCTTTGAGTTTCTGTCCATCAGCTTCTCTTGGAGCTATGCTCTGATTCTATGCAGATCTTTCAATTGCCCTTGCCCCAAATCAGGGTGGTATACATCAAATTCTGAGCATGTTCCTCTGGTTTTACCACAAGGATTCTCAGGTATTGTGACTACTGCCATGTGCTGGGACTGTTGACTAAGCAGCAAAAGTAGGGTTATGGAGAAGGAACAATGTTGTGCCCCATTGGTAGGACAGATCATATTTCTAAGACCTTTTCTTTCCCATTCACATAGCTCTGAAATGGTAATGACACACTTCACAAGGCAGCTGGAGGCAAGCAGGGGTCATCTTGGTACCTTGGATTATCACTTATTCCTCATTTTTCCATGAGTACGCATTGTCATCAAATGTTGGTTTTGTTCTTTAAGCCTGCTGGTTAATGTCTTGTCACTGTGATGGGTGTCTAGAGTCTAGCCTGGTGCAGTTCATGTGCAGTGTCTTTGTGGCATTGTGGAAAGGTAGTGTTAAGTACCATGGCCCTTGGCCAAGTAGATGGGCCAAGCAGGTGTCCTGATTCATCAGGGTTCTGTCACTGTGTATGTCTGCAGTTATCCAATATGTGATCTGTTCCAAACAACAGGGAACTGGAAATGGTCCTCTGTTAACGTTACCCAGATCCAATAGAGTGCCTCACCAACTCTGGACTGAGTTCTGTGCAGGTTTTCATTGCAAATATACTTATAATTGCTTTTGTCATACTTGAGAAAATGGCTGCTTTTGCAGTGAAATATGCATAAGCCTGGTTGGGTTGGTAAGTTCCTGTCTTCATTCAATTACTTGGGCAACCCTCTTTCCTGATCACCTGACTCACCACAAGTACTTCTATTTGAACCAAGAGAAAGTGAGATCTTTGTTATAGAACCAGCTGTGAGAGTTTCTAAGCTGGAATTGAGACTGATGGATTAGGATGGTGGGACAGGCTTTCTTCACTAAACTGTTCTTGAAGGCTTGGGTTGTATCTTGTTGAGCAGAACATAATCTAAGGTCCTCTTCTTGTTCTACAAAAGTAAGTTCAACCTAGCCCCTCTGGCATCTCTTTAATTACACCTCAATCACAATATCTGGGCTTGTTCCAAGACTAACATCACTAGACTCTGCATTAGCCTGCATTGTATCGTTTTGCCTGGAAATGACAGTGCCTGTGGATGATCTTCACTGACTGAATCCTGAGAAGAAAAGGTTTAGTAGAGCAGCTATGCAAGGAGTAACGTACATCATTCGAGTTGGTTCTGATAAATTACTGGGATGTTCTATCAATTATGTACAGGCTAAACCATCATGGGGAAGACCCAGTTCTAACAGTCTACCCTTTACTAGCATCCCCTGAAGGCATTTGTGTAAACAACGAATGCAGTCATGTTCAAGAAGGTGGGTCAAAATCAATATTTTTTTGTTATTTGCAGCTAGTTCCTAATGTAAAGCTGTACTGCAGTAGATTGCTCTTGTGCAAGTCCATCGGGGAGACACAAATGTATTTGTCCCCTCTGACACTCTCTAAAGGTTCATGTGCAGGGGGCTTTTGAGCTTGCTTGCACAGTCTGTCCAATTGCAATCACACACAACAGATTTTTGTAGATGTTTTTTGGAACAGCAACAAGTATATGCTTCTGCAGTTTGTTCTTTGCTTGCCTTTCCTTTGAAATGTGCAATGTAATTCTTTGAGTAAAAGATGTGTGTCATATGTTAAGTGCCATAGGCAATCATTCACCATGCATTTGATGTGCTTGATGACATCATGGGCAGTTGTTTGTGATGTATGCTACCTTGAGCCTTAGACTCTGCAAGCCTGGTAAGACACTGATTCCCACATTCATGTCATCCTCCCCTGGCAGCAAAGCCCAACAGTCAAAACCTAAACCACCTCCCTTACCCCCTTTGATGCTGTTGCAATACACAAATGAGACTGCTATTTATCTTTCTCTCATCTTAATTCCTCACAAATCATTTGTTCAACCAGCAAATGATACCCTCTGCAATATTCTTTGACAAAACAACAGCCAGGTAAGGAGCAGTTCACACCTTGTCAGTGGTGTGTTCACAGAAGTGAGAGTTCTCAAAATTGCGGAACATGGATTTACCCAGCCTGCTAAAGCAGAGAACTGATGTGTTGATTGACTTCTTAGTTCAAGCTGCAGAATGAGCAGTTGAAGCATTGGTACTGTTTTGTAAGCAGGTGCATGGAAAAGCTGCAGTTTTCTTACAGTTTATTCTTGCACATTGAGTTGCTCCATCCAACTCCAAAGATATATCACAAGTATTATAGTTGGATCAAATGGTCCTTTGCAGACAAGGCAGATGAGGAGCTAGTACAGATATTCTGACCTGAGCGGCTTCATCAAGTTCTCCCCAACTCCTGACATTTTTCTTTTGCAGGATGCATATGGAAGGATTTCTAAACACTGTAACAGATGGTGGAATTGCTTATGCCCAGGAGTTGCTAGATACAAACCTGTGTTCACAATTGAACTCCATTTGACAAAATTATGTTATAAAGCAATGGCCAGGAATTTTGAATTTTGAATGACAATTCTGAAACTAAGAAAAAAGTGTAAATTTGTATACTATGAAGAGGCTTGAATTATGATTGTTTGGATTGTGTTGTTTATGTATTGTCTACTATTGGAAACAAGGGGAAATATGTCCCATTTAAGTAGCTATGTTTGCCATTGAGATGTCCTTTGATTTGATAGCTCATATATCATTGACTCGGAATGAGGTCTCCAATTTGCTGTTGGATAAGAGAGTGTTTTACTAGAGTTTTAGTGATCAGTACCTAAATGCCATATGATAGACAAAATTTGGAAGTTGAATGAGTTTTTGTGTGTGTCTATCCATACCAACTGAGCAGAGGGGACCAATTCGTGTTCTATGGTGGTAGAATGTTGCCAGATTTCTCCCATGAAACGTGTCTGACAACGATTATGCTTCAAATTTGGCAGTGTTTTTGAGGCAAAGATTGTCTGAACTGTGAACATTGAATTTTGATGATTGCAGGATTTGCAGAGGAGTCAGCAGCAATCCCTGTTTTGATGGTGGTGGAAAATGGGTGTGGGTAGCCCATTTATTGATTTTGGACAAGGAATCTCAGAGCTTGCCAACATTGTACAAGATGCTGATCTTGTAGCGTTGGAACGAGTGGGTCAACTGCTCTGCAGAAACTTCAATGCTCATATTGAAGCTTGCTGTGGTGAAAGCACCCTAAATCCTAAACCCTAGCCCAGCAATTCTTGAATGGATCCGTTTACCATTGTATTTGTAAGTACAGTCCAGCAAACATTAGATTTGGAGCTCTGGAAAATGAGTTTGCATGATAAAATGGCTTCGCATTGCAGAGATGATGAGTACTCCGCAATAACACTTTTGAAGGTGACACTACAGATTGCATATTATGAAATAGGTACTACTGCAATTGCTAGTACTAAGGTTTTTCAGCCTCCTATTTTAGCTCGACTAGGTAAGTGAATGTTTTGGGTTTGGAGATGGGTAAATCTGCAGGCCACATGTAGCCGGGCCACACAAAAAGAATGGATCCTAGGGGGCCCAGGTTTAACATGTACCCAGCTTCAACATGTACCACCTGCCAGTTGGAGGGGTTCCACAAGGTAATCAATCTGAGCTCGCGAGTGGCTACCCAGTGGAAGCACGGTTCACAAAAACGTCGGAAGACATTGTATACTGCGACACCCGCCGCAATTGTCATAAGTGAGGCAAGGAATGACGATTGTGCAACAGGGGGTTGCCCTGTAATAAACCGAAAAGAGAGAAGGATTGATGCTGAAGGAGAAATTGTTGCAGGAATTCACCGAACCCGAAACTCCAAACCATGAAAACCACAATTTTGTGGCGTGAATGTTAGGCTGACAGGGTGCTTCAAAGTGATAGCGGAGTCGCGTTGAAATCTTGTGCGAAACTGATCCAGAAAAGCTGAGGAGAAGGATCTCCCCCCAAAGAAGGGCAAGTAGGAGAGGAGGTTGCACTATATAACCCATAAGCTTTGCCGAAATTATTTTCCGGTCTATATAAACGAAAAGTGCTCATTTAGGTGTGTCTCTTCGGAGACATCTGATAAAATTGGAACGATACAGAGAAGATTAGCATGGCCCCTGCGCAAGGATGACACGCACAAATCGAGAAATGGTCCAAATTTTTTTCTCTTCCATCCTTGCACGATAAATGAATTTCATCTCTTTTTTCTCATCCTCCATGATAATTCCATCCTCATATGACAAACGAATTTCATCCTTTTTACCTTCATCCTGCTAGAGGGAATGTCTTAGGGAACACATTGGGAACATTAAATAACAAAAAAAGCCCCTCTACCCCCCCTCCCCCTTCTTAAACCCAAAAGAAAAAAACTAAGCCCCCCTGAGCCTTCTCATTGGTTGCAAGAAATTTCTATTTCTAAAATAGTTTGTCACTATTTTCGACCTAGACTAATACTCCCATTATAAGCTAGGGCTAATTTATTGTTAGTTGTATTAATTAGGTGGTGCACCCAATTTTCATTTTTATTTTCTGCAATGAGTCAATTCAGTTGGCCCATCACAAGTTTTTTGGAACATTGGGCACTCCCGAAAATAGAAGTTTAGAGGTTCTTGACACCTTTTGTAGGTTGCGCTTGTTCAACTTTGGGCAATAATCTAGGGACAAAGTGTGGTGCAATTGGCAAACATCTTGGGGGAACATTGTTAGGAACATAATTGGGAACCTTCGGGGAACACATAGGAAAATTGGGGGAACATAATTGAGAACTTATGAGAACACCAAAATTTTAAAAACAACACATTTTCACACAATTGTTATTACCAAATTGAAGCCCGTGAATTTTTTATATATATAAATTTGTACAATTTAAGCATGATTGTCATATATTTAAAACATATATGAAACATGTATAAATACGATGAAAGATCTTAATTCACAATAATAATTTGCATCCTAATTATATATGTTTCATATGTGTTTTAAACATATGACATTTATGTTTGAACAATATAAATTTATGAAAAACAATTGCAATTGTGTGCAATTTGCCAAATCATGGCCTAAAAAAATTGTGATACTTACAATGATAATTGACTTTCTACTTGCGATTATTGTAAGTATCTTGAAGCTTTCATAAAAAATTAAGCTCATTGATTTGATCCTCCCATTGTTTCTTTTGTGTATGATGGTTTCATACAAGTTGAATTCACGAAATTCCATTCAAATTCCCCAAGTCACCTTCATACCAAACGTTCACAATCACCCCCAACAAGCATCATCAACCTATTGCAACACTAGACCATAACCTATCTAGTCTAAGATTTTCAATAAATTGTGTTGCATTACTTTTGAAACAATTCGTGCTTTTGCTCTTAAAACACAGATTGAATTAGAAGGAATACCAATGAAACTACATTAGAAACTCTATGAAAAACGTAGAATGGTCAAGAATCAACAACTTGTCAACACTTCAATTTGTCCTCATAACATTCCCCAAGTTGTATGATCTTCAATCTTATTCACCAAAAAAACAAAAATTGCTTGTTGAATGACAAAAGCATCATAACACATAGGCATGAGAAGTACATTATACAACATACTTCAACAATAATAACCTTCATGTGAATCAAGGCATCTCAATACTCACACTTAAGAAAGCCATAATTCATGCACAACAAACAATTAGGTCAAAAAGGCTCCACACCAACATGATGTGTATATATATGCATGCTCATACATAGAAATCTAAGAAACCCAATCTGCTCATACACATGTAGAAACATCCCACATCACCTAAACCCTCAAAGTGTGTTTTTTTGCTCATCTACAAGCCTATCCACGACATGCATACATTTGTAGTAGATGATCGAAACCATCCACAGATCAGTGAAATCCATGCACAACTGAAGAGATTGTCAGAATGGATCCACGAGGAAGGATATCTAACAAAGGTCGAATTCGTGCTGCATAATGTGGAAGAGGAAGTAGAAAAGGTATCTACTTTCTGTCACCATAGTGAGAAACTGGCTATTGCACTTAATGGCCTCATTAGCACACACACCTACCTCCTTGTAGTTCACATTCTCTAGAATCGGATTCTTGAGTATGTGGGCACCATCATACAGCCACAAAGTTCACTTGTTGGAGGATGGGAGTGATGATCTTCACTCCTAATCAAATCAATCACCAGCCACAAAGTTCACCTGTTGGACCATGGAAGTGATGATCTTCACTCATAATCAAATCAATCACCAAGCAGAATGTTGGAAATACCTCACCTGGTGGGTATGGGAGCTTTTGAGGAGTTCTTGAAAATCTTTCAGACTCCTTATGGGCCATGGGTGGTTGCTCTTGAGGGAGGGAGGAGAGGATGACGCAATGTCATGCTTGTGAGAGTTGGGGTTGGCTATTGTAGAGGGTTGGCTTCCATCTTCCATCAGGCACACATGTGGAAAGTAAAGGAGCACTTGCATCCAATTGTGGCATACCAATTCCCAGTGTCAATCCCATGCAATGTCCAATACTAAAACACTACAATTAATTCTCATGCACATTTTTAATCCTTGAGTCAACAATCATCTGCACCAATTCTGCACACCAATTTGAAAGACTGAGAGGTTTGGAGATCCCCACAGATCTCTGAATTCAGACAATGATTGAAGACAGAAAGAGGATTAGAATTGTCTACAAATCTTTGAATTGAGACCATGACTCAAGACAGAGGAATAGAAAGCACCCTAGATCTCTGATTGGGACCAACCATCTCTATCATTCACTCTTCTCCAGAGCCCAGTGATGGCCTCTGCTTTGCATTCATCTTACTGAAAGCATCCACTGCCCTACTGTAGCATGGTGCATGGCCAAGCTTCACCACCACCCTTCCATTGCCTCTAAGGTGAGAATTGAATAACACTAAAACACTCACAACATAATCCTTTCAAACCTCCTCACAAAAATGCCATTCCTTCTGATAATGCGATGTGAGCAATATGCTATCTGAATCTGATATACACCCACCAGTCTGTCATTTCAGTGGACAACTATTCCAAATTGTTTGTGAATTGGCTGTCAATGCTCATAGCTCCATGCACCACTCGCCACCACCATCCCTGTGCTGGAAGAAAACATCTAATCACAACAAGCTCCTGCCAGTGTACAATCAACCTGTTCACTGGAAGTTGCAGCAATTTCATGTGACTGGATGGACCCTGAAAAGAAATCAATATATCATTGCTCTTCACCTTTCTGACTACCATAGGACAAAGCTATGCAACCACACCATTCCAACCCATTCTTGCAATGAGTGAATTTTCACCAGAGAAAAACTCAAGTTGTGAAAAACAGCCACAATAGCCCTTTCAGATACTGCACTATCTCTGTACCCCCAAGCTTTGAAGTTCCGTAGACCCTGTCTACAAATGTGATGGGCACCTGCACACCACATCAACCAAGTTTCAATCATCAGTGGAGCAGTTAACCACCAGGTGGTCTGCGTGAAAGGGGATGGGATCTGGGTTGGGTTTCAATCAGAAGCTACTATAGTTAGTGTTCAAACTGTTATCTCATGACCAGTTTGTGGCCAAGTATGTTTTCTATTTGGATTCATGTAGGTTAATGCTCTTGATATAACATTTGATTGAGATTTGCATGTAAAAGAGAATCATGCCTATCTTGCAGCAACAGTCTGACTCTCATCCTATGGAGTAGTCCAAGCTAAATTAGCAAAAGGGTTTAACACAAACCTCTTCAATATGATAGTGCATACGAGTGGCTCGCACAATGAGCTCCATTTGAAAGACATACCCCTTGCTCACACAGACCTTTGTCAGTTCCTCCAACGCCTCTTTCTTATAAAGCCTGCCAAAACAGCTCTTGTCACATCATATCTATCAGAGTGCAGAGAAAACTCCACAATGGCTCCTGCATTTCTGTGCTCCTGTGACAAGCCCGAATAAATCAATGCTCAGAGCTACGTCCGCTTACCGAAATGATCCGGTCAAGTCAGAGACTTTTGGCCACAACAAAGTATGTGCCAGTACATTTGCACCCCGGCTTGTAAGTTTACGCCTTAGATCCCAGCCATACACTCCTCCTCCTTTTGCATATCGTGTTCCTGTGACAATGTCTGCCTTTGTTTCCAGCTGTTTCCTGATAGATGTTTTCAACAAATGAAACTGGGTGTGTAAGAAAGATAGTTACAAGACCAAATAGAGTTATCTGACCTGGTATTAAGTGGTGTGGAAGGTCGATAAAAGAGAGAATGAGTACCTGATGAAACTTGGGAGATACTTGGGCTGCAAGCAATCAAACAAACAACAAGCACCCAATCACAATACTATTTATCTACCACATTCCAATATGCCTCAACAATGATTGACATTCAATCTTCACTCCCTGCCCTGCACATATATTGTGCGACATCTGACTCAAACACGTGATCAAACACATAGAGAGACAAGGAGCCAAAGAAGAGAGTACTCACATGATGAGAAAGGTCAGCATCCATAATGATGACAAAGTCACCCGAAGCATGCTTCAGACCATGCACATAAGCAGTTCCTGTACAAATGTAAGTTTGAAGGGATTTAAAACAGTTGTCTAAATAGGCTACATGACCATCGTCTACAAGAAACTTGTAGGAGTGGCTAGCTAACATGTAAAGGCGGTGAATTTCATGAGAGTCAACTCTGTGTTTTTAGGAGATGAAATTTCACTCACCTAGCCCCAACTTGGCTGCTCGAGGTCTTAGCAACTGCACACAAGGCGGGAGACCCAGTAAGGTAGCAGCAGACAAAAAGGGTTCTAATGTAAACAACTGTAGCATTCACCATCAGCAGCTACTTGGATGCAACACATCCAGTTTAGCCAGTGTGCACAACAAATCTATGTGGAAGTGTCACCTCTAGAATGTCCCTTTTTGGCCAATGCCCATTCTCAAAACTGTGGGGGTGATGATAGCAATGGAATCTAGGCATAAGACCTCCTTCCAGATTGGGACATTTTCTACAGGTCTAACAGGTGCAATGTGATTGCCTTCTTCCTCTATGGACTCAGAAGTCCCTAGGTCCCCCAACTCCTTGGACATCTAATTGAGCCAGCAATGCTGGTTTGCAGCAGGGTGGTCATCTTACATGTGTACTGTGATCTAGAGTGTCACGAGTGCTGACAACATACACACTTGTGTTTTGCAGAAGTGTTCTTCAGACTGGAATACTTGTCTGAGAAAAAGGGCACCTCAACGCACATAATACCACAAGACTGATACTTCTTTGGCTACCTCTCACAGGTAAACATCAAGCAAAATCTAACAGCAACATAAACCCATAACCAACTCACAATGTGAAGGATCAATCCTAAGTCCTGCCACTAAGACTTCAGCTTGATGCTTTAACAGACCTACTCCAGAACTTGAGGTAGCAGCAATTACAAAAGAAGAAGACTTACAATCCGATCCTCCCCATAGATTTTCTGCAACTCCTTCACCATGTCTTGTGTTCCATCAGGGCTTGCGTCATCAATCACAATGATCTCAAAATTGTGATCCCTGCAAAAATGACAAGAGCAGAGACACAATGATAAAAGAAATCTCATAACACCAACAACAACAGTTCTTGCTGTAAATGGGTCATTAGTCCCAAAATGCTCCAAAAACACATCCATATGCACACTTATCTCTTTCTTTCTCAAAACATACCTCTGCACTCATCCCCCATGGAGATTGCAAACTCATCTACTAAAACCCTTGGCTTTGTTTGTTTCCATGGTGCAAAGAAGATCAATATAGATCCTCCATATGCACAAAGTATGGATCTTACCACGATGCTACTGAAGCCCAAGCATAGATCCTCTGTATTCACAAAGGATGGATCTTACCATCATGCTGAAGAAGCCTGGATTTCGAAAGGGTTTCAAATTGTTGGTGAGCGAGCTGGATGCTAAGATCCCAGCAGAATTGCTTTCAATTGCAGATTGATGGGTGTGTTTGTACCTCAATTGCTATGAAAGATTTAGGGTTAGTTAATTCCGCTGCAGATACCTGATCGGTAATCTCTCTATCTAGTCAAAGACTATGTCCTCCAAGATGCTCCACGGCCATGCTCCTGGATATGCGCCAAGAGTTGGAGGACATAGTCTTTGCATGTCCAAGAAATGGAGGGCATATTCTTTGACCCAAGATCAATGGGAATTTGCAAAATCCTCTCCTCTTCTTCCCCTCAAGAAGACAAAATGACAGAGAACAAGCAAGCAAGACAGAGATGACAAAGAGAGAGAGACAGGGAGAGAAAAGTTGAGAGAGAAGTTGCGTACTTGAGCGCATTGACAAGAAGGTAACAAGTGAGTGCGATGTTGAGACGTTCATTGTAGGTTGGCACAAGCACACTGTAGAGGTGCTGCGACTTGCGCGGCACGCTAGATGCCATCGTGAAGCAGCCAAAGGATCGGCGCTTCCTTCCTCCCCCCTTCTTCTTCGCCTAGGATTTCTTCTTCTTTGTCGTATGATCTTGTTCCCTTCTTCTTCAAACAAAACACATTCCCTCAGCTGTTCGACCGTCTCCTCAAGCACCCATCCATCGCCTTCCAGATCAGTTGTCCCCACTCTCCAAAAAAACAAAAAGAAAAAAAGACCGTCTTCGTCAAAAGTTGTTGTGGGTTGTCGCCGGACAGACTCTTGTGGTCGAATTGTGAACTTGCCAAACAGACAGACAGGAAAGACTAACGTGACTGTGCTCCAATTGTCGCTTGGAATTCTTCCAAAGATGCCCGCCTTACAACGCGCTGCAAGAAGAAGGTGGGTCCACCGCCCTGCAGTCTCATGCGAGCCCTGCTCCCAACGGAAAAGTGTTGGAAGTGGCTATGTATGTATTTCCATAATCTCTTCCGTCCCTTCGCACTCCTGTCTGCACACACAGAGAGAGGTCCTTTGCTCTTCTTCTGTTTGCATTCCATTTTTTCTGCACCATCCCCACACACACCCTTTGTGGCTACCTATCAAGGTCATTGTCTGATGTAAACCTGTCGAGATCTGGATTTGTTGCAGGCGCTCTTCTTCGCAGATTTGCATTTGGCATACTGGATTGCTGTTGCGGTCCTCTTCTGCGCCCACATTTGGATTCTTTTGTTGCATTTTTTTGAGAAGCAGCAGCAGCAGAAAAAGCGCGAGGAACTGAACTGGCGGAGAGGGAGGTTGCTGAACGTGGGGCAGAGGATTCACATTACCAATTTCCTTTCCGAAAAGACCTTGAGCAGCATCCAGCAATCATCTTAGGAGTTGTGTACAGTCGGGTTTTTATTTCGGAGGAGGAGAGATCATGGCAGCAATTGCGGTTTTGTGAGATCTGGTTTTTAGGGTTAGCAAGCTCAAATTGAGCTAGAGACTACGAGAATGCTGATGATGCTCATGA
Organism: Sphagnum tenellum; assembly: GCA_963921925.1. NCBI lineage: Eukaryota > Viridiplantae > Streptophyta > Sphagnopsida > Sphagnales > Sphagnaceae > Sphagnum > Sphagnum tenellum. The sequence goes on along the minus strand of OY998143.1, from coordinate 5,284,520 downwards.
TGATCTTCACGAATTGCTATTAGTTCCTGGAAGCAAGCTCCTTGTGTATTGGAAGAGAACACAGAGAATGGTGATGATGGCGGTGATGGGTACGATGATCATCCAAAATTGGTACCATTGAGTTCCTGGCAGCAAGCTCCAAGTTGTGTATTGGAAGAGATCACACAGCAGCTTTGGGGGCTGGGTGCTCATTGTTGTTGTTGTTGTTGTTGCTCTACTCCCCTTGTTTCTGTCATCATCATGGCCTTTGCTGCTGCTCGAAGGTGAGGAGTTACAATTCTCCACCACCCCACACCCTGCCCAATGCTTCTTTTTTGCTTCCCTGATTTTGTGTTTTTGGATAATATATTCCAATTCTTTCTGTTGTTCCAAAGATATGCAAGAATTCAAGTTCTTTGTGTTGTGATTGTGGCTCAGAATTGCAATGCTGAGTGAGTGTTTTGGGTTTTGATGCTGGCAGCCATTGCTGAAAGGAACCAATGTTAGAAGAAGACAGTGGTGTGCCAATGTAGTCAGAATTGCAATGCTGAGTGTTTTGGGTTTTGATGATGGCAGCTATTGCCGCAAGGAACAAATGTGGTCTAAGAAGAAGACAGGTTTAAGGTGCACTGATGTAGTCAGAAATGCAATGCTGAGTGTTTTGGGTTTTGACGATGGCAGCCATTGGAACCAATGTAAGAAGAAGACAGTGGTGTGCCAATGTAGTCAGAATTGCAATGCTGAGTGTTTTGGGTTTTGATGATGATGGCCATTGTTGAAAGGAACAAATGTGGTCTAAGAAGATGCATTTAAGGTGGTGTGCCAATGTAGTAGACTATGCTCAATTGTACACTTTGTGCCCTTCTTCAAGTAGAGCTGTGTCATTTTATGCTTAATTTTACTCTCAAATTGATGCAATTGGGATTGGCTTGGATTCGTGGCTTTACTTTACTTTTAGCTCCAAATGAATGATGCAGTGCACAGTTAGTTAGAGAATGCAAGGAATCTGGACCCTAATCTAGGCTATGGTTCATCTTTTTACTGAACTAGAAGGTTTTGACAAAGTGTGTGTGTTCCTTGGATATAAGCTCCAATGTACTAATCCCTACAAAGAGCTGATGGGTCAAGGGGTAGGAGTTGAAATCTGATGAAATGGCATGGAGCTTTTTGTGCAGTGGAGTTTTCAAGAAGAGAGGGGGGGAGACATTGCGGTCCACAGTATCAACAGTTTCTGGAGTGCTTCTTGGAATTGCCATTGGAGTCTCATTCATGAAGGTAACATGGCTGTTATTGGGGTATCAAATCTGAATCAGACCTTATGATTTTGTGTTGTAATTTGAGTCATTGTTGTCAGTTAGTGCTTTCTGCCATAATTGTTTATGAAATGAGTACACCCATGTTTGTCAGCATCAAACATTGCTTTTGAGGAAATCTAAACAGCAGCTGTCAGGCAGCTGGATGCAACAACTGAAATCCACCTTGTTCAGGGGGCTACACTATACTTTCCCAATGAAGTCAGCTCACTGCAATTCTTGTTGCCACAATGTGATGAGGCTACAAATGAATGAGTGTTTCAACATCCCTTGAAATGAAATGGGTGCCTCAAGTATGAGATCTTAATAGTAATGTTCCGTTCTCCAAATGATCTGTGGATTTTGATGTAAAGTTGTTGTGCAGTTTGGCATTGTGTCCAATATGGGTCCTTTTTTCAATCAGCAGGCTGCTGATGCTCAGGTCCAACTTCAGGTGTGTTTTTGGAAGTCAATAATTGAAGACTGCAGCTTTTGGATTTTTGGTAATTATCAGCCAGTTTGTATTCTGTGCTCTGCTTCTCATACTGTAAGGCCACTTCGTATTGTACAGTTGGGGTTCAGTGTCATGTCTAACATCTCTTAGGTGGGGGCAGGTCATAAATCAGGAACAAGATGCTTGCAGATATGTCGCTTGCCCAGGAGCACAACCTGTGGGGACAGAGTCACTACCCGGGGACATAATAGCCCCACTCTCTGATCTCTATCCTCGCAGATTATGGGGTAAACCAGAGGAGGTAAACGTCGGATCACATGTTGGGAGTGATGCTTTAAACCTCAGAAAGTCAGGGCCAGAGCTTAGGGTTTATGGTTTTTGAAACCCTTGACATATGATTCCATGACATTTCCTACAGCAGCTTTTCAGTACAGTCAAGAATTTAGAAATTCAGGAAAGACATATTCCTCCTCCTCAGGGAACTGCTTTTTTTGTTTTTCGGGGCTTTGGACTGGATTCAAGGACTGACTTCACACAAGAACATCATGACCTCTCCTTTACTCTTATTGATTGATGTGTGGCAGGATTTGCCTCACAGGCCTAAGTATCTACTCACACTCACCGTAGGCTTGAAGCAGAAGGACTTTGTTAACCAGTGTGTACGAAAGGTATGCTCTCTGGGTCTTGTGGGATCGCCTGGTAATGAATGGATTTGAGGGGTAACCTAATGTACCCACTTGCTGCAGTTTGTAGTAGGTCTCAGAGCTACTTGCAGTTTCTGCATAGGTAGAGAGCATGGTCTCAAAGTTTTATAAGCATCTCAGAGCTAGCTTTGAAGTTAGTCTCATGAATAGTTTGAGTGAGTAATGAGTTCCAGATGCATTTTTACCTTACATATCTCAAATTATGATGCGAATTCCTATGTAGTTTTCAAAGGAATGGCAAATTCTCCTGTTCCATTATGATGGGCATGTTAGCGAATGGGATGATTTGGATTGGTCTGCAACTGCCATACACATCAGCACCCACAGTCAGGCAAAGTGGTAAACAATTTTTGCACCCATTCCTAATGTCTTAAAAGAGAGATTATAATGTAAACCCAGGTTCAAGTACTACAAAGGTTGTCATTTTTCACATTCTACTTTCAACCTTATTCTGTGTTTGTGAAATGTTATATCAACTTTCTTAGTCCCCAAGATGGGTGACCCTGGATCTAACAATTCCACAAGAAAAAACCATGAAAAATGTTGATTTGATGAGCTGGGAATTAGAATCTTCAACTTTATCACAGACGGCAGCAGTGAATTGTTGCACAAAATCTCATGTGACAAAGTCACATCAGCAGATCCAATAAGATCTTTGTCAAGCACATTCAATAACCTTGAAGGCTTGTTTGTCCTTTTGAGATGAGATGTTGAGAACAATGAGTTGATGATGTAAGTGTAGAGCACTGATGGGCTCATTTTGCTGCAGGTGGTATGCTAAGAGGTTTTTGCACCCCGATATTGTGGAGCCCTATGAGTACATTTTCATTTGGGATGAAGACTTGGATGTGACGCATTTTGATGCTGAGAAGTATGTTTTGATCCAATTCCTCATCATACACAGGAGTGATGTCTTTTTGACTCAATTCAGAACTTAGTTAGCTCTGGGTTTCATATTTCCATCCAGGTCTTTTTAGAGCTCCTAAAAAGGCACTGAAGGCAAAGATCAAGGCATGATCACTGGTGGTCGTCATTTGAGTTGCCACCCAAGGTTTAGGGTTTATGGTGGGTTTAGGAGATCTCAGTATTACTACAATATATGTTAAGACATCAACTGGATCTCACAGGTATGGAATTGTACCTGGTGTCTGAATATCAATGGGTGTTTGTTTGGATTGCAGATATGTAGAGTTGATTAAAAATCATGGGCTTGAGATATCACAACCAGGACTTGAGCCAGGTCAAGGTTTAACTTGGGAAATGACTAAACGTCAGGTTGACACTGAAGTCCACAAGTAAGCACTAATATTGTTATCGTCTTTCCCAAAGCTCTACGAATAAGCCAAGTTCATGATAAAATTCTTGCCTGCTTTTTTCTTTCTGACATTGGCTCGTTCAGAGGAACAGTGGAGCAGGATGGTTGGTGTCGAGATCCCCATAAGCCCCCATGTGCAGGGTATGTCTTCCACTAATGCTTCAACTTTCACTAGATGGTCACCAATGAAGTTGTGCCACATGAGCTTCCCATGTTTGACAAGATGATGGACATTCAACCTAGTCATTTTCATGGTTTGCAGGTTTGTAGAGATAATGGCACCCGTGTTTTCTCGAAAAGCATGGCGATGCATTTGGCACATGATACAGGTATCAGAAGTGTATGGTTTGTAGGAAGGCTTCATCACCTTTGGTGTAAATGCTATAGTAGCAGCAGTCTTCATCTCTTTGGTCAATATTGAAGCTTGTTCCTTCATCACAAGGCTGGTTAGCACTAGGAGTGGCCACAAATCTATCATAGGATAGTTGAAATGTGATAGGTCAGAGTTTGGTCTTGCTTGCTTTTTTATTTTATCTATTTTGGTCAAATGGGGTCAGTATGATAAATCCTCAAGCTATGTACTAGGGTTTGGGTTTAAGGTTTAGGTTTTGCTATGGTGACCGCCCATGATCATCTAGTCGATAAGGAATGGATTACAAAGGACTGTGTGAGTGCAGAATGATCTAGTGCATGGGTGGGGCTTAGACTTCAGTCTACAACGTTGTGTTCAGGTGAGCAATGCCTCTTGTACCTGCACACTCTTCATAGAGCAACCCTTCCTGATTGGCTACTTATTATTGGATTGAGAGATTTATGTCCAATGACAATAGTGTGACTCGGTTTGAGGGAAGGCTGCCCTGTGCTAGCACCTTATGTGGTTTGAATGAATGATGCATTTGACACCCGATTGATGCTTAAACATGAGGAGAGATGTCATGACAGCCAGCACATGAGAAGATAGGGGTAGTGGATGCACAATGGGTGCGGCATAGAGTTGTTCCATCCCTCGGAAATCAGGTGTGTTCCTGCCATTTGGGCTACTCCTATCTTACTACCATTTCATTCCGTTTGCATGTTTCCTCCTTGAAAATGCTTTATATCCATGTTATTTTGCTTTGATTTGCTTATGGTTCTCCAGAGATTTGTTGCCAGAAACCAGATGTAGGTGCTGACATCTGTTGAATTCCTTTTGGCTGGATAGGCAGAACTGGACAAGAGCAAGCCAATTGGGGAACGGGTAATGCTCTCTGCAATATCTCCCTATACATTGAACATTTTGTATCATAGATGAAGAAGTCTGGGCTAACCTCCCCAATTCAACAACCTGAGTCTCCATCACCCATTTACCCAAGTACCATTTAAGGCAACCTGCAGAGCTATTCGTCTGCATTGTTGTGGTTGAAATGACGGTTTTGAGGATGAGAAGCATCAAATGGATGATGGGAGTTGTGGGTTATGATGATGCAGGTGCGGGAGAGATGCCGGTATGAATGGAGTCTATATGCTAATCGTTGGAGGATGGCAGACAGAAAGCAAAAGCTTGAAAATGAAACAAATGAGAAAGAGGAAACTTGAGTAGCCAAATAATGCTCTTTTTTTCCTTTAGCAGGGTCCCATTTACACTGCTATTACTTCAGGCAACCCCCATTCTTATTTTTCTTAGTTACAAACAGTTTTGCAGAATTGCATTCACATTTGTATGACAGTTTCCTCAAGCTTACATTCAAGATGGTAACATCATTTGCAGTTGTTGCAATGCACACTTTGATTTCCAGAAGAGAGTTTTGTTTGTGCAGGTTCAGTTGGCATTAGAAGGTGATTGCAAATGTTGCTTGTGTTTTGTTGAAAAACTAATCTTTCGCAATTGGGTCCATGTATTGATGTCCATGGTATGAATATAGCAACTTAGATTTTTGGTCATTTGTGCATCATATCAACAAGTCATACTTAATGAAAATTTATTTTAGCGATGAATTATGCACAACATGATCCACAAGGAGCTCCACAAACCTCAATACCAAGTTCCATATTAGACATGGCCAAAATGCCACAATTGTGTGAAATTCCATGACCTACTTGAGAGATAACAAATGAGGACAATTTGTCAATGTTGTTGGATTTTATGACTTTGTATATTGGAAAGGCCATGGCTTGATGACTTTCCCATCTTTCGTAACTTAAGATAATGAAAGTTGCATTGCTTGACATCTAGAGTTTCAAAGTGAAAAAGATCATGTATGTTAATTTTTGTAGCCTTCATTAGAACTCAATCTATTATTAGTTTTGGCCATAATTTGGAAAACTATTTGAAATGCAATTAGTTTTTTACCCAAGCATACATTTCAATGGGATTTGTCGGCTCAAAACTATTGACTACAAATCAAGTTTAAGAAATTGGCATATATCACAATGATTGTTGAGAGTAGTTCCATAGGGATTTAAGTTTAAGCCCATATCATGTGCAAAGAGAGACATACATGTGATGTAAATAAGATTGGTTTGTAGCTTAAGATGGGCCCAAACCAATGTTGTCTAGTTCATGATTTCAAAACAAACCTTTGATGTGGGTTCTAACTTGTTATTTTGTTTTGTTTTTGATGGAACCTTTAATCCAATCTTGAGATTGGTTTTTTGGATTCTAAAACCTCTAGTTTTAGTTATTTTCACAAAGATTTAAAGCTAGTTTGGTTCAAATTTAAGTTTGGTTCCATCTCCATTACACACAACTAAAGAAAATAAAATTGTATGTAATATTAGTTTATTCAACTAATGCCCATAGTTTAAGATAGAGATTATGTGGTATTAATTACGTACAACCAACCTAAAATGTAAGGCCAAGCATATTTTTTCTTAATAAAGTTGTATTTATCTGTCTAGAAACTTGAACCTACTTAAAATGGGGTAGCACCCCAAGTTTTAGGTTCTAATTCAAATTTGAAAAAAGGTAAATTACCGAATTAAGTTTTAATTGCAATTCCAACACAACTTGAAACCTCCAATTTAAAGACTCTAAAACTTCATGTATAACCTAAACATGAACTTGCAAACATTAATCCAAACCTATGAAAGTATTTAGGAAATAAGGTCCTTCTATCAAATGAATTAAAATGTCACAAGCACAAAAACACAACATGACATGGGTTAAAATCACACACATGCTTAGAGTTTGGTCTTCATGTGAATTACATTTAATGGAGAACTCATCACACACATTGAAACTTCACCTTATAAGGATCTCCCACCAAGTCCATTTGAACTTCTTTCTTAAACATTTCAACCGCTTCAACACTCTTGAGTTTAAAGTAATACAAACTTGATCAAACACAAGTCCCAATGAGTGAGAATGAAAATGAAAAAACAACTAATGCCCATCTCACAACTCTTTTAACTACTAAAATGGTCAATAATTAGCTATCTTTATCATCAAGGCATAATACACATTCGTTTATCAAATCATGTCATATATTAGTATTTTAGAATATGCATTCTTCTTAGGAATGAATTTTTGTATTATTTGGCATCTTCCCCCTATGATTTAACATGTTTGACAAATAAAAAGTTGAGGTAGTTGACCCTTTTCTAGACCTAATACTGTACTAACCCAAAATAATTAGTCTCATACTTCTCAATCAATTCATACACATAGTCCAATTAGGTTTGTATTTAAAATGTTCAAATGCATTCATTGTAAAGTAGTTATTTCATTTTTGTAGTGATGCCATTATTTACTCAATATTTACCTTGGTTGTGGATGGTTGTTTTGTCTAGTGTGATGATTGAAAGGGTTTTGAAGCTTTTAGGTATCATCAAAAAAAGTTAATGAACATTTTTTCAGCTTTCTTTGTGACATAGACATTCAATGAGATGCCATTGCAAATCACTATATAACTAACTAGTCTCTAATGATTTTTCCTTATATTGAATGGTATATAAAACATCCATAATCTATGTGTTCAAATATATGTAATTGTTAGTTAACTATCAAGTTTTGTGACATTTTTCACAATTTGAAGGTTGGAATTTGAAATCAAATGAAGCAAGGGATTTATTATAGCATGTTCAGACTAATCTTTTAAATGGCCAACAATGAAGGTCAAGCCACCCATTCTGTCCCAACACACAAAGCAAATGATAACACAAAAAAACACACATATATTTCCTACTCAAACTTTCTCCTTCGGCTATGAAATAAGAAATATTCCACAAACTACAAATCGTGGAGCAACATGGTTATGTTGTTTTCTTCATGGACAAACAAGTCTCAAAGATAGTAGGTTGAAGATTATGAGTTATTAAGCTTGGAGACTTTTTTTTTAAAAAGGTAGCTAGATTAAACATTCATCTAATTGTGAAAAGTCATGCAAGCACATGAATGTAGTTCCTTGACAAACAAATTATTCAAAACATGGAAGTTTTATATGAACATGACTTTATTTTTTTTCAACTACAAATGAAATAAGACAACATTAAAAAAAGACTATATATATATATATATATATAACCACAAAAAATCAAAATTCTAAAATTTTTTCAATAAAAAATTTCAGACGAAAAACATGAAATATTATTTACTAAATATTTACGTATTTATTCTACATGAAAATAAGGTATCAAATTTTTTTGTACGAGTCATCGAATCATGAAATCCTTATTTATATGGTTTTTATTTATCATTTCTAGTTTTCACTAATGTGATTGGTGACAATAATGAAGTAGAATTGTTTTTGTCAACAAGCATCTTTTTATGTCTTTAGGATATATTTTCATGATTCATAGATTCAATGTTAACCTTTCATAATCTTTACGTCATTTTTTAGTAATTATCCATATTCTTCCCATTCTCTTTTAAGGCAACCAAGGTTGATTTTGTCTTTTCCTAACCACTCTATCCAATTAGCTCACATGAAAAATATATATTTAAAAAACCTTAAAAGATTGAATTATGTTGCATGTGAATATTGTTCCGTTTTATAACTTCAAATTGGACAGTCTTTAAGAATAATTTCATGCTCAATGTTTGAATCTGATTCATGAAAAATAATCTTACGTTAGAAAAATTCATGTTATATATTGAAAATCACCTAGGGGATTCATTAAGAGATTCATCAATAAACTTCCTAAAAGTATCCTTAGGGAACTCCCTTAGGAGTTTTTTCATGTATGTCTTATTGAAATTAACACCATTTGAAGGAATAGTCCGTTGTGCAGAATTTCACATTATAGTATTCCCTAGGAACTATCTCAAGAAATATGACTAGACGTTTCTTCAAGAATTTGTTGGGAGAAGCTAGTCTTTTTTGTTGCAATTTTGAGTCGAATATTCTTCAAGAAATATTACTAAAAGAACTTGAAGGAAAATCTTGAAATAATCTTTCACAAAAGTTCCCCAATGATGTTTTCTTCATATGAACACATTGCTTTATCCCACAAACTTCACTTAATGAGAAGTATTGAATGATACTAAATACTTTGGTTGAACATATATGATAACTAGTCATAAACGTGTTTGGTCGTGCAAGTGTCATTTAAAACTTCACGCATAAAACTAGCAATCATGACCAAATAGATGGAAGGCTATTTTTTTTTGTTGTAATTTCAAGTCAAGTGTTCTTCAAGGAACATTTGGGAACATTTCAAAATGAAGTTTCATCCAAGGTGTTCCTTGGAGAAATTTCCACCCATGCCTCTTGAAGCTAGCACCACACCTTATCCCATAAGATTCACCCAAAGGGAAGCACATCCTTATAAATTTTTTTGAGGGAATTAAACTAATCATTAGCATCTTGTTCATTGGTCCTAGAGTGACAAGATTAAGATTGAATGAAATGTTAATCCACATATTTTTAAGTTGTTTAGTGTCAAATTTTGAAGAGAACTTTAAATAATAATGCACTAAAGAAAATTCCAAATTAAAATGTGTCACAATTTTGAGACCAATCTTCCCCAAGAAACTTCCCCTTCATGGGAGTATATGTTAGGGAGATCTCCAAAGAAGCTTTAATTGGCTTGGGAAGTTGTCTTGTAAAGGCACTTGTTGTAATATGAAATATGTTGTGTGATAAAGTATCCATCCATTTTGATGATTTAAAGATGACAAGGTCAAGTTGTCGTAATGGTTGAACATTCCATTTGTCGATATTGCATCAACAACCTTCGCCAAATTGATAAGGTTTTGTTTAAAACAAACTATTTTTTGGCAATTTAGGTTTAGAACATTATGGATCACAAAAGCTATTGGGTGCAAGCTTTCAATCATAAACCATACCTACTTCCCTAGGCCATTTTTTTCTTCAAAATATTCTTTGCATCTTTTAGAAAAATACTTTAATTTTTAAAAAATATTATTATGTTAAAGTCTATGTTTTAAAATTCATAAATAAATATGCAAGTATTAAAAACTGTCAAAAGTAGTAGGTTTGAATCCATTTACATTGTAAAAAAAATAGTTACTTTTTTTAAAAAGTTTTTTTTGATATTTTATTCATTAAATAGATTTCAAATTTTCAAAAAATATGTATCAATAAATTGAAAATTCAAGTGTTTTGCAAATTATACCCCATGCCATGCTTCAATAATGTTTCACTATTATTGTTTAGTAAACGTCCAATGGGAATGTTCCCACATGCTCAAAGGAAACAACTTGCATCACAAAAAAATGTTTTTCCTTAAGGAATAAACCTAATAGCAACAAATGGGGGAAGTTGTGTGTGACTCTTCTTAAAGATACTTCCCTAAGGATTTTTCAACTTATGTTGTATGGTTTCCCCATTGAAATGACTCTGACGTTAAACCTCGAAAAAAAATGTTGAAAAACTTCCCTAGGGAAAGGGCTTATACACAAATGAAATGTTCATTTCTCTTTCTTTAGTAGCCTAAATGGAAAAGGCCAATCCCTTTCCCATGAAAATTGGTAGATTATTTTCAATTTATTGAAAAGTGGTGATAGAAATTGAACATAGGAAGGGGAATATTACTAAATTTTATGTCAATTATGTAAATTTGCACGAGGATTTAGAGTAATCAGTTTAATGTAACCTATGCTTGAGATGCATGTGACTAATTCTTGGGTTGGAATGCAGATCAACACATTTTGATTTAAATTTCATGTAGTCAAAATATTTGAACTCCCTTTCAAGGTTATTTAGTTATTACCATCAACACCAATGGCAAGGACATTGCCAAGGGGATGGCACACCCTTTACCTCCAATTTGGACTTTGAAGCTTGTATTTTTCTTTGTTTGTGTTTGAATTTCACCATAACTTGAGCTTGTAGGTAATCATTTTTTTTCACAATGTCAAATATACCATTAATAACCATCAAAATTTTATTAGTGATCAACTGTCGCAACCCTAGCTTTGGGCTCACGACCAAGGCCAAGGGGTTGCAAGCGTGCAAGCCAAAAGAAAGCCCAGGAATCACATCACATACTCTTGGGAGTGTAGGAAAGTGTGAGGGAGTGAACCCTCACACTCTCAAGGCAACTCCCACTTTGGGAGATGGAGTCCTGGTGGATTCCTAAAACTTCAAAAAGTAATTTTAGGGGTCAAAGTTCAATGGCTTGTGGCATTTTTTATATCATTAGAAAGCTCTTAGAACATATATGTTTAAAATGGGCTCTTATTGCTCATTTAGACATCTGAAACACAAGTTGTGGCCAAAAGAAGGGTCGAAAATCAAATTGTCAATTTGACTCCCAACCAGAGAAAGTCAGAAATCGACCCGATTTACTTATCTGCAGATGGCATGTGACATATCACTGAAAAGATCTTAACAATAGCTACAACTTTGCTTTAGACCGCATTTTGATCTAAGGTTTGCTTACAAAATTATGGAGCTCCAAAGTTGCGAAAGTCCCAACTTGGGCGATTTTAGGATTACCACTTGGGAGTCTCGGGACAAAAAACCATTTGGATGTAGGCCTTGTGGAGAGGTGCAAAGTTTACTATAAGGGGGAAGGTGGTAACTTCCCCCAAGTTCGGGCCGTGGTGAGTCTTGTGTGTCTGTGTTGCCTGTAGCTCGTCCTAGCACTAAAAGTGTTCCAACTACACACTAACCACCTTGTGTGGGTTTTGTGCAGGCCTGTGTGAGTGAGTGAAGCTTGTCAACTCTTCCTAGTCCCATCCTGAAGCTCCAACACACCCCTCTACCCCTCAAAGTGTTGTGAGCTAAGGAACATGCCCTAACTTTTCTTTCTTTCGTTGTTTTCTACTTGGACTCCCATTTGAGTCTTTCAAGGAGTTGGGAATGCGTCATCAACCATGAAGGAATCAATAGTGTGAAGGATATGGGTGGATATGATCTAGCCATGCTTTTGGGGCTTTGGTTGTTGTGAAATGTTTTCAACTCAATTAAATTAATTATTTCAATGGATGTCTTGCTAAGAAATGAAATGTTTTGCAATGTGTTAAGTCCACCCATTGTTGTCAATTGAAACACACATCAATAATTATAATCTTAGGTGGAAAGTGGTTAAGCCATAATTTCATTGGAACAACAATATGGTGTTTGCAATGTTTCATTTTTATGCCCATGAAGGACAATCCAAGAAACCCACTAAAAGTTAAGATTGTAGATTCTATAAATGACAACATTGTGTGATTGTAATTGAACCCTTGCTAATATTTTATTTATTTATTTGTTAGAGATGGATATGCAAATGGGGGACTTTTCAAACCAACCACCATGCATTCAACAAATTTTATTTTGCCATGTTGAAAGAAGCCTCCCCGTTCCAACATGCCTACATACATCTAATGAATGAAAATATTTGGAACAAGTTGGCGATTTCATTGATCTAATCACCTCCCCTTTTAACTTGCATTTTGTGATTTTAAGCATGGGAATTTCAAATTCCCATAATAGGTTTTAATAACAACACTTGTGTCTTGGTCGGCATGCAGTATGTTTCAAACACTTGTGTACCACATCATGATTTTGAGTTCAAATAGTATGCAAATTCATGTAATTAAAAAAACCTCAATTTAAAGGTATTTGGTTTGGAGTTGGGAAAGTTGGTATAAAGCCTTTCTCCCCATTGCCCTTTATGTTGGATGAATCTTTTGGTCCATGTCACAATGCCTTTTAGGAACATGACATCTCCCACAACTCTAGTAACATTGACATGAACCATAGGATCCACTTTTTTTTTTTAAAGATTGTTTGAACCATGTGTTGACAAACATGCCAATGGCAAAAGAAAACCTTAGAATTTAAAAGCCCTACACATGCCACAACTTTCATAAAGAAAAGAATAAGAAGCTCTTGAGATGAGATATAAGTGCGTGCAATTTGAACAACTTCAAGTGTTCCTTGGAGAGTTTTTCCATGGAAGTCATATGTTTGGTTCCTTTGGCCCTTCTCAATTTTCTTCCCTAAGAGTTTCCCAAGGAAATCATGGGGTATGGCATGGGAGATACATTCATTATTGCATGTATTAATTCTCCAAGATGTTCTTAATAAATGTGTGCTTGAAAAAATTGGGGATGTCATTTTTTTGATGTGTTTTTTCAAGACATCATTTGGATGCTTCTTGAGATTTCCTTTACATGTTTTCTTAGAAATTCTTCAAACATATATATATATATATATATAATTTTAATTTTTTTTCCCAAATAAAATAAAATGAAATTTAATCGTTTTGATCATATTTGCATCAAAATCAATATCAACTATGAAAACATTTGGACTTTGTTATTGGGCATACTTTGTTTCATTTTCTTCTTCATTACTAGTAGTGGGTAACCCGTGGCTATGCCACTCCAGCCCTACAATCATGTTACAACACCTCTGTGTAAACAACATTGCGAGCAGCCCAGCGTCTGTTGCCACTTTGCCATGATGACCTTTCAGATACTTTCAGTTTATTGCTCACTAAGGAAAAAACGTTTGTTTGGGGTGCTGTGAAGATTGTTACATCTCGTTAATTTTAGTTTTAATTTTTGTTTCTTGTATGTTTTTGTGATCAAATTATGTTTTCATTGATCTTGATAAACCAAGATAGCATACCTGATTGATATGCTCTTTTTTGAGGTTGTCAATAGCTCAATCTTTATTTGTAGAAGAAGCAGGAGCAGCAGCAATAGGCAATACTAAAGCAGCAGCAGCAGCAAAACACCAAACCCTAAAAAAGGGGTGCGAATTACAAAGGAATAGGAAGCGCAAGTGAGCGCCAAACCCTACAGCACATTCAATCGCACTCTTCAAAACTCCATTGTCCCCACAGCTCTCTCTCTCTTTTTTTCTGTGTCTGTGTTTGCGTCTCCTCTCTCTTCGTGTCTCTGTTCTTGCTCTTGATCGATCTACGCCAATGTCTCGTGCAACGGACTCCAAATCGGAGGAGGAGAATCACGGGCACTTCGTGTCTCTGTTCTTGCTCTTGATCGATCTACGCCAATGTCTCGTGCAATGGACTCCAAATCGGAGGAGGAGAATCACGGGCAGAGCAGCAGCGAGGAGGAGCGCCAATGTCTCGTGCAACGGACTCCAAATCGCACCGCAAAACACATTCAGAAAATCATTTACGGAGAGATCTGCAGCAGCAACGAGGAGGAGGAGAATCACGGGCAAAGCAGCAGCGAGGAGGAGGAGGAGGAGAATCACGGGCAGTTCCTGAAAGAATTTTCCAAGCACTGCCCACACAGACGGACAAACACTGTTGCCATTATATATAAGACTAGTGGTGCCCGTGACCTTCGGAAACTGTGAAGTCCCTCGGTTTCTTTAAACCAAGGACACACAAAGGCGCAAAGCAGCCTTCTTTTAAATTTTTTTTTTTTTTTCAAAACCTCGTTGAAAAGTCCCCATGAAAACATACATGGTGAAGCGAGCTTTTATCTTTTATCTTTTATCTTTTTTATTTTTATGTGTTTTTTGTTTTTATTTTGTGTTTATTTTTCACTTTTATATTTTTGTTTATTTGGATGCAAGTTTGAAGTTTGGAGAAAGAAGACACACCTCATTCTTTTTTCAAGTAAGGTTTTTCTTCATTATTATAAGTTTTATTTTTTCTTATTTTTCCAAAAAAAAAAAGAAAAAAGAAGAAGCTTTAGATTTTTTTGCCGATTTTTTAAAAAAAAAGTTTTGTTTTTTTTTTGTTAAGAGAAGGGGAGAAAAATTCGAAGAAACAAATCCAATAAAAAAAAAAGATAAAAAAGAAACAAATACGTAGCCTTAGATTTTTCTGCCGATTTCTTTTTTTTTGTTTTAAATTTTGTTTCTTCGTTTTTGTTAATTTAAGAGACGGGGAGAAAAATCTGGAAAAACAAATCCAAAAAAGAAAGATAAAAAAAAAGCAAATATGTCCGGACGGACGAACAGACGGACAGACGGGCAGAGGCCGGTTCTGCCGGCGGATTAAAACGTGGAACCGTCCGACTGTCCGGGCCGGTTCCGCCGGCAGATTAAAACGCGGAACCGTCGCGTCGGACGGACAGACGCACTAAGTGACTTTATATATAAGATTAGCCACACTTAGACATCCATACAATTAAGAAATCTACTTATATTATAATATATATTTATTATGGATATTGTCAACATGTTTGTAGGGGTTTAAGGTAAAGTTTTTGTGAAAAGTACATGAAGGGTATATTAAAGGCATATATATATATAATAAATACTTTTAATGAAAATTTAAACATTGAATAATAATTAAATTAGTAGTATTTGGATGTTAATATTTGATAATTAGTACTCAATGGCTAGTATTTTAAAAATTCGGAATTAAATATTAATCAAATTCAATAATAGTAATATTAATATATTATTCATTTAATAATAGTAAATTAATAGTTAGTTGAAATTTAACATTAATTTAGTATTACTAATTACTAATTATTCCATCATTAAAACAAAATACGAGATAATAAAATAGATTTAATTATTATTTGGTTGATATTTAATATCAATTAATCAATAACAAGTTAGAATTTAAGTGTGAACTTAATAGATAGATTTGGGAAAGACAAATTTGTTAACAAAGAATTTCTAATGGGGATGTATAACGAGAACAAGAATGCAAAATAATCTTTATCTAGAAAGTCACATAGTTTGACATAAATCCTATTTTGAAATTTATGTGTTTCAACACCATTAAGTTTTCTTACCAAGGGATTAGTGCCTTCCTAGGGAGGTGTTGGTCATCCTCCTCAAGGAATGAAAGGTGGCCTCAAGCTCCCCATTGACATTCGAGGAAAAACAATGTTAGGTTCCATGTGGAAGAAATTGAAGTGATGGTGCTTAAGTGAGATTCTAAATAAAAGTTACAAAAAAAAATGACAATGTGCTTAGGGAAAAGATGTTGATACTATTAGGGGAAGAGGTGATGTTATTCTAAGGGTAAAACCGATGGTGTGCTTAGGGAAAAAAAAATGTTATGTTCAGAGAGGAGTTGATGGTGTGCCTCAAGGAGAAGTGTGATGTCATTCTTGGGGAGAGATGATGTGGTTCTTAGGAAAGAGATGGTGATCCTTCCCTCAAAGTGGGGAGGGTGGGATTCCTCAAGGACTAATAGAAAAGGTTGATGAGGTTGGGGAAGACATGGTCAAGGAAACCAATCTAACGGGGAAAGAGTGGGGCTAGGGAGGAAGGATGGAAGGGGGAAGCAAGAACAAATTAGGGTTGGGGATGGGGAACAAGTTGTGAGGAACTTTAGGTAAGAATTGAATTATGGTGGTGTTAGCAATGATTTTATCAACAGTTAAATTCTACATCGCCACTAGGTTCTTGTCTACCACACTATATGCAATATCATGTACCTGAGTAGTAAAGACAGATTATGAAGGTTCACTTCTGGATCGACAATCAGAGTAAGAATGGAAGCATGCATAGATAAACGACATTAGATAAACAATAACAATAATGTGTGTATTAATAGAACTTGAGTACAAGATTATGTCTAGTTTTGAGTGCACACCAAAGAACACTCCCTGCCCTTTATATCTCCATTCTCCTTTTTTCCTTTTCAAACCTTCAGATAACTAGAACCTATGATGTGTTAGATCATGACAAAATCTTGTGTGACCAATTGGCAACAACAAAATCTTGTGCAACCAACCAATTGGTAACAACAGATCTTCTGCAATAATCAGCAACACAAAGGCATGGAGATGGTACAATGATTGCAGCAGCAATGCATGACGACAGGGACGGTCAAGGAAACCGCATGGGTGCTCTTTGGCTCTGGGTCTCCCCTTGCAACGGAAACATCTCTCAAGTGCTGCTCACTGTTTCTGAGAAGAGAATTGCAGATCTCTGCACAGCAAGTTCCATCAGTTTGCACGATGAGCTTATCAGGTGTAGAAGTGGCTTCTCACCTCTCTTGTGCTGTGACAGATTTGGAAAGAGGCAAAAAGGCAGAGTTTCTAGAGCTTGATTTCTAGCAAGAATTTCTTGAGCTTGTTGAGGCAAGAGCTTGATATCTGAAAGGTAGCTGTCGGGACATGGCCAAAATGTTTTTTAGATTGTATACAGGAGGACAAAGAGGTCAATTCAGCCACATCATTTTGCTGTATGCACAGAACAATGCAGCTTCTCACACCAACAAGCTAGGTACATGAGATGATGATTCCCCATAAGGGATTTGCCCAACAAATTTGTCAAGCTCATTCCAGAAGTACATGATTAGTTCAAGACCAAAACAAGTCACTTGATATTTTCCTTCCACAAATGGAGGAAGCTTGGCAAAACATCATCATCCTTTGTAGTTAGTCTCACATGTCCAAATGGTGCAAACTCTCTGCAAAGAACAACGTCAACTCCAGCAGCAAGGATGTCCATGATTCTTGGCTGCAGGCAATTTTGCAAGCTCTATGATTGTATCTGCAGTGCTACTAAACCAGCAAGTTTTAGCAGGTCCAAATACTCTCTACCCAGGGATATGTCCAAATCTTGACAGAGACAAGCTATAGATTGGATATCTCCAATCACAGACAGACAC
Source organism: Sphagnum tenellum (assembly GCA_963921925.1). NCBI lineage: Eukaryota > Viridiplantae > Streptophyta > Sphagnopsida > Sphagnales > Sphagnaceae > Sphagnum > Sphagnum tenellum. The sequence goes on along the minus strand of OY998143.1, from coordinate 5,266,838 downwards.
AAAAACACTGCAAAACTCCCAAAACTCACTTGGCATTCAAAGAGTGAAGAAAGTAGTTCAAAAACCAGTGCGCCCTGACTCTACTATAGCTAGGTTATATCCAGTTAAAGTTCACCTTTCTCTTACAAAACCCACCCATCAACACAAATCTGGATCTTTCACTAACAAAAAAAACGATATCCATGAGGTGTGTGCCAATGTTTCCATGCCCATTGCTGGACCACAATAGAAAGGGAAGCAAGCATTGCAGCACACCAAAATGCTGTGAGGATGAGATATGACTTTCTCCCCCCCCTCAGGATCCATCAAGCAGCTGATTCAAGCTCTGCAGTGGTTTCATTTGGGTTTCCAAACCCATCCTCAGATCTCAACTGTGCTGACACATCATCAATAGCTGCATTCAACTGTGCAATCTTCTCATTCAAATTCTTCCGGGTCTTCTGCACAGCACAGAAATTCCTGTCAATGACCACTACCCTCAAGATTGTATGTCAATACTGACTGACTCATTATGGATAAGCTCAAAAGCACAAAGTTCACGTACAAGCCCACCTCAAGTCCTTCGTCATCTTCGAGAAATCGGGCTGGCCTCTTTCGTGGTCCATCTTCTTCCTCTTTCTCGATATCCTCTGATATGGACTTGGTGATCTGCGCAAAAAATGGGCCAGATAGAAAAAGCTTTTTTCTTGTCTGTTGCTTATCCCTCAAAGATAGAGATTATACCCTCTGAGAGGAATACTCAGAATACTCAACATAGCAGCGCAAGATCTCACTTCATTCTATTTTTATTCACTTACAAGCATTCATGTCTCTTCTGCGCAAGTGCAAAGCCTGGTCTAACCTTCTTCTCTCTGATTTATTCAGGTAATTGCCAGATACAGTTACTAGCACAGGAAGCATCTGCTCCCCATCCCACAAAGTTCCAACTCTCCTGGGAGTAAATGCAATCACAATGAAGGGATACTGCAAATACATACTTGGGGTGCAAGGAGATAGCCAAGTGCACCAAACACAACCCCACCCAGTAAGAATCCAGCTACAAAGTCACCAGCACCACCACCTCCTCGCCTGCCACAAAAAAGGTTCATCAGTACTGAGCTTCATTGCATGTTCTTGTCAGAAACAAAATAGCCAAAAACTTGCACATTTGTGCTGGGCACAAAAACCATGAAAACCCAACCGAGCTTCATTGCACATTTCTTGTCAGAAACAAAATAGGCAAAAACATGCACATTGTGCAGAGCACAAAAACCATGAGAACCTGACTGCTTTGTCCTTAGAGCAGAACTATCTTTGAAACTGAAAGTCCTCAAAGCCTGGAATGCATCTAGAAAACTTTGTGACTAGAAGTATACACCATTGCAACTGTGCAGGACATTCGTTGAAGACAGACACATTCCCACTCAGGTTTCAGGTGTACATTTTGTAACCAATCTTCAGATGACATCCACTTGTACCCTTAAGGACTTGCAGGCAAAGAGATGTGTACATGCGAGGAATCAATCCCAAGGAGAGATCAAGAAGAGAGGATAAATAAATAGATAGATAGACAATTGTATGCAAACCTGTATTCGGCAGAGACAACAGCTCGGTAACAACTGAACCTGCCATGAGATCCATTATGCAAAGTTTTTCCTTTCCTGGAAATCCTCAAGGGCGATGTGTGCATGGGTGAAAGCTTAACTGCTGCTGTTTCTTGTGAAGAAGAGTTGATGAAGGACAAGATCCCTGTCACAAACCATGAAGAAAAGAATCAGAGCAGCATTAATGTATGTGTCCTCCCTTGCAGTCAGTCAGTCATCTTGTCCTCCTTCCTGCCCATAGTCTCATAGTTCTACTACACAGGAGAAATCCAGCAGCACTCTGCATGGATCCTGCAACCTACAAAAGCTGATTTGCAACATACAAAAGATGGCAAATCCAAGCTGATAGATAAAACAATTCTCCTTTGTGTCAATGCATGTTATACATCAAGAATGTGAATCAAGCACATGTAAATGCCATTTGTGATACATCAAGAATGTGAATCAAGCACATGCAAATCTCATTTGTGATACATCAAGAATGTGATTCAAGCACATGCAAAATCTCATTTGTGATACATCGAGAATGTGATTCAAGCACATGCAAAATCTCATTTGTGATACATCGAGAATGTGATTCAAGCACATGCAAAATCTCATTTGTGATACATCGAGAATGTGATTCAAGCACATGCAAAATCTCATTTGTGATACATCCAGAATGGGAATCAAGCACATGCAAATCTCCTTTTTTGCTACATCAAGAATGTGAATCAAGAACATGCAAATCTCATTTGTGATACATTGAGAATGCGAATCAAAGCACATGTAAAGCTCATTTGTTTGCTTCCAGAGAGGTTGAAGACCTCTTGAGAACCACAGCTAGAATCCAGTATTCCTTCCAATGTCCAGTTCAGATCATCGGGGTTGAATGTGAGAGAAAGAAACACACACACGCACGCACGCACGCACGCACGCACATACAGCGAGAGAGAGAGAGAGAGAGAGAGAGAGAGAGAGAGAGAGAGAGAGAGAGAGAGAGAGAACATTTGCTCTCATTCATCACACATCTGACAAGGGAAGATTGAACACATGACAAAGAGAGCTTTGAGGAGGAAGCTGTGGAAAGCTCTGTGGCACCCCTAATAATCCCCATTCATTTCACGGGCGGATGGGGAGCAGCAGCTGGAGCAACGGCATTGTTCGAGGGTGGTGGCGAGGGTGGTAGAAGAAGACGAAGAAGAAGAAGCACATACATACATACCATGATGTGTGGAGCGCTTACAAGCCGTTGCGCATGAAGAAGATTGCAACAGCAATGGAGAAGCCGTCGTCGTCGTTGCCGCCATGGTTTTTGTGCTGATACCCAAAAAGCCCTTCTCCAAAACACACACACACTCTCTCTCTCTCTCTCTCTCTCTCTCTCTCTCTCTCGCCGTGCCTTTTTCCTCCTGTGCTTTTGGATCTGAAGAAATCGGAGGTGGTCGAAATCCCTTTCTGTTCTCTCTAAGTCTCCGTCCACATCTGGTTGTGGGTATTTTCTCTCTCTCCTTTCTGTTGGCGGAAATGGGGTGTGGGAGGTGCCAATAGCGTGATTCGTGGGCCAGGATTCACGGTCAGGATTCTGGTGGGTGATTCTTCAATGGGGTTTTTCTTCAGATCCTGGTGGATCATTCTTCTTCAGATCCTACTTGGTGCAAGATGGGAATTCCTCGTCTCTCTCATCAGCAGCAGTGGAGGGCGGCATATGGTCTACAGCAGCAACCAAGCCAGACAACTAGGGTTTTAAGCAAGAGTCTTACATCAGTGGCTTGTGGGGTCTCCCCAATTCACCTCCTTCTCGCCCACTGCACTTACTTCAATGGCTTGCTTGGATCTCTTTCTTTGGAGTCTTCTGCAGAAATTGCTGGAAGAAGAAGAAAGAAGTATCTGCATTTGGATCATGAGGATGGTGACGAGGCTTTGACACATGCTCATCATCATGATCCCTTACGCAACCAGAGGGATTGTTCTCTTTGGTGGTAATCCATTAGCTCCGTATCTTCTTGAGCTGGAATTGAGGAGGGGAGGGTTTAGGATTAGAATCTTGAGCAAGAGCTCCTAGACCCTTCTCTTGCTGAAGATGCTTGAGTGAGAAATGGTGATGATGATGATGATGAGATATGCATTTGGTTGAAGAAAGCAGTACCACTTAAGAGTGTTATCACGTTTTTCTTTGTGGATGCTGAACTATTTGTTCTGGTGGGCAGAGCAGAGAGGAGTTGTTTGACAGGGAATTTGCAGCACTTGGTGACAAAGTTCCAAGAGAGATCTGCAAACCATGAGGTTTATGAACCTGCAGTTGTAAAGGACAAGTACCAAAGCCAGAAGGCAATTCCCCAGGACAGATCTTGTAGGTAACAACATCCTGCAGTGGTCTTGAAGAAGATGATGATGACAATTTGCTCAGAATGTGAAAGTACATGCTTGAGTTTCTGCTGAGCTTATAAAAGATTCAAGTAGATCAAGGTAAGGTTTCTGGTTATCAATGCCTTCCACCCTCATGATACCTTCCTTGTTCTGGTGAAGACACCAGCTCTGATTTACACACTGACCTTGAGAAAAGGTTGTCAGAATTGATGTGAAAGTGTTTTGTTCATGACTGCAGATTGCAATGTAAAATTAGAGCTTCTGTCAAGTGAATTGGAATGCCTTCCTGATTGTGCTGGGTTTACAGTATCCTCATAGATTTTGCAGACAGACAAAATGTGTTTTCAAGACAGCTAGGTCATTCTGATGCTCAAACATACCCCCCTTTTTTGGGGCTCTCTCTCTCTCTGAACTTGGAATGTACATATCTGTGAGAGACAGCTTTCTTGCTGCAAACTTCTTTGTGACAGTAGGAAGAGCAGATGCAGGGCCTGATGCACCATGATGATTTACAGTTTAATCCAGAAAACTATGTTAGACCCACATCAAGGAAGTCAGTCACAAAGGTCATGAACAAATGATAAGGGGGGGGGGGGGGGGGGGGGCAAAGTGACCTTATGGGCAGATGAACAAACCCTAATCAGAGTACCTGATGAAGGTGCAGATCTAGGAGCGAAGTGAAAGATGTTGTTAGGTGTATACATGCCTTTTATGAGATGACATGCAATATTACCCTATTGTAAGAGCATATGTTCTTTGTGACACCATCTTTGATTCCTTCCAGTAGTAGCAGGCATATTTGCCTTGATTTCATTAAGTTCTGTTGGAACTCTGTAAAGATGACGATTCCTAAACTGGGTTGTCTTTTTGCTATCTGTACACCGAAGCAAAATCTCTCCCCTAACAAGCTGTGTATTTTCATGCTCTCCTTCAGGTATTTGGTTTGTCTTTTGAATGTTCACCATGGGTAGTTCATCTGTAATGTCAGAGTTCCTTTCATGATGTTCTTGCTCATATCAATGCTGCAAAGAGATGGATGATTCTGGGCTTTTGGAGTATTGGAGTCTTCATTTTTCCTGTCAAGAGAACAAATACCAGGACTGGCCTTGGAGTTTGGAAAGGTGCGGCTTCAGATTTCTAGTTTCTCAGGATACACTTGTTTCTTCAGTAAAACTGGAAGCTTCAGATTTATGGCTCAATAGTGGATATGTAACAGATGTACACAGATTCCACAAGGTGGGAGCTGTTGACCTCATACCCCATGGCACAGATGCAGTGATTGCTGGACTTCAATGTCTCTTGGAAGCATACATCTTCATGTTCAGGTCCTTGTCCTTCTGTCATCCAAGCAAAGGTTTGCCACACTCAACACTTGTGTCTGTCAATGACATATGACACATTCTCGCCCCTTGTAATTGGTTTCCAAAATGGGTGTCTTTGATGTTGAATTCTTGTATTCGTCATCTCCATAGCAACAAAATCCAAGCTTGTGTTGCTGGATTCAAGTACTACCAATCAAGCACAAAACCAAGTCTCCTGAAAACCAATCACAATGTCAGACAATGTTGGAGTCCAATATTGTATATAGATTGTTATCAATCTTTTTGTTTCTTAAGATCAACCAGTTTCTACCAACTCATGCAGGTCTGAAAGATGTTTTGTGGGTCATTTTGGTTTAGTACAAAACAGTTACAGGAGTTATCCACGCTCAACTCAACCCATGATATTTGATTGTTTTAACTCAAATCTTATCTTTGATAACCCGAGAAAACTTCATGGACTTGGATGTTTGTAAAATTCAAGGTGGGAACTAGGATATTGTCATCTCTTCAATGCATCTCTTCATGCTGTAATTCCTCATTGGCTGAGCAGAATTTCTGTTCGCAACTGTGTTCATTTTTGGCCTATTTTGGCCTAGGTGAATGGCAGGGGCATGAATTGTGGAGACATAGTGTGATGCATTTTTGTCATGGATTAGATTACTGTCACTTTGGTGCATCTTTTGACTTCATCTGACCTATTAACCCACCCTGCATGTACAAGGGTTATAGCATTAGCATAGAAGAATACACAGAGGTATAGAGGTTATTTGCAATCGTTACATGTAATTTGGATGTGGCCCATATTTTGTGTGTGAAGGACAACAAATCCAAGCAAAGGACATAGGTATCATCACATTTGAGAAAACTTCAATACCTTTTCAACCAACCTTGAAAAAAAATCCTTGGATTTGGCTTCTCTACAATATGCGAATTGAAGGCTGAAGTAGTTGCAAATTAAACATAGCATCAAGCAAATAATGATGAGAAAGCGGGGAAGATCTGTGCTTTCATCATCATTCCCTGCATCACAGAATTTTCCAGTTTTGCAACACAACATCAACACCCAAAAACTACCCTTGATGATCATTTTGTGAAGGTACTAAGGAGTATCTTTGTCAGGGGAAGTCATAAGCCCAAAATCTGAAACACATTTTGGACTATCAAAGCTAAATACTCATATACAGTACAACTAGTATATATCATTTCACCCTTTTATATGGCTAATTGGCTTGTGACATACTTACATGCCATAAAGGCTAAGAGGAGTTTTTTTTAGCGTATTTGGGGGGTACCCTTATAGAGTGGATTTATTCATCCCCAAGAGGAGGTGGGTGCTTGAGAAAGACTTGTGATGAAAGGTGCAAATGTGCAAAAAATATTCACAAAGGGCAAATAATTGCATTGAAAAGTTTTGAATAACTAACAATTGCAATTAATTACAAGTGGCAAATTTTAGAGCTTTAAATCATTTTTTTCCCATCTATGAATAATCAAAACAGTAAGAAAAAATCAAGTACAAACTCAGATTACCTAAATAATAAATAAGTGTCACAACTTACTATGCAATGTTTTATAGTGAGTTTACTTAAAATATCAGCAACAAACATAATTAATCATTACTACCTATATATGATTTCTTTTTTATTGCTTTAAGTTTCAAATGCAATTGGCCCTTTAAATAAAGGTAGAAGAAGTCTCCATATAAATTTACAAATGAGAAGAAGAAACAACAATAAAATGGGTTTTGAACAAGTTTAATATTCAATTATGTTCATATTGATAATTTGTGGCTTTCTCTATTTAATCTGTGTGGTTTAGGGTTTACATATTAGTCTTTGGATCCCCCATCATCCCCACCATATCCCACACCCCCACCCTCCAAGAACAAACAAGAAATGTCAACATATGGTCAAGAGACTAGTCGTAAGGAGGTCCAAGAAATGAAGATCCTAAACCCTAATCAAAAAGCTCGTCCTTGACTAGAAACACGCACTTTGTGGCACATTGGTGTCATATTTTCAAAATAGGAGCAAGTGCCAAGTTTTGAGAAGGATGCAATATAATTTATTTGTTTATTGGTGAACTGAAGATTGATGAGGATACCAATGATGATCTATGGAAAAATGAGGTGAGTATTAGAATACAAATGAAATGTGGCTAGACGTAAAACCAAATATAAAAAGCACTTACAAGGAAGACTTGTGAAGATGGTTCGCCCTAGATTCAAATGTTTAATCATGAGAAGGGTAACAACAAAGGATAGGTTTGAAAGATGAAAGGAGTATGCTAAAGATGGAATGAAGATGACAAAGGCCAAAGTGAATGGGATGGAGTTCAAAATCAAATGAACCATTTTTGGGATGAAATAGGTAGACAAACTTACATGCTTGTCCACACAAAATCGAGCTTTGGTAATACAATTTTGCGTTAATTCACAAAGAGAGGTCCCCTCATGCATGCTTGTAAGAGACTTGCAAAATATTACAAAGTTCAAACATACATCTAGACAGAGATGAAATTTACTAACTAATGTAGTTTACAGCACTTGTCAAAAATAAATGGGATGAACTTTGATGGACAAAATTAACCCAAAGGCTGATTTTTTTTTTTGGATAGATGAGTGTGAGAGCCCATCAAATGAACTTTCCTAAATGAAATGCACTTTGTTGGATGCATGTGCAATCATCCCTTCCACACATCCATTATGTTAGAGACATTCAACAATTGGCTTGTAGGAGCAGTTTTGAAGTGCCTATATGGGTCGAATTAGGGATAAGAATCGGAGACAACATTTGGTCCATTGTGTTTGAGACACAAGTGTTTAGAAAATTTGTGTATTGTTCAAAGCTCATGCTTATGCAAGTGGTAAATACTTTTTGCATCATATTTTAGGTATCATCTAAACATGGTTATAACATCATAACATTGGCAAATTTGTTAAAGAGGCCAATCGGACCCCACTACGCTATGAAAATAAAATTTCAAAAGTTTGGCATGTTTGGCAATAAGTGAAATGTGGGTATTTGTCAAATGTGCAAGGTATTATAGGCCCTTATTTTGATCAATGACATGTTTCATCAAAACTAAGGAAGTAACTTGACTTTTAGGGGTTTTGAAGTTTTCCTTTCGGAACTATTTGCATTGGAGTTCCCCTTGATTTTGAAGTCTTATGATTTGGATATTGCAAGGGTACAAGGAGGGTGGAAATTTAATTTGCAAGTGCCAAGTTTATCCACACATGGATCTTGGTCAACATAGGGTTTGATTGATTTGCTATTTCATTATCGTTGCCTTTAGAGCATCCCTAGACCTTGCAAAAAAAAAATCTGACATCCAAGTTCAGTTTTTTCTTTTTCTTTTTTCTAATCCCATCCATAAAACTAAAATTGTGACTGCAAAAGGTGAGAGACTACTAATAGCAAACCACATGGACCAATCATTAGGATTGACCAATCGAAAACATGGAGCATCAGTCAAATCAGCTTCACACTGCCTTACCAGGCTCATCAAAAAATGCTGGACCAAAACTAATGTCCTGAGCCAAACCAGCACATTTTCACTTTTCTTCGTCTGATTTTAAGGTACAAGGTCACATAAAGAGGGGATGGATGCTCTTACATATTCATCAATTTATTCATCTCATTGCATTTAGAGGCATGCTCACACATGTTGTAGAACCTTGCATGCACTCTACTTTTACATAAGAGTGTCTTGAATTGCCTTTGGTGTTTAGAGCATTGGGCGATTGTTTGAATGTGGGGCTGAGGTGTAATTTTCTTGATGACATTCCAAGAAGGGTTTATGTAAAACAAATTGTATTGATATTAGTGCTTAAAACCATTATGGTAAGATACAAGCTTGTTTACAGATTGGGTATATAAGTGGGGATTGAACCATGTTTTAATCTCATTTACTTTCCGTACTAGGAGGTTGTTTATTAGTACAAAATCAAATGTTGATGAAAGTTTTACAATTTTGGACGAGATAGAGAAAAAGTTATTTTCCAACTAACAATTTGAATGTCACGGAGGTTAAAGTTGTGTCACCAGAATAGGCAATAGGTTGGAAGTAACAAGTAACCATTGTGGCATAGATAGACACACACACATGTAAGTGACATCACGACATGAATCCACACACAAGGTTAATGAGTTAGTGAGGCAAACTAGTTGAAAATGGGTATTGGTTTGGCCACATCCCATTCCTACTTTGAAATTCAAAGGATATTATGATGTTTCAAAAAAAAAATTACCGTTATTTTTTTTGGGGACATTACAGAAAGATGGAAAGTGGGTATAAAAGGTGGCTCGTGTACATTTTTGTAGATGGAATTGTGGCCTTGTCAATTGTTTAAGGCTTGAACAAATTATATGTCTTTCTTTACCAGTTAAGGTAAAACATGTCCCAATTAGTATTTGACTCCTGAAATACATTTCTACAAAATCCGATGCATTTAGGATCACATGTTATTTAGAATCTTCACAACATAAAAATATCACCAGATATCTATAGATGGTTCAAGGAGGTAGCCAAAAATATACAAGGATGTTTCATTTTTTCCTTTCATATTTTTAATAGCTAAATTTTGGCTAAATCAATTTATGGATGATCCCAAATTGGCTACATCACAAAATTGGAAAAAAAAAAACCAAAAAAAAAAAAAAAAAACAATTCAATCTAGAACTACACCCGTTGTGGTTATGGATAGCAGATAATAATGAAAGGTTAAGAGTTATCTTGAAGTATTTCTTTTGCTCATTGTGACATTCCCAAAAGAATTGGACCCTTTTCTTTATTGGCATGGTGTCAAGGTCGAAGGACAAGTGTGTATATAGGTATAGAATTCCTGGCTATTTCCACACTCTATTCCCACCCGACAATGCATGGAAAAATTTGGGGGCATTTCCACATAATGGAGGGAAAAAAATACTCTAGGTAAGATGCCTTTGAATTACACACTCGAAAATGGCTCGCCCTTATCATCTAGGTCAAGCTGGGCTCTACTAGTATTGTGTATTTTTGATGTCAATAAGAGGGCATTTAGAAAGCTTCAAAAGTATTGAGATTCTTCACTTGTATGTACTCCTTTCATCATCACTACTAAAGTTGCTTCATTTTTCCCTGGTTGAAGCATTAAAACCCTTTGTTGACTGGAATTTTTTTTGTCATTTGCTGTTCTTCATTAGCTTTTTCCATTGTAGCAACAACCACTGTAGCACCCATGAGTGACAAAGATTGTGAAATCATGAAAGACCAAATAAGACTTATATATATATAAGTTAGGATTTGCTTGGACCTTCTGAAATTAGGGCATGAGTGTGATGAGTGAGGAAGGAAGTACTACCAACATTTGACATACCCTTTGAAGACTTATCTGGTGCAATAAGAAAACAAGAAATGTGGGTTTGCATTCTCAACACCATCAAAAACACAAGGAGTCTAGTCAAAGAAGTATATAGCACATTGTTTCTTCAATGATTTTCATGATTCTAACTAACTTCTTAGGAGTAAAGATGTTGAAACTAGGCTAGAGTAACAAAAGGGGATTTTTAAAAAAAATTAAAAACATTTCCCCATTTGGCCACATGAGTTGCTTGATTTAAATGTAGTTATGCCACTAAAATAGGTCACTAGTCCTTGCCATGGGGACTAGTGACCTATTGGGAAATCCACCAAATTTTTTTTAAAAAATTAGTGGTCTACTTAGTAGTACTACCTACTATTATGGAGCCCCCGTTACAAGACAAATACAGAGCATTTTGATAAGTTATTATGTTTTTTGACTTGTAGGGCCCAATGACCAAGGGACAATAATGAGCTATGGACAAAATACATTGTTTTGAACTTTGGCCCAGGATAAGCCTAAAAGTTTCCAAACAATTTTTAAAAGAATCCTTAACATGTTCAAGGCTCAAGAGCGGGCCCTACAAGCCACACAAACTCGTTTGCCCAATTACCTAGGTGGGGTCCAAGCTCGTAGGTGTGAGCCCTAAGGGACCTTTATTATCCCACGAAGACAATAATGGCACCTACGGAGATGGCGTGGGTCCAATTCCCAAGGGACATTAGTATTGCAACAGACTTGTGGCAAGTAGGTGCTACATTAGTAGTACTATTGGCACTCATCTCACTCCTCCCTCCCCCCCCCAAGAAATCATTCAACAAAGAGTATATAATATTATACTACTATAGAGTCACAAAGGCTTAAAAAATTCGCTGGAAATGGTGCATTGGATAGATACATTATTGGTAAGGTGAAATCTTTTGTAGAGTCCAAACTCCAAGCATCCTTTTTTTTTTCTTTTTTCTTTTCCTCCAAATAAAATATCCCATATTTCCAGGTTTGGATATGGGAGATGTGTCAAGTATGTCAAAGTTCAAATTATGTTTCTCCATTCAATAAGAAAAAGAATTGTGCTTTTGAATTTTGGATACCTAATCTTGCTCAAGCCACAATAATATGGAGTAAATAAGTGATTACACACCATAAAGAATTCCCTATGATATAGTGAAAAATTGAAGCTTAACCTCTATAAGTATTATGGACATTGGCAACAACAAGAGTTTTAGAACTAATATATTTATTTATTTATTTATTTTTAATTATTTTTTGTAATAATCAAAGGACATGGTTTAAGCAACCAATTGAAAAAAGAAAAGCTCTCATACATCCAAAACACATAAACTTAAATTGTAGTAATGGGGTTTAGGGTTTAGTAGTAATGGGTTTAGACATTTTCATTTTAGTTTAGACATTAAAATTAGTAGTCTTTTTGTGAGGGGATGGGAGGGGGATTATTTTCATTTTATTTTTAAGGAATTATATAACTTGAAGCTCGACCACAACAAGAGGTCTAATGAACTTGCCCTAATTGGGTATATTGAACAGACTTGGCAAGTCAAGGTGACACCCATCCATCATTTGTGAGTGTACAATGTACATATGATTATCCACATTTTGTAAATGCCAAATTGACCCCACTTTGACGAAAAGCATTGAAGAAATTTTTTAAAAAATGGTATGCAGTTGGGATTATCATAGTACCTGGGCTGGTTCAGTAGGCAAGGTGCTGAATAATAATTCCTTTTTTTGTCATTTCCTTTTTGGCAGAAAAAATCATAATAATATCTTACCATTAGCCACTATACTAAATAATGAAGCCAAATGTGCTTGAGAGTTTCTTTCAGATTTTTGGCATGGCAAGTACTTATTTTCCAGGTTTTTTGGCAAGACAATTTTTTCAGCCTAGATACTCGGGTAGCGAGTCACAAAAAGCTTGAATTTGGGCTGGTTCTTGGACCCCCCCCATGCTAGTGATCCGAATTCCCCCAGTATATGGGGAGAAAAACCTTGTCTTTCAAGGGGGCCTATTTGTTAGGGATATTAATTAGTTGTGGGAGTTGCGAACAAAGAGGTTTGTTTTTTTAACGTTTTTGTGTGTTTGTGATGGCCCTAAACTTAAAAAATACTCGTATTATTAAACCGCTCGAATCAGCTTTGTCCGTTGGTTGAGCTATATTGTATACAAGGGCAGAGGTTTGGGCAAAAGATATGGGATAAAGTGTGGTGCTATTGGGGAAGAGATTGAGGAATGCATGAGAACTTGGGGAATACAATGGGGAATGTCATTGGAAATCACTGGGAACATGGTGGGAACATCAAAATTGTAGGAAAAAAATCTCAAACCACCCACTTCAAAACCCCACCCCCTTCAAAAAGGAAAAAAATTGGGTCCTTGGCATGCTATTTACGCCTTCTCATTGGTCAGATGAAATTTTTATTTTGGAATTATTGATCATCGTTTTCAGCTTTGGGCTAATTCGTAGGATGTTATACTTGCATTCCACCCCCATCGAATTTCACAGGGTCAAAAGCCATACCCGTTCCTGAGTGGGGTGGGTCCCAATTCATTAATTGTGATGGGTATCGAAAAGCCTTGGACACTCTCGGGATAGAAGGTTTCAAACTTTGACCACTCTTGGGACAGAATTGAAAGCGTTTTTTTCATTTGGCCCACCTATGTAACTAGAGTAAGAGTTTGGGCAACTTTGGGCAACAAAATGTCGAATTGTTGGGAATAATGTGGCCGGACGGACAGACCGGAACTTGAAGGAACAAAAAAAAATAGAAGGAACATTTGGCAAAGTATGAGGGATGAATTTTAAAGGATGGAATGCATGTGGATGACATATGACCTCCCCTCATCATTGTTGTTTTGAACTCTACCATAGTCCATGTCGCTCATTGTCTTCCTCGGCATAATGCACTCCACTTGTGACTGCTTTTTTGAACTCCAACTTTGCCATAGCCAAAGCCATGACCATGTTCATTGTCTTCAACACCATGATCAAGTTTTGGCATCACCACCGAGGTCTACCACATCCAAACATCATCGCTTGCTTGTAAAGCATGTTGCCTCACTCTACTTGAGGTTTGCCACCATTAGCCAAGTTTTAACATTGCCATTTGCCATGTTTTATTCCAATCAATGAAGCATTGCCCTATTCCTCATTGCCTAGTTGTCACCATTGTTGATGTTTTGCAACCCAATTTGAATGCTTTGCTTTGACTCACTCCTCTAAAATGTTGTTGTTCGAATGTGCTCACTAAAGGATCTTTTACAAAAATATCTCAAATTTATGGGATGTTGAATATGAAAGACTGCATATCTTTGAATCCAAGGGTCTACATAGACTCATAGCAAGCCAACTCTCAAAACCCTCAAACCCAATTTGATTAAAAACAGACCACATCATATACATTTATAATAGTTCAAGTCAATTAGAAGCATCATCGATGTTTTTCGCTCAATTATTTTCCCTTTGGTAATTAGGCCATATATAACCAGCAAAAAAACTAATGATGAGAAGTTGCACTTGAATTGCCCGTTGCAACTTCACAATTTTGAATGTCTTATCGATGGGAAGTTTAGAGCAGAGCAACTACATAACCCCAATTGAATGTAAAACAAACTTGTAAAGAATCACAATGATGCTTTACAAGTGGGTATTGAGAGCAAGATTATATCAAGATAGAAATTGTTACTTGACCATAGCAAAGTGGAATTCATCCATAGGCATCCTCACATATGTGGGTTTGAGTTGGAAATATAAATTTCATGCAACCAATGAAAAGGCTCAACATGCATTAAGAGGGTTATTCTTTACTTTTGGAGTTGGTGGGAGTGGAGAGGAAACTTTTCTCTTTTTTTTCCTGTTTCCAATGTGTTCCCATCAAGTTCCCAATGGGTTGAACATCCCCGATTTTGAACTTGCAATGGCACTAGGGTAAGGCCTATATGGAAGAAAACAAGGGGTGTGTCACACTGTGGCCTTGCCATTTTTCATTTAAAAAGTATCTCAATGCAAAAGAAGAATTATGGAAACTCAAATATTTCACCCTGCAAAAATATAATCTTCAAAAATTCCACTAGAAGAAACCAAAATCCTCCGAGATATTATAACTTTCTAACTAATTTCAAATTCCAACACAAGGCAAAATATCATCTTTCAAAAATCCTCATCTAAAAATAGACCTACTTATTGCCTACATGCCAATATCCCTTAAGCTACTATGGTAGTACCTTGGCCATTTTAACACATGTCCATTGAATAATTAATTAGTTTTTCCAAAATTATTTCAACTAATGGAATATTCCTAAATATTCACTATTATCCTTCACAATATTTTTTTGATTAGGAAGAAATAATATCTGGAAATCTCAAAAGTTTTTTTTTTGAAAATAATATAAGTAGAGTCCAATTGGCCAAGGTACTAGGTAGGGTATATACTCTATAATGAATCTAAACACAACATCCTTGCCTTGGTAGGCCAAGGCCAACAAATTGCCAAACAACAACAACAACATTCCCAATAATATCTCAACCTTAGGTAACTTAACCCTCAAAAAGTGAAAAAAATCCTGTTGGTTTTTTTTTTTTTGGTTTTTTCTCAGAATGGACAAACTAGCGGTCGTTGCTCGCGGGTCGGTCGGTCGGTTCCTCACACCCAACGAGAAAAAAAAAAAAAAAACCCCATTATTGTTTGATTGAGAGAGAATTCGAAATTGGGACACATGGTTAACTCTCCTTTAACTCGAGTTAAAAGAGATCTTATCCGTTCCGCCCTAGCTGTCGTTGAAGGAAACCGCCAAAAGGAGAGAAAAAAGACAAAAACAATGTTGGGGGTGTGGGGGGGGGGGGGGGGGGTGGGTAAAAGAAAAGAAACTCAGAGAGCTCTTTATTATTGGCCCTGACTTCTGAGTCAAACAGTCAACTGTCAACTCCCCACACAAAATTATTTAATGTACAATATTCAGGTCTAGACTACTCAGCTATAAGTAGGTACATTACACCTACTAGTAGGGGGCCTGGTCAAACATAGGCAAATGAGAGACAGAGACAGAGAGAAAAAAAAACAAGGGTCTTCAGTGTCCGACGACCAGTTGAATCGCGTCGCTGGCGACATGAATGTCGCGAAAAAGTCCTTGACAAGCTACCAATCACGTCGTGGCTTGAGAGACACGAATGAATGTTTGACGACGACCGAGAGCGTCGTGGGAGAGACATGAATGTTGGCGTGAGTTGTTTTGTTTGTTGACAAGTGTCTGGCGACGGTTCCAATGGCGTCGTGGGAGACATGACTGTTGTTGTTGTTGTTGTTGTCGTTGTCGTCGATGACCCATCGCGAAAACCGGATGACATGAACGTTGAGTGGGCACCACCAACGACGAAACCCCCCAGCAGTAGCCCTTTTTTTAAAAAATTACCGGCGAAATTTCGCCAAAAAGAGAAATTAAAATCAAATGATGCGATTTCGGAGTTTCTTATTCGCCAGAAATGAGGAAAATAATCATTTAAGCCTTATTTCTATATTTGGTTTTCAGTGTGTAGCCAAAACTCTAAATGGAGATTTAAATATTTGTAGCTCATATCTGGTTTTATAGCCAATTTGGCTAAATCTTCCTAGGGATGAATGCCCCCTTTTCGGCATCTTCCAATCAGCGTTTTTTCTTGGCCAAATAAAGAGGGGGCCTGGGAACCATCCAAAGGATGTTTTTGGAAAAACTCCACCAAATTCGCTAGGTTTCAAACAAATATTTTTTGAATTCACCAGATTTACATAATTGGTCCTAGTGTGTCATATATCCATACTAGGCTGCTAAAATATTTCTATAGTGCCCACACATAAAAGATTTTGAAAAAACAAGAAGTGAAATCGCCAGAATTTGGTCCCCCTCGCCAAAATGTAACAGGGATTTTTTTTTTCTTTTCTACCTACTTGCCTCTCAGAACTGTAGCCAAATTTGGCTAAGTCCTTTTTTGGATGATTGCCTGTCCACCTACTTCAAAAAATTGGGGAAAAAAATAAGAAAAAAAGACTCCCTGCTACCAAATTTCAGTGTTTCTTTTTTAGGCGAATTTTTCGCACATTGGCCAATACTAAAAAATGAGCCCTGCTAATCTATACAAGTGAATTTTATGAAAAATATCCACCAAGGAAATTGTTTTTGAAATTCGCCAAATGTAGATAATAGATTACATCAGTTCGCCAGAATATAACAAGTTTCTTCATAAAAATGTACTTTCCTCTCTGACCTTTAGCCAAATTTGGCTAATTCCTCTGGTAGATGAATGCCAGTCCACCCACTTCACGGAATTGAAAATTTTAAAATAATAATAATAATAATAAAACCCTGCCTCCAATGGTTGATAGCCACTTCGGCTGTATTTAAGAATTCCTTGAAAATGCACTGCCCCTCCGTCCCCAGAGGCGTTGGTCGCCGGCGACGTGAATGCAGCAGCAGCAGCAGAGTGGCCGATGACCAGCGACAACGACGTGAGGCGAGAGGCACGCGAAGCTTTTGTACAAACCATCATGAACCCCCCGCCCTGCGTGCCTGCGTGCCTGCCCTGCAGAGCCTGCTGCTACTTACAATTTGTGTCTAGGGTTCCGAACTCGGCACCGAATCTCTGACCAGTCTGGAAGCAGCGTTGAACCCACCCAACACACAAGCGGCAAAAGCGCAACAGACGACGCAATAGCAGCACCAGCAAGCCAGGGGGTTTTGCAGGCAGGTTGGAAGCGCTGCATTACTTGCGTGCAGCAGCCAGCAGCAGCAGCAGCAGTTTCTCTTCTGTCACTTAGCTGGATTTCTTCTTCATTCTTTCTTTCTTTTTTCCCGGCTCGGAAATGGTTTGCTGACTCAACTTCTGGAGCAAACTAAGCGCAACAACAGCAGCATGCAGCTGGTCCCATTTTTATTTCTATTTTTGTTGAAACAAATTCAGTCGTGAACATCTCCTTCTTTTTCTTCTTCTTCTTCTTCTTCTTCTTTTCGTCTTCGTGTTCTTGGTATGATGGTGATTTGTTTTTGTTTTGGTTGTGCACTGTTTCTGTCTCTTGTGTGTTTTTGATTGAGACCCTGAGAGCGGAGAAAGGAAGCAGCAGCTCCTCCTGCCTGCCTGCATTTGTGGTTTTCTGTTTTTCTTTTCCGGTTGGTACCTATTGTCGTTGCACCGTCTGCGATTGAGTGAGAGCGTCCGTCGTTGTTGCCGGTGTTGGTGTCGGACTGAAAGTTTGCTTGCTTGCCAAAGAAGACATCCCCGCTTGTTTCAGGCATTTGTAGACACAGGATCGGCGTAGTAGGTGGGAGTGTGGGAGGATGAGCGAGTGAGTGAATGGATGCTTTCCACGTTCTCGAGTCCCTGGGTTTGTTCTCCGGGTTTGCAGAGCGATCTTGTTGTGCTTAGGGTTTCGACGACTGTGTTTGGAAGAGTAGCAAAGCTGCAGGAAAACCGTTTGCGAGTTCTTGTTTGGCTCTTTCGTTCGAGGCCTTTTCTTCGGCGTCGGATTGTTTCTGGTCGCTCTGTTTTCTGTTTGTTTTCTTGGTATTTGTCTCCGTTGGAGTTGATTGCTGCCGTTACCGCCGCGCGCGTTTGAACGAACTCCTCGTGACGCTGCGCGCTGTGTCTGTATTTTTCTCGAGAGCATCAAGCGGAAACGTCGTCGGGTGAACGCACTTTCTCGACCGTCTGGTGCATTAGGGAGCGCAAAGTGCAGAGTTGGTTCCAGGCTCTGTAGCAGCGAGCGGTATTGGTTTTCGTTCTTTGAAAGTGGA
Organism: Sphagnum tenellum; assembly: GCA_963921925.1. Classification (NCBI taxonomy): domain Eukaryota; kingdom Viridiplantae; phylum Streptophyta; class Sphagnopsida; order Sphagnales; family Sphagnaceae; genus Sphagnum; species Sphagnum tenellum. The sequence continues at coordinate 5,248,463 of OY998143.1, read as the reverse complement.
GATAACCGCGTGAGGAGAAGAACGAGGAATGATGCGAAATCAGAAGCAGAATGTGCGGTTGCAGCATGCCAGAGGCCAGATGTTTGTGTGCGGCATGTTTGGCAACTGTGCAAACGCTGTGTTGAGCCCACGCACACCCCCGGGTCTGCAAGACTTCGGAAGAAAGGCCACTGTAGTCTGGGCTGCAAATGAAGGCGGGCTCCAGCAACAACAGCAGCAGCAGCGTATGGTGCAAGGTACATCCCTTTTGGATTCACAAACGCTGCCGGATGTTGTGCATTTGTCAGATCCGTCTCCCTCTTCCCCCTCCGTGAGCGACGCTGACAATGCGACCAGTTCCTCTGCGTCGGAGACTGCGAATTACGCACCTGCCGATCAAGAAGAAGCGCCATCAGAGGGAAGACTATCGACATCATCTTCGTCTGCTGCTGCTGCTGCTGAAGGGAGCAAGGACAATAGACAGATGTACTTCGACGAACTCTTGAGCGCGATCAAGGCTGGGGAATACAGCGAGAGCACGTTCATCAGGCTGTTGGACTTGGCGAACGAGAGCGAGATGTGCAAAGAGCAGCTTCGATCATCCGGAGTCGTGTCGTCCCTCATCTCTTTCCTCCTGTCCAAACTCGACTGTGAGCGCAGTCCCACACGCTTGGACGAAACCAAGAATGGGGGCATTCCATTCCGGGAGAAAGGATTTGCGGAGCTCGAGAGGTTGTCGGACGAAGACTCGGCCATGATCCTTGTGGCAACTCCTGAGATGCTGTCACTGGTGGTGTGGCATCTTAGAAAAGGAAGCAAGGACTCCAAGGAGAAAGCTGCTCAACTTCTGGAGAAGCTTTCTTTGGTGGAGAGTTTCAAAATCACAATGGGTAGCTGTTCACCTGTGCTAGAAGAGATTGTGAGCTTGTTGCGGCAAGAAAAGCAACCACGGCTCGTGAAACTGGCCACCAAGACTTTGTTGGCTCTCTGCCTGGTGAAGGAGAACAGATGCAGGTATACTGTTACGTGTCATTGAATTGATGAGTTTTTCTACTGGCACCTGTGATGTTTGAGCATGAATCAATTGTCCAATCCTCTCCCACCATAGAGAGAAATGATCTTGGCTTGTTTTGTTTGTTGGGTGTGTTTTGGTATTTGAAGAGTACTGATGGCTGATCTGTGATGCAACCCTAAGATGCACTTTGCTTTGATTTTCTTTTGTATGGTTTTATTCTCTGTCGAGTCCTACTGTTGTGGTGTTCCCTCTCTTTGGCTTTCTCTTGTCTAATATATTTCTATTTTTCTTCTTCTTCAGAGCTGTTGAAGCTGGAGCAGTTGCAGCGTTGCTTGAGATGCTCCCCATGGTCAAGCCTGCAACTGGAGAGAAGGCTCTTGCAACTCTTGAACTTCTAACCACAATAGATGAAGGCAAGATGTCTGTCAGTGCACATGCATTGGCTGTCCCAATCCTTGTAGACATGATATTGAGAGTCTCAGACAGAGGCACCGAGTATGCAGCAGGAGCCCTTCATGCAATTTGTGGGGATAACATAGCTATACAGGAAGCAGCAGTTGCAGCAGGAGCACCAACAAAGTTACTTTTGCTCATCCAGAGTGATTGTACAGCACGTGCCAAACGAAAAGCCTTGCAGCTCTTGAAGGTCCTGCACAAGCTCTGGGGTGAGGATCCCTGCAACCCTGATGCAGGGCACACCAAGGCGATCCACTACTAATGGTGAATGTACCCATTGCGCAGCTCAATCTTTTTCCCTCTAGTGTAATCTCATTCTTTCCTGTACAGCTACTTCTACCATTGTGATTTGCAAGTGGGTGTAAATCACATGCATCGGTGATCTCAGAGCAGAATAGTAATTACTTTCTTAGCTTAGTTGTTGCCTCTTGGGAAGCCTGTAGAAGCGTTTCAAAGATACAGTTGGGGTGATTGTGTTCCTCTGTACAATATTAGTTCTTCTTTTGTGGAACAAGATGGCAGCTTCTCTACACAGAGAAGTAGATCATGGATTTGGACTGTATTTAAAATATTTAAGGTCCTGTTTGGATGCTCACTGGCATCCTTTTCCTCTCTTCATGAGATTTGCCAAGAGTTTTCTGCCTTGCTCTCATGTGACCACCCATTTATTACCCTCCCCACATTTTGGCAGAGATCCTCTGACACTAAAAATGAGGTCATTTTTTCAACATCATATGATAAATGTCTCTCTTGAACTACAACAAACTGTGCCTTGGGCCCAACAACCTTTTTCACTATTGAGTTTGATTTTCTTGAAATGTCTGTAGAAGACCGAAACCTCGCCCTGATGTTCTTTCGATATTATTTCTTGTTCGTAGGTTTGTGGATGGTCTTTTGTTCTGAGCTTTCCAGACTTTGAGAGTATTATGTACCTGGACAAAGACTCCTTAGGTTGCAGCATATACCCAAAATGTTTTCTTTTCCTCTCCCTGTTTCTTTGTGATTTTTTTTTTCCATTCTATGTTTTTAGTTTGCTAGCCAGGACTATGGCTGCATCTATACTTTCTGCTGATAGCCAGTATCATGGCTGAGTCTTGCCAGTGCTTCCAGACTTGCAACAGAAACTTAGTACAAAGGCCTAGTGATTACAATGGCTGATTGTCACTGTAGGGATATAGGGAGATGGTGAAGTCAGTAGTCAGTTTCTGATAGATAAGTAGCTATCATACATGTGAACTGTTGATGGTTCCTGAAGTGAGCCTGTCACTTTTGTTCATACTGCTAGTTTTACTGTTTCATCCTTTGAGTTCTTCCCTTGGTGTTTTTCTTGTTCCTGGTTCTTCAGTCCTTATCCGGTGTTCTTTGACTTCAAGAAAAAACTTTTGAACTTTGTTCATACTCATCCCAATCATGAGTATGGAGATCTCTTGATTCCCATGAGAGTCATTGGCTTGAGAGATGATGACATCCTTAATACCGAAAATTCCTGATTTGTGCATTACTAGAAGACTACCACCTATTACTGATGTTTGGCACAAAATAGTTCTCAAAAACTCTTGCTGAAAAAAAAAGGACTTTTTCTGGATATTTGTTGAAGTTAAGAAGAAATAAAGTCCCAACTTGTAAAAAATTGTTTGTAAGAAAACACACAACTCAAGGTGTATTTTACATGTTTGTAACTCAACTCTTGAAATTCTGGAAAATTAAATTTGAAACTGTCAAACCTCATTTTCTAAAATAAACAAGTATTTCACAAAGAAGTGCTGATCATCAGTAGTGGGTACCATAATCAAGCTGCAAGCCCATTTCACCCAATGTGAGTGGCAGTAGAGAAATGAATGTTGTTTGGGCCAAAAAAAGGTGCTTTGTTGCAATTCCAGGGTTGAATGTTGTCATTTTGGTTGGTAAGACTCTCTGCCTTTGAGTGTCACTAAATACCCTCACTAATTCAACAGCAAAATCAGTTGCTACTCTGAAGCTTTGCTTGCAGATTTCATCATCCATGTCAGGTTTTTTTGGGACTGATACTGAAGCAGAGCATTGCAAGTTACAACTTTGTGTCCAGAGAGTTTTCTATTACCCGTCTGAACATTACAAATGAAACCTAATTTTTACCACATCCTAAGAAACCAATTGATGACAATTGTTGCTGGGTTGGGTTGGCCATCATGGGTGGTCTCTATCCTGACCAAGTAGGATAGCACATACTTGTACATTAGAGACAAAGATGCCACAGTTGGAATCCTTGCCAATCTCTGTAACCCAATATTGATGAGATGATGCAGTTGGAATCATTGTAAATCTCTGTAACCCATTAACTGATGAGTGCTTCCCACCATATCAAGAGCTTGAAGTTATTGCACATAAGAGACAAAGACTGGAGGAGCACCAAGGATCTTGTCATTTTGTGAGAAATTGTACAGCTGGAATTCATGGAAAAGCAGCATGCAGTGGAGCAGTTTCATCAAGAATGGGTGGTTCCTTTTGAGGTTTAGGAGAAAGGCAAGCGAACTCATCTTCTTCAATTGATGATTCCTCGACTTCAGCTTGGTCAATAACCATCTCTGTTTCCCCCTGGTTGATTTCTTCATACTTGCCTTCAGGGGTCAAAAGAGAATGAGCTCCTCTTACAGGCTTAGCAACAGGCTCTCCAGCAACAGCATACACAATTAGACCCACAGCCACTGTGCCAAATGCAACAAAATAAAGACTATCGACAGATTCATGAAAGCCAAGCACCCGCACCAAAACAGCCCACATGTCTGAAGTCAAGAGGGACAGGTTCAGCATGGTCGAGCCACTCATCTTCAGCACAGTGGGCACCAGGCTGGAAAACCCAAAGCATGCAATTGCAAACCCTATAAATGGGGCTATGGATTGCACTGTCCAGTGAATGGATTGAAGTTCACCCCACTCCAGCACATAGAGCTGGCAGGCACTGATGAGAGCACCAAAGCAGCCAATATGTGCCAGAAACTCCACCTGATCCACTGTTTTGACCACAAATTCCTCACTCACATTTGTGAATCCATACATGATGGATGCTCCAATCACAAGAATATCCCCCAGAATGACATTGCTGCCACTAGATCTGTCCTTGTCATGCACGTCGGAAAAGATGACAAGCACTAACCCTACTACACAGACTGTCACTCCAACAAAATGCCCAATTGCATACTGTGTTTTGAGCGCCAGCCATGTGAGAATGAGCACACAAGGGATGGTCCAACAGTCCAGCAGCATGACACTAGTGATGGATGTGTATTGGTATGCTTTAACAGCTAGGTAATTAGCCTCCACGTCCAGTAAGGCTAGCAGAACATAAATCCACAACGAGATCTGCAACTTTTTCTTTCTATACAGAAACATGGAGCCATAGACTGTAGCCAGAAGCAAGTAATTGAGGAGAGACTGCGTGGTGGGCGCATCTATGCCATTTCTAGCCAGAAGTGCAGAAGTGAACCCTGTGCTTGTGACCAGGAGGCTCAGTACCTGACCCACAGCTAGTGCTTTCCACCCAGATTCCTTGATTCTAGTCAGAAGCCTTGCTCGCCACATGTCCATCACGGAGCCAGAGCTCTCGAGCTCCAATTCTGCTTCACCAGTCATGGCAACCGCTCAAAAAAAAAGAAAACAACAACAACAACAACAACATGCAGAATCTATGCAAACCCTAAGGAAGATGGCCGATGCACTCACTACGTTATCAAACACTCATGCCAACGAAAAAAAAGTAGGAAATGATTTGATGCCATTCTGCTCTTCCTCCAACAAGAAGAAAGTCCTCTGAATGGCCGCTGATGCCGTCGGACGCAATCCTCCTCGACGACGACCCCATATATGAAGGAAGTATTTGTTACCTTGAACTTTACCCAACTTTAGTTATAATTTTTGAGTTGACGCTATATAACTCTGTTGAATCTCACTATTCAATTATAGAATTTTCGAATTGACACGATATAATCATCGGATTTATTCAGAGCTTTTTTCCTGGGCCACAGGGTTCTAAGGGTCAGGTCACATGTAAGCTGCTCAATCACCAACTACATATTGGTTACCTTGAACCTGACATCCTGATGTAAGAGCTGAAACCCTACCCAATATTGTACATTAGAGATATCAGTAAAGTCAGGAAAAGACAGCACCAAATACCCTGAGTTTGGTCATACACAGGGTAAGAATTTTAAAAAACCTGCAAAAAAGTACATTAGCATTCAAGGCGGGGGTGAAACTCAGGAAATCGTCAAAAATGATTTCCTGAGTTTCACCCTGTCTTTCTTTTTCTCTTGAGCGCCTCCATTGCTGCTACCTAGATTTTCACTGCTCCTACCTGCACAGCTACTATAATTTCTCTCGAACCTTGTGCATTAAATGCTGAGATTCATGAGTTTCAGCATTTCACACTGAGATTTAATCAAATTTCCTTCCTTTGCGGATACCACGAAAAGATGGGTTAGAGGGTGAAAGACAGGAGGGTGACTTTTCGGATATCTCTATTGTCTCAATATAGTCTGGTTGCAAGTGGCAAGTTGCTATGTATCTATTTAGCTATTTTTAACTACTGACTGACCTAATGTTTTAAGGTCAATGATAAGAACAGCCCAGCTAGTGAGGCGTACTATGTAGCTGGCCCTCTCTGAGCCAATAAATGAATGCATAACAGCAAATTGAGTCTAAACCTCTCTTATTTTGGGTTTTAAGTCAAAATCTTCCCTGGAATCTTCCCTTTCCACAAGATGGCCGATTCTGTTGGTCTTCAGTGCTCATCATTGTTTTTGCTCCCAACACATCCTAGTTTTAGCCAGTTCAACACTCCATGCCCTTCAGCTCTGGCCCCACTGGTAATTTGTCTATCTCAACATGGTTGCCACTTAAAACTTGAAAGTGAAAATTCAGGTCCCTCCTCCAGTTTTGGACTCCAGTTTTGGAGGTGAAGAAATATGGCTACACTTGGAATTCAGTTAGAAGTTTTTGGCTAATCTTTTTTTGCATTTGGATTTGTTAAGGAAACGCGTGAAATTGTTTTGTCAACATTTGTCACCTATTTGTTCCAAATTGCAGAGTTTAGGGCATGTGAGTAAGCACTCAAAAATGTATTCTACACACAATATGCAAACTATAAGCACACTTAAACAAAAAGCACAAAAACATATGAACGTGCATTAGCAAACATGAGCACTTCTAGGGTAAAATGACCATTCTATCATAAATGACCTACAAAATCAACACAAATTAACATACATTTACATATGCGAGAAGACATGTAAAGAAAAACATTGTAAGCATTGGATTGTGGAGATTGGGCAAAACATGCTAGTATTATGCAAAGAAAGTTGTTTAGCTTGTAAAACATCCATGGAAGTCAACAAAGGTAAATGCATAAACCAAACACATTTTACCTTTGCAAAAATATGCCCAACAATTGCAAAAAGCATATTGCCTAGCCAACATTGCAATATCGCTAGCATGCTCCTCTCCATTGTTCAATGCATTCCACATATGGGAAATTTTGCAAAATGTAGAACCGTTGTGCAAACATGCACACAAGTAGCAAATGGGTAGTGAAGTTTTCCCATCACTATTGTGAAGTTTTGACTTCATAAAAATGAACATAGAAAAACACCTCTCATCTTTCACATTGCCTACTATTTACACCATGATGAATTCAACCAATTTCACATACTCAAGGAAACTACAAATGTTGTCACCAAACATCACATTATCATGGTCCAAGGATTGACGTCAAAAGGTGGAGCCATGCACATTATTCAATTTGATTTCATTGTCAACTTGAACATGCCTTGTTGGCTATCACAGTCACTAGCATTCAAAACATCAAACACAAAGGTCTCCACCTCATCCACCAACTACGTAAATCACCATAACATTATGTTATTTAATCATTTAAAAATGTTTTGGGAAAACCATTTCACCCTATAAGTGCAACCAATATTGGGGATATACAATTCCAAAAACATCCATGACACCATGGATTGGAAACCTTATTTCCAATTCTTGAATCAAAATTTATATAACCCTTACCAAAACACCCACAAAACCATGATATTATATATATATATGTAATTGAGAAGAAAAAATGGTGGAAACCATGTTATAATTCTCAATTCAAAGTTTTTGTACCCTTGTTTTGCTAAACAAAAAATTGCAAAAAAAAAAAAGTAGAAAGGGAGAGTTCCAAGGATTTATCTTTGCATTGGTTCCCCATCAATGATTCAATAACAACAAATACATCTTTAGTGGCAAAAGCAATAATCATGGCCTTCAAATCTCAATGCACTACCCATATATGTTGGCTATTCTCAAAGACCAAATGTTAAGTTCCAAAATTAAGATCAAGTATCCATTTGATTTGGATAATTTCATACTTGCACTCAAACAATGACTTGAAGGCCCAAAAGGGGCTTGCAATAAAGTTGGAAAATTGTTCATAATACATGTTATATAAATCACCTTGGTAGACCTTAATAGTAACCACAAGGTCACACACGAACACATCCCTCATTCGTGCAAACTTAATGGAAGCATGCATAAATTTTATGAAGGCAAAATATAAACAAGTCCCAACAAAATCTAGAGGTCACATAGATGTTCAGAGTTCATATTCACTTATTGATTTGTAGGACTATTTAATGTCATCCTCACCAAGAATGTTCTATATTTTACCATCAATCTTTTAATAGGGTTCAACATTGAGATCCACCTTGTTTTCACATTCTAAAGAATCTTATTCCCCTTTGTTTCTAAGATATGTTTCCCTTTTAAGTGAATGTACAAAATAGTTGTGCAAGTTTTGTAACAATTTCTCAAGTTAGATGACCAAAGGCAAACTTAATAAGGTTTGCATTGTCAAATTGGTGCAATGGGCCATATAATGGATCCCTTTAAAGAATTAAGCTCATAGTTGTTATGGATTTGTTTTGTAACACCAATTCTTGTGCCTTGGAAAACATTAACACCAGTTATCCCAAAATAGATAATTTTTTGCACAATTTAGTTTCATGGCAAACCACCACCTATCAAAAATGCCTCCATAATCACCTCAATTAGGTTATTAGTCATTAATCTTACAACCACCCAATTTAAAGATATGAGAATGGGATTCCTTGCCCAATTTTCTAGCACATGGGTGTTTGTAAACTAGAGTGTCCATTTTTTGAGGTCATAATGTTTTTTTTTTGCACCTTTTAGATGAAAATGTCTCTTGTGTCAAATTTATTATTAATTATATATTTTTTATATTTTTTTTTGTGATACACAAGTGAAAATCATTTGAAACAAATTTGTATATATCAAACGAAATACTTAATCACAAATTAATTTTAGGGTCACAATCCTTATAGAAGATGAAAATGGACTCACTATAATCATATCTTGTTAATGAAACCACATGAAAGATTCCCTAAAAATTGAAACCTTGATTTACAATTTTAAATGAATAAAATTTCGCCATTTTAATACCATATGAAGGTTTTATGGACTTTTAAAGACATTTGAACATGGCAAAGTCCCTCTTCTCTTGATTTGAAAGAATTACAAATGTTTTTTTCACAAAAGTAATAGCCTAGGCTACATGGTTTGGTAGTGTTTTTTTTGGAAAGGATAATCTTTTTTGCAAATCCATGGAGTCATACGTGTTGACATCATGCAATTTGTGGCTACGGTTCTATAAGGCTTAGCAATCATGTGCACAAATTGTACATTTCAAATTTTAGTGGGATGTTAACATGTTACCAAGTTAAGGTTTGGTGTTGATGTTTTTGCTAATGTGCAAATGTTGATATTGTTGACCTCAATGGTTTCTTGCATTAGTCTATTTGGGTGCTTGATATAAAGGCATTGTGAGTGAAGGGCAAAGCTTCACAAAATGGGGATTAATATTTATTTTGATTAAAATCCAAGTTCCAGTAATTATGTATGGGGGCCAAGTGTTTGATAGGATGGACCTAAAAACAATATTGGAAAAGGCCTTAGGCTATTTTTTTTCTTTAAGTGCAAATTGAAATGATAGATATAGTTGAATTTTTTAATACATGATTTCCATTTTGTATTGGCCCTAGGGTGAAAGTAGAATCAATTAGACACAAAAAGTATAGTTTGATATTACAAATTTTTGTTAATTTGAAAAGCACAAACAAAAGTAAATGATATTTTGATTCTTTTGAAAAGGCACCCACTACATGTAGAATACTAATTTTTTTTTAGATATATATAATTGAATGTCAAAAAAAAAAGTTGATGGTCTACTTGCAAGTTACTTAATGTAAGCATGTGCAGATGAAGGGAATTAAAATTTTTGATGCAAATATGTCAAAATTTTATCAAGTTTGGGTGTGGGCATTTGCTACACTTTATGTATAGGTGATGTAAGGTATACAAGTCCAAGTTGTATGATTAGTGTGGTAATTTTGGAGAAAAGTGTTTTCAAACATCAATATTTACTATGATTTCAAAAATATTTTTCACCTTTAAAAAAAAATTGCTAATGGGATGGAAAAATTTGCTCTAGAACTATGTTGATGTAGAGTAGGATGGCACATTAATTTTCCTCCAAAGGTGCAACTTTGTTTTTACTTGTGGGGAGCCATTACCTAGTACCTACAACTAGGGCACATGTCAACTACAAAATCTAAGTTGCAAAGCTATCTTATTATGAAATGACCTAGCCATGAGTAAGGTTTCCCTTGCTAATAACTCTTCCCACTTTGAAATGAGCTAGTTGCAAACATAGAATTGCCTTTTTGTCTTCTTGTTTTGCATAGACCCTAACTTGTTCCAATGTTTCATGATGAACACAACCATGCCTTTCAAGCAAACTAACTTGTTGCTTAAGTCCAAACACACTTGTTTATTCTTGAAAGAAAGTGTCACTTGTTCTTCAAGTGTGTGAACTTAAAATGTGAGGTGTATAATTTGTAGACCTAATGTCTGTGGACTACCATGGAGGCTAATTGCATCTAGCTACACATTGCAAGCTTCAATGAGGTATGTTGTCTTCCTCTTAAAATCCTAGGTTGTGGCACACACTCTTGTTTTTGTATGACATCTTTTTATTTCAAATGAAAAACGTTTTGTGCAAGTATTCTTGAATGGGGTTTAGCATCATACTTATGATAAATCAAACATGGTCATATAAAAGGATTACTCCAAGAGCATGGGATTTCAAGTTGTGCACTTTGGAGTTAGTTTTTCAAAAAGAACTTAATATTTTATGCCCATATTGAAAGCAAAAGGTAGCTTGAAACCATGGTCTTCAAAATAAGTCAAACACAACAACACTTGCAGTGCATCATCAAATTTGACTTTGTCTCCCATTTCTCAAACAAGGGCTAAATGTTGAAGTTGTTTTGGTATTTTTGCATCCATACAATTCAAAAGCATTGACTGAACTCATGTCATTAGTTCTATTTGAGTATTAGGTCTTCCATATGCTTCTATAGTTGTATTAAAAAAACTTTGTAGCTCATTTCTTGATGTTTTACAGGTTTGTTTTTTTTGTGATACCATGCATTTAAATTGATTTTGAGAATACATGTATTGTTAAGTTCTAGAACTTTTTCTCAAACATGTTTTCATGTGTTTCTTGATTTTATTTTTCTTCACATGTTTTTGCAAATTTCTACAATGACCTTTTTCATCCTTGTAAATGTTTTTTTTTCCTTGGAAATATTTGGGCTAGTTTTTTTTCACCACAACAAAAGGTGTCCCTATACACTAAGTGATTTCATTAGATTTTGAGTGAATTCACTAGTCTTAGTAATCGGGGACTAGTTGGAAAGTAGTGAATTCACTCGTCTAGTGAATTGCACCCACATTATGTAGTAATGTTTGGCACTATAAACCTAATTTGCAAGGGTATTTAAAGTCTTATGGGTTTAGGTCTTAATTCCTTACATATGGGTGAGGGTACCCTTGCGGAAATTTTGACTACATGTGCATCTTAATTATAGAAGGGAAAATGATCAGAAGTTCAAAGGATTTGCCTTTGGAAAGAGCAATAGGGGAAGAAATTTGTATTTTTGGTGCAAATGGAGGCAACCAGAATGTTAAAAGGACTGTGAATGATACATGGAAGGGAATATTGATCACAGTATTACAAAATGTGGGTGTAATTCACTAATCTCCAGTCATTAGACTAATGAATTCATTGTTTCCCTAATAGTTCCTATTCACTACAACTACTGAATTCACTCAAAACTCAGTGAAATCACTTGGCGTATAAGGACACCTTTTGTTGTAGGGTCATCATTTATGTGGGAAGTGGAAGTTTGGAAACAACTTGTGTATGCCAGTGGTGCAAGTTCTGCTGAGAGAATTCCATCCAAGTAACATGGTGAATGAACATTTGTGATGTTGTTTCAATATTTGTAACTTGTGTGAGAAGGTTCTCATGAAGGAGGTGTAGACTATTGATTTACTTATATCATGAACTAAGGCAAGTTTATTGACAAACATATTTTGGACACAAAATATAAGGTGAACGGGAGTTTTAAATTGTAATATTTATTAATTCAACCTTGGACTAATAGCATATTTTCAAGAAATTGCAAGAATTAACATAACATGAACATAACATGCAATTTCAAAAGGAAAATTTTAAATTCACACCTTTTTTGGTTAAATTCACACCCTTTCTTTGTGCATTCGATTATATGCAAATTTAATTTGAGTGTGTCTGCCTCACCCCCCTAATGTTCATTTGACTTAGGACTTTATATTATACAATTTTTTCCAAATATATCATAATTTTATTAATAAAATTTCATCTAAACATCAGGAGTGTGGGGCAGACACACTCAAATTTAATTTGCATATAATCATACGCATGAAAAAAGGGCGTAAATTTAACCAAAAAAGGCATGAATTTAAAATTTTCCTTTCAAAAATGGAAATTCATTATTTGCCCACAAATGTGTTCTTTTTAAACTAATATTGTTGAAGTTGCTTTTTATCATCCACAATGTACTAGATACACTCACTTCAATGCAACCTTATATGGATTGTTCTAATCCTTCCCTATTGTTGGCTCTAATCATCTTGGGGATACAACAATAAAAAGTTAAAATCATGGATACATCTTATCCATGAGTACCTTATCTTAAGTTCAATTTTATCATAACATAAACCTTTAGCGATTGAAATTGATGTTTTGTGCAAGGAGGTGTACATAGGAACCTTCATATATTTATAACAAGGTACAAACTCAATAGTTTCACAACTATTAGTATTATGTCAAAGTAAAAAATATTTGATTTCACGCAATTGTGTATTGAACAAAATTAATTATTTGTTTCATTAATGTGGGAGCTAATTGGCCTATATTAAGTTACATACAATGGTTTCACATGATAACTTCATTATTTTTTAGTGCCTATGTTGCTACTCTAGGATGCATTGCATCATTTGGTTAATGGTTCAGAATTGTTTTTATCTAGATGGGAAGTAAAAGGAACAAGTATGTGCTAAGAGCAAAGAGGATAAAGATTGATAAAAAAACACAAAGCTTGAAAAAAGGAGGCTTAAGTAGCTGAAAAGACCAAGTACATGTACAAAACTTGGAAAAGGAAAGATTATTCACATTTTTATTATGCATAACTTAATCATCCAAAACCTAATAAGAATAAATATTTAAAAAGCCAAATGAATTCATGTGTGATGATTACATTACCTACCATTTCATATTTACATCTTTATGTTTATGACAAAACAGTTTACACGTAGTTCAACTAGCACAAGTTCTTTAGTTGCATACCTAAATTATTATGGTTGGAAACTTGTGCTAACAAATAATTTGAAAAATGTCCTAGTGTGTTCAATAATTTTTACATTGTGGATGTACTTGGTTCCTTTATAGACTATAAACCAAACAACATGAACTGCAACAAAGATGCAAAAGGTTGAGACTACAAAAATAATGACTTAATTCAAACTATTTTGGAGACAATCCTTCAATGCCAAATCTTGATTCTGAATTCAATGCTGGTTTGCAACCTAATTCAAAACTCTGAAGGTGGAGGAGGTGTTCAAGTGTAGTAGATATATTTGTGCAACAAATAGATAATAGATTGCATTTTTTCAATGGAGAGGAAAAACATGAAATTATTAAGAAATTCATCAAACACCAGGGTATGGTAAACTACCTATTGCATTGTGCAAGATTTGGAAGGGAAGTTGAAGACAATAATGCAATACTAGATGCAATGAAAGTTGTTTATGCTCAAATAACCACTATTCAACACTCTCAAAACTTGACCTGCAAAAATGTGTTGTTGTTTATTATACATGTAAATGTTAGCACAAATTAAATGCATATTGCTAAGACAATAAAAACCTTTCCTTACTCTATTCAGAAATCTATAAATAGACAAGTTCATGTTAACCAAACATGTGAGCATTTTTGGGGGTGGGCTCCCTAGGAAACGTCGATGTGATGTCATAAATGTTGAAGACCTGAGAACTCATCCTCAAATGGTGGGAAACGCCCATAACCATATCACCCATTTAAAAGGATGTCAAACATTGAAAAATTAATGTCAAGAAGTTTGAACAACATTTGACTCATTACTTGTAGGAATCACAATTTTAACAAAGTTCTACACACTTACTTTTCAATCTAAGTGAAAACAAGGTATTTTATACAAACACATTTGATGAAAAAATATCAAGTTTAATAAGAGAATGTTTTCCACAGAAGCATAAGAAAGTAAATTCAATTTTACTTCAATTTCAGTTTGAAACCATTGGGTTTGTATTAAATTAAATACAAAATTTGAGAAACTTTGGAATAATAAAAGTAGGGAACAAGTACTTTTGAATTTAACTAGCCAAAATGGTGTTTAGAAGTATCTTTTCATTATAAAATTTAATGGAATAGATTTGTGTGATTTGTGTGAAGTTATAGCATAAAGATCATTGTATATTCAAAGGAAGAAAAATAAACAAATAGTATTTTTTCTTTGGTAGAATATACTTCACATATAGTATGAAACAAATGTGACACTGCAAAAAGTAGGCTTCAAAAGCTACTTACATTTCTAAAATCTACTTGAAACCTATTTTTACAATGTAAAATCTAAAAATCAATTCATAATAGTGTAAAAGTTTTTCTTTTTCATCATTTAAGTAAAAATATTAAATGTATGATAATTTTATGATGGGTTATAATCATACTTGTTAGCTTGATGAGTAGACTACCAAGGTAATTGAATTATATACTTTACCATGCTTTCATCCACCATGTGTTATACACAAATTTGAATGTTGATTGGTATTAACCTAGATTAATAAAAAATTGATGGGTGCATTTACAAAAGTACAACTTATATTTGGATGAAAGTTTTTAAATGGATGAAAAGTTTGGATGAAAATTGAACATCAATTTTTTGGATGAAAATTTTAATAGGTTGAAATGTATGGATGGAATTAATCCCAACATAATTATACTGAATGAAAATCACATCTACATGCATGAAAGTTACAAAAAGGATGAAATATTTGGATGAACGTGGATCATTAATCAACTTTTGGATGATAATTGGAAGTAGACAAATTGTTTGACTGAAACTTCCAACTAGTTGAATGTATGGAGAAAAGTAATTCCAAAATATTTTGGACGAATGGAAATTACTAGATTCACATAATTTTCATGTCCAATTTCATTCACCAAAAAAGGTGTCAAAGGTGAAACTCGAAAGAGCTACATTAAAATGTAAAAGGGTGACTATAACTTGTGTAAATTAATTCAAGTCACACAATAAGTTGAAGGTCGGAAGTCCACATAATGATGGAATGGGAAAATGCTTGAGAAATTAATGAATAATGCACTACACACATCATGTTGAAAAATATTTTGATTTTTGTAGCATAATATTTATTTCAAAAAAATAGAACCCATAATAGTCATATTTAACAACTATCTAATCACACTACAACCTAATTTACCTCTAGGACTTTAGCATGATTTTATAATCTATGAACCTCATTCCAGCTCCAAGATGGATAATGATTGAATGGTTTTCTAATCCCAAAATACATGGCATATTGCAAAATGTAATACAAATGTTTAGATGGCACCCACAACCCTTAATTACTAAAAGATGAAGCCATCATGGAAGAAAAATCCACGCAACTACAAGCCGAATAATCACTAATCGTCACCTCATATTGCTTACGGTTTTTTAATGGTCCTAAAAGGAGGTAGTAAATATGTCCATATACTGAAGGAGGAATGTTCGAAGGGGTTAATAATGTGGCTTCAAAAGTTCATACCACCTCTTACTTTTTTTCTTGCATAATGGATAGTTTGAAAATGTCAGGACGACAAACCTTCTTCCCATTCCTTGATTTTGGCCAAACATCTGGATCCAATGGTTTATAGATAGGGGCAAAAGTACCATTGCCAAAAAGATTCCAAGGGGCACATTTGGTAGGTTGGTTCACATGTGTAGATATGTCATCCCCAACCGGATTAATGAGGGGACATTTTGGCTTCTCTAAAAGCAACAAACTAGCCTCCTCCAATGCCACAATCTCAATTGGAGTGAGAACTATCATTTCTTGCACATGCCATAAGGAAGGTAAAGTTGGTCTATCAATTGCATATTTCTTGCTTGTCCTTCCCACACAACGCATAAGGTCATCATTACAAAACCAAAATTTATGTAGCTCAATTGATACACCTTGGGCTATAAATTAGTAACCAACATAACACAGAACATGAATACCACGATGTGTTTGTTTTGAAATGATTATGGCTTTGCAATAATGTTTAATATCTTTTTGTAACACCGAGCAATGACTACTTGATTTTGGGGGACAATCTTTAATTCATTATATGTTGTCCCCAAAGAGGTACCCAAGGACCTCTGTACCATTGTGGGTGATAATAGGATTAGGGTCGTTAGCCTCCCCCACATTAACAATTGACAACTGGCCAATTGGAGCCATTGCATTAACCATTTTCAGATGAGAAAAGTTCACATGATCATGGCTATGTGAATCTATTTATGATCCTAGGTGGAAGGTCTACCTTGTGTTTGGTTGATCCAAACACTTCTTCACCTTCCAAGTGTGGTATTTTAGCAGAATGACCAGAGCTTTAGGTGTATTTAGCAACTACAGTAGGAATTTGGATTAGGTCCCTAGACGATTGGCCCTATGCAAACACAATTCATTCTTGTTTGGCTTGGTCCCAAATGCACCTTCTTGTAAGAAAACATAATGCAATGTGAACACTTTCAGATGAAATGATTAATGTTCGATCATTTTGAACAAGTCAACATTGGAAGTTCTTAGAACTAATAATAGGTGGTGGGTGTCTCAAGATGATTACAAAATGATCTTGCGTCTAGTCATGTTAGGTCTAACCATTTTTAATTTGATCATGAATTACTTATCATCATTTCTTATGTTTGTTGTTTTGATGCATGATTCATTGTTGTTAATTGATCAATGGGCATGGTTAAGCACTTGGTGTAATCTCCAATTTTATTGTGATTTCCATTTGTTAAAGTTGGTCATTTTTGTCTTTTTGATTTAGAGCTCTCATCATTTGGTGCCCACTTACAATCTTACGGGTCTTAACACCTACTATTGGTTTGATTTTCTAGGAATCATGGGTGTATGTGTTGGAGTTGCTTTGAGCTCCAAGTACTCAAATAAGTGCAAGTCTTTGGATTGCCTATAATTTAAGAGTTAAGCCAAAAGTTGTGTTCATGTGCTTATAATCATTTATCAAAGGACTGCAGGTCTTGAGCATGCTTAGAGGTCAAGGATTAAGGAGCTACAAAGGTTGAAGGAGCATTGAAGTCCTTTATCAAAGGACTAAAGGTGCTTAAAGTGTTTAAAAACCAAGAGTTAGGGGACAAAAAGGAGTATATGTGCTTTGATCTCCTTTGGCAAAGGATTCGAAGTCCAATGTGTGCTTTGAACTCCTTTGCAAAGGACTACAAATCCTCATAGTGCTTAAAAGTTAGGGATTAGGGGGTTACAAGTGATAAAAAAGCTTTAAGCTCCTTTATCAAAGCTCTCAAACTGGTAAAGGTGGATTGAACTCCTTCTCAAAGGACTAAAAGTGGTGAAGGTCTTTTATTCTCCTTTGCAAAAGACTAAGAATGATGAGGGTGCTTTGATTTCAATTGTTGATGGGTTGAAGGTATTAAGTTTGCTTTGGAATCATGTGATTAAGGATGTGATTAGATTCATGTGTAGGGTTGTCCTTTTACCAAGAAATTAACTTTGGGGTGTGATGAACATTTTGTTTTTAGGTTGATGGTGCAACCTAACAACCTAACCACTATTCACTTGACCTATTTGACATATGTGTAGTTGGACCTCTTTATTGCATTCAAGAGTGAGTATTCAAAACACTTGTGGCTTTGATGAAATTTATATTTTTGAAATCGTGGTGGGTCCAAAAGCTCATGACATGGAATACATGTTGCTATCACTACCATCGAGAACTGAAATAAATGTTGGGTGGATTCAACGACATTATAATAGTTGGGAAGGGCGTACATGAAGTTTACAATTATAATTGGAGCAATGTTTATGTGGTTTTCCCAATGCCACAAATTTATTATTAATTATGATGCATTCTGAAGCTCTTTAATAGACTCAAATGTGAGTATAAGGTGAACACAATGGAAGAATGAAAAGTTGGGGTACGCTCCTTGGCTCGCAACATTTCGCAAGTAGAAGAGCATGTTGGTGCTTCGGGATAGGGATTAGGAAGAATGACAAGCAAATCAATTATTCACATAGACCTGCACAAACCAAACAACAAGTTGGTTAGTGCATAGTTGGAACATTTTTGGCAAATCACCAATTTGACTCCCGACGTTTCTTTTGGCCATAACTTGTGTTTTAAGTACCCAAATGGGTCATGCAAGCCCGTTTTAGACACCTAAGTTCTAAGAGCTTTTCAATGATACAAGGAACTCTTGTATCCAATGAATTTTAACCTTTGAAATCACCTTCTGAAGATTCGGCAGTCCATTGGGAGTCCATCAGGAATCCAACTTTCAAAGTCAGAGTCCACTTGGGAGTGTGGGGGTTCATTCCCTCACATTTTCCTACATTCTTGGGAGCATGAAATGTGATTCCCGGGTTTCATTTTTAGCTCGCACCTTCACAAACCCTTGCTTTGGTCATGAACCCAAGGTTAAGGTTTTGATAAATTAGGTGTAATGCAACTCATAAGACCTATGGTGGTCCTACTAACCTTTGGACATTTCTTGTCTATACATAGCCCATTCATTCCAAGTGGCACAATCAATGTTTCCTTCTTAAAGAATGCCAATAATGTGGGGTACACAAACTTGCCTTATGTCCTAAAGAATTGGTTTTTGATGTAATGGTCAAATGGTGTAAGATAGGTGGTGAGGTAGTGGGGGTGTCCGAAGATGGAGGTCTTAGGAAAGTGCTTAAGGTCCCATACCATGACACACCCACCAAAGACCTACTAATATACATGAAACCAAACCAAAGGAAGGTTTTGGTACACAATTTTATCACACATTGGCATGATGAACATTTCAAGACTTTGATTGCTACATGTTGTTAAGGGTGTAGCTAGTTGCGATAATTATTAGTTAGTATATTTTTATTTACTTACTTATTATTTATAGTAATTATTAATTAAATTACATAGTTTTTATCACCATTTGAAATTTTTGAGGTATATCTTTGGAATAGAAAAAAAAGTGAAAACAATTGTATCATTATAGGACATGGAGCTTTAATGGAATATGGAGAAATATGTTTTGATATCTAGAAAAACTTTATTTCGATAGTCAAAGTTGTTACTTTGATTTTTTTTTATCATACTTTCATTACTGGATTTTAATTGTGAAACTAATTTATACTAGATATGAATGAGTAGACTTTGTTAACATTAGTTTTTATTGTATTTTAGTCTAGATTTAAACCAAAACATAGGATTAAAGATTTTGTATTTACCATTTGGTGACTGTCCTAGGGTTTGAATTCAAAGTGAATTTCAAAATGTTTTTTATGTCTTGTTGTTGAAATTTTTGTTTCTATAGATAAATAATGAACTTCAATTTTGTTTTTTATATATTTTTTCAAATCTTGATCATAATTTTTTGTTCAGTAAACAAATTTAAGTGGATTAACTAATTGTGAGGATTTTGTTCTAATGCAAAAGTTTGTTCAAATTTGAATTAGGATGTGGAAAGATGGATAATATAAACGTAACTAGAAGTTTAAAGAGAAAATTAGATCATGTTGTATTACATGAACAAGCAGAAAATGGTGTTACTACTAGTAATAATTTGAATGTAGATAAGGTAGATTAGCGATTTGAAACACCTAAAAGAATTTCTTAAATAAAACAAATACATCTATGGAAAAAAGAAAGACCTATAAGCCACATAATGCCTCAAGCAACACCAATTATTCCTTGTGAAGTGCAAATTGGTGAAGCATAGAGGCACATCAATAGTCAGCAACAAAATTTTGGGAGAATAGAATGTTAGATTGAAAATGCATATTCATAGGTTGAGTTTACACGAAGGAGTCAAGTATCTAAATCTTAATAGAAAGTTGTGTTGGAATTAATAGATTTGATGCAACAACATGGTTATGATGTTCAACTAATTCAAGAAAAATAATAGAGACTCAATAGGTCAAAAATGGAGGAAGTGGTACCAAGGTACAAATTTGTTTCACCTCTTTATTATCAAGAAGGCTAAGAGAATGAAGAGTCTAAACAAAGAACTTAGAATTTTGAATCTCCGATTCATTATGTTGTTGAACAAAAAGTTGCAACTTAAGATATCATAATATGCAAAGGAGTTGAGTTGGTACTTGTCACTAAACAAGAAACTGTAGTCTTACCAATAACATATCCAATAGTAGCAGGTGTTCCTATGGTTGTAAGAGTGAGGTGTAATGGGCCCATAGTTAATTGGCAGATGGAAGCAATATTAATGGAGTTCTAAGGGATTGGAGTAAATGAATTCATAGTGTAAACATAATTACAAAACCAATTTCTCCACCTTACACATACTACCATCAAATTGGACACCAAATCAATGAATGTCCATTTGTTGAAAAAAATGTGAGGCAAAGATTTGCTAAACATTTCCAAAATTTATATTCAGATATTGCAAGAGTAATCATGTACATATTGAACCAGAGGATCTGTACCATGAGAAGGTCAGAAGTCCAAATAGACTTAGAAAACATATGTGGGGAGATAACATAGTAAAAATGAGAATTAAATTGTGGCAAATGTAGTTACTATCCCTATAGTTCTTATACAAAGATTGTTACATTAAGACATTATTAGAATTACCTATGCAGGAACTTCAAATTTCATAATGGAACTAGTAACATTTGTGCCATTATATTATGTGGCAATGCCCTAGTTTACAATTACAATTACTGAAGCTCTGTTTGTATCAACGCCAATTAATACTATTGTCGGTATCAAATTAAGACCATAAACTCCAAGGGGAACAAAATTTGTGAGTTTGCATGAAAATATGCTTTGAGAGGTGTATAGAATTTTTGTTGGTCAACCATCATATCAAGGAGGAGGCGATTCAAATCCACCAAGATCTCTAGGACCTCCATGTTATTTTGGATTACCAATGGTGCATCTAGGCATGCCACCATTACCACCAAATAGATTTTATCATTGGCCACTTAACTATCCTGAGCATGTCAAGGATTCTAACCTAGATGATCATGTCAAAGTATTTAAAGTTGCCAATAAAGCAAATAATAAAGCAAATGTTGTGGAAACTGTTAATCTATTTAATTTTACATTTACTAATACTATGTCTAACTAATGTAACAATTATCTGGGAGACTACCCAAATTGCACTTTTGCTAAAATTGCAACTAGCTTTTTGTAAAAGGTACAGAAAAGTTCAAAATCATTAACAAGTTTACTTACAATTGAAAAACATGAAACAAGAGAAGAATGAAAGAGGGGAATTCAACTATGAGAGATTATTGAAGTTGGCCAATAGTCTTCAACATAAGACAACAAATAATTTCTTATGTAGCAATAGCAAGTATGAAGAAAGAAATTCTTTAACAACATAAGGAAGCAACTTTGGTTTATGAGGATGGAATTTATGAAATAGAGGCCATAAGCAATCTATCAATACTACACACTACTAGGAGATGTGGGCCAAGTTACCTTGTATTTCACTAGGATTTTGAGTAAACTAGGGCAGATTCACTGTATGAAATCATGGTAAAACATGTTAACCCCTAGTGACCGGGGACCGGTCGAGAGGACAGGTCAATTAAGCTAGTGAAACAAGATGACAAAAAGTGATGCCCAAATTTAGGTGGAAATTACACCTATTAGTTAAATCAACCTACAACACTAGTCAATTAAGAGGGTTTTTTCACCAAGTGTGGTTAGTTAATTTAAATTGTTTTTTCATATTGTGTTTAGTTAATTTAGGAGAGTTTTTTCACAAATTATGGTTGGTGAATTTAGGGAGATTTTTCCATCTGTTAACCATTAAATATGGGTGATTAACTCCATAGTATTTTCATCTTGTAGTTTCCATGTGTCCATCTAAGAACTCAAGATGACAAGTAAAGAAACATACATATAAACTTGTAAGGTTTGATGATCCTTGTTTGAACTTTTAGTGTGCTTGCAATTTATACAAATGAAGAGTCATCAGTACCCTTGGATAACATTTTGTTGCCCTAGACTACCTAGACACACCACATCAATAAATTTTTGACAATGGAGAATTTGAGTGAAACAAATTTGGTGAAACACAATAATCGAGAGAAGATAGGTGGATAAAAAGAAAGTTAATAGAAATTGAAATTATAGTCTCCACCAAGCTAAATTCCATACAATTGTCTTGTTTCAACATCTAAGCGGTTTATTTCCAATGCCTTCAACACACCGGCTTGGGCAAGAAGATTACTCTCTGGAACATTTATGGACAAACAACAAAGGAGATTCAGTGCCGATGTTTGTGTGGACATGTCCAAGTAGTTTAACAAAGCCACCAAATGCAAAGCCCCATTCGACTCCAAAATTGTTCTTGAGTGGTCAACATGGAGGTAATTTTCCTTGTTTGCAAACTTATAGAGAGTGTGTGAGGCCTCAGCAGCTTAAGCTGAAGAAGCAAGCAGAATTTTGGAGATGTGAGAACTGGGTTGGAAAATATTGTGTTACTTGCCTGGAACTGCAGATAAAATGTGGAAGCAGACGCAAACCATGGCCAATGTCCCTCACCTGTGTTCCATATTGCACACTTGGAATGTCCTCATACTAAGCCTGTCTTCATCGTGGCTCCAAAAGAACATTAAATAGATTCCTTGGTTGGGCAAGAAGGCAAGAAACTTTCAGCTCCTATTATCAGCTACAGAGCCAGCTTATCTGGATATGTATACCACTAGATGCCTGAGACCTCATTAGCTACTTCTTGTTGGCAAGGGATCCATCTCCCTTCATACACCTGAGGTTTATCTGTGGTAGTCCATCAGTAGGCAACCTTTGTATCTGTCACCACATAAGAGTGAAGAAAATTTTGAAGTTGGTACTATCCTCTTGACAAGGATGATACCAATAAAAGAATTCAGTACCCATCTACAGTGCCATGACGTATAAGTAATTGGTGAAGAAGTAACACCACCAGCTTGCTGTTGTTTGGTCAATCCAATACTCTCGTGATTCTGTAGAGGATGAAACAGATGTAATTCTTACCGAGATACGATTCAGATGTTTCAAGATGCTTGCACTTGCATGCAGTCATAAGGCAGTAAAATGTTCACAAGCCAAATGTTCTGCTGATCTTGCAACATGGGTTCAGTTGTTGAATGTCAAACTCATTTGGGAGTTCCAATAGACTTGTGTTGTTTCTCATTCTATGAGTTTGCCTTTCCTCTCCATCACATTGTCAAACCTGCACTACAAACGAAACAACAACCAGCATATCAGTGGTGAGATTTTCCTGAGCCAGAAACAAACATAGAGACTGAGTTTGTCAGCAGTAAGATCAAGATACTTGTGTTGGTGGTGTTGCTGGAACTGCACTCCCAAATGGAAGACCCAAAATGCTTATCCAACAGGAAATACCCAACAAAAGACATTATGGCACCTCCTTGCACTGCAAAATCATGCACACTTTCAACAAAGCCATAGTGTACAGCATGAGTCTGAAAATATGGATAACACCACCATCAATGCTGAACAAAATCACTGGGCAGTGTAAGATACATGAAAATCAAGCCCAAATCTCCAACTTCAAAACAATTCATGAGTGAGGATAACAAAAGCCATGTATTACTACAACAGCCTGAAACTATCTGCATGATAACAATGGCGGCAAGTAAGAAAAACCTTTGAAAGACATTTCCAAACTATATATGTCTATGAGATTGCAGAGGAGACTCTACAAACACAGTCTCAGGTAACCAAAATGTCAATTTCGGCCAAACAAAAACAAAACACAACAAGAATGATCACAGCCTTGGGCTCTCCAAAACTATGGTAAATAAGTTCTTTTTGTTAATGAGTTCCCATGGCTGTCACTCTGGTAAAGCTCAAGCTTTGCAATGGCATCCATTACATTATTTTTTAGTTCATGCAGTATGGTCATTGGTACTTCCAGGGTTTGACTGGGTACTAACAGAGTACTTGTTGATTATAGGTAGGGCCCATATATTGGTGTTATGAGAGCTTGAATATAATAACACCCAACATTATTATGACTAAACATTTGAAATGGTTTTTTTCTAGGTACCATGTCTGACAGCTATGGGAAGCCTTGCACGCAGACATAAAATGCAGGAGCTAGATAAAGGTGTGGTCACAGAGAAAACCATGTGCATAAGATTGCAGCAGGGTGTGCACTCCCAAAGGCACTCAGCAGAACCAGACAACAAACAAGAAAAACACAAATGCTGACCTACATACTGTCTCTCAGCACTAGCAACCAAGATTTTTAAAGATTGTTACATAAATTTGCTATATACAAGTAACGATTACCAAAGTATCTACATATTGGATCAGACCAAGTAGGTCAGGCCCAAGCTGTAATGCAGTAGTAGACCTGTGCCTAACTGTAATTAAACAAGTCCACAGAAAGAAAACTACATCATTTGATGGGACTATACAGTTACCTTAAGTTCAATCACCACTCATCCTCCTTGCTGCTAACACACATATAAGTCTACAAAAGTGTTTTCACCACTGTATGTGAAATAGAAAAAGCCATCTTCATCCTTATGCTCCTCATATATTGATGACATCATTGTAGCTGCCAACCAAACAAATGAGGGTATCAGTAACAGAAAGAACATACAAAGAGCAAGTAAAACAGACAATTTGCAACAGCTGATGACACTGCAGAGTTCAAATGTTTTTGACACTTTTGAAGTACTTGTTGGGGGCAGAACATTCTTGACAAATATGAAGATGGCCTTCTCAGAACTCAGCTTGATGCGCTTTCGAATGACATAAACAAATTGGCCTATAGTCAAGTCTGCTAGCACCATATACCTACACCAAACAACATTAGAGGTCAAAAATAACTTCTGGTATTCATCATTTTGAAGACATTGTGACATCTGCATTCATAGCAACATTGAACTCACAATGCGAGAAAAAACCATTTAAGGACCAAGTAGAAAGTACCCACTTCTTCTTGTCAATGTCAAGGACGTCACTCTTTTCAGCCTTCTCCACAATAACCTGACCATGTCAAAAAGTACACAACAACATCACTAAAAATAAGATAAAACGAATAATCTAGAGAAATAAGACTCGCAAGTCACTGACATAGCACAAACTATAGATGCAGATCACAAAATCATTTTGGTAAAAAAAAACAAAATGATTCAGAGGCCTACCAAGTCCTTGATGGTCGCCGAAGCTAGTGCCGAAGCATCGACTCAAGGGCTCTTAGAAGCAATGATTCCATCACTTGAGTGTTACTACCAGCTCCCTGCAAACAAAAAAACATAGAAGCAAAACTTCTCCCTGCCCCCAATCAAATCTACCAAACCCTTTTCCAGACTGCTAGCTCCATATCTTTATCTTCTGTAACTGCCATTGCCAGAAAACCACACTGGGAACAGATTTCCAGACCCAATGTGACAAACACGCAAACCTTAAAATGTCCGAACAAATGTTGGGGGGTTCTTCGAATTCCAACTAGAACTAGTTGTAATCTTTTGTGATATCCAGATCGGATGGGTGTCTTTAAAAATTGATACCCGCCCAACACTGGTAACAACCGCCTTATAAAATGGTACGATGGGCACTGTCCATCTAAACCAAGGTGCCCAAAAATACCAGTGTATGGCTAGCGTGCACCAACACCAAACACCCAACAATGTAGCATATAAGATAGAGGTGTGTGGATTTGTTGAGGAAGAGTCTTTGCGAGATATCCACAGCTTCTGGATGCTGGTGACACCATTTTAGTCGACCTTTTTTGGAATGCCAATCAAGATCTTGAGACCTAATTGTGCGAGGGCCCCTGCGAAGCACAATCAATAGGTACATAGGGTGTTTTCTTTAGTCGCCTGCTCACAGGCATGCTGTCACTAGTCTCGTACACATAGTAATAGTAGTAGTGGGCATTTGGGGAATTATGGCTTGATTTGCATGAGGTCAAGACGTCAAACTTCCAAAGCTTTGGGGAGGGGGCGCTCAGGGCTGGGATTGCTGTTTTGTCTTTTTTCTTTTTTGTGGGGACCCTTGTCCTTCTCCAATCCCCCGGGAGCTTCCATTCTCGCCTGGCGAAATGAAAAATTTAAAACTCAATTTTCAAGGGAGTATAAGAAAGTCAAGCCATTATTTTTTTACCACATCCATAATTTTTTCCTCCCCCAAAAGCAAGAGTAAAAATGTAGGTGGAATAATCATCAAACACATGATCAATGCTTGAAATGGGAATATATAGATAAAATATGCACATTTAACTAATTAATTTACTAATGCCTTGAACCCAATTAACTAGAGATTTTTCAATAAATATTTTAATAATGTTAAAAAAACAAACCTAGTAAACAAACTTCACTCTTAGTAAACATTTACACCATATAGTGAACCATTTTCACCAATGAAGGTAAGGGTAGTGAAATTACAGTGAACTTAATTCACTGTTATGGTTGCATAGTGAAATAGCCTAGTGAACTACACCACACTTTCCTAGTAGTGACATAATAGTAAAATAATATTACCTCATAAACCTTAGACAATTCTAGAGAAAATAGGAATGTATTGTACAAATTTTCATAGGACAAATCATAATGTTGAAACCTATAGAGTGAAAAGAAAGGAAGACCATGTTCCTATAATTTCTAAGGTTATTACTCAACAAATTAAAATACAAAGGCCTATACGGTATTCCTATCATATTTGTGGTGACATTGGACATAAGATCATAAATTGTCCTAAGTATAATGATATGTAAAATATGTTTAAGAACAAGAGAATGAAGCCAACAAATAAACAAGTTGCGGTAGAACCCAAGGTTTCAAATCCTTCAATCCATATGTGGATGTGAATATGGCCATCACTAGGAACAAGGTTATTAAAGAACACATGTTTAAGGACATAAAGCCAATCAAGAAAAAATCTGTTGCTAACTAAGAAAAGGAAACGATGTTACAACAATCTTTTGTCAAGACTATTCAAGAGATGCAAGCAAAAGACCCACCACAAAATCTAATTCCAAAAAAGAAAACATAGTGGAGTACAAGGTAAACAAGATTGCCAAAATTTAAGGTGCATATAGAACCCATTGTGTCATAAAGTTTATTTGTTAATCCTATCAATAGAATTATGTCAATGGGACAAATATTCCAAAATATTAGTAAACATGTGTTAGAGACCACCTATACTTAGAGGTTAGGTCAACTGCTAAAGATAACACATGATCTTAAAAATATATATGTCCCAGAATTTAAAACTAAAAAAAACAAATATCAGAACCTAATGTAACCATAG
This sequence comes from Sphagnum tenellum, assembly GCA_963921925.1. Classification (NCBI taxonomy): domain Eukaryota; kingdom Viridiplantae; phylum Streptophyta; class Sphagnopsida; order Sphagnales; family Sphagnaceae; genus Sphagnum; species Sphagnum tenellum. The sequence goes on along the minus strand of OY998143.1, from coordinate 5,221,026 downwards.
TGGTTGAGACACATTTTGAACTAGACACAACAACTATAGAAGTAGATAACCAGATGGTAGTTATTTAAATATAAGTTGGGAAAAACATTATTGAGGATTTTTTGATGGATGGAGGAGCAAGTGTGAACATTATAACAAAAAACTCAAAATAAAATTAGGTTTACCCAAACCAAGACCAACTCCATACTACTTTAAAATGGCAAATTAGAGTATGACTAGACCATTAAGAATCATCATAAATTTGAAAATTCACATACATGGTATTCCATATATATCTACATTTACTGTTTTGAAAAACAATGTGGTAGATTATAACTATTTTATGTTGTTAAGAAGACCTTAGCTTAGAGATGCAAAGCTTATACGTGACTGGGGTAACAATGTCATTATTATTAAAGGTAATGGAACAATCAAAACAATATCAATTAATAGGAAATTAGGAGCAAAAACCAAAAGGCCCCAAGAATTGATTTGTTATGATTTGATGGAAGGATTAACAAATGAAAAAGAAGATTTGATCTTTGAGATACAACCAAAATTGTTCTTAATTGGCACAATTACATTTTCAAAAGAAACAATTTCATTGTTGAGTGTTGAAGTGTCAAAAAATAAAAGCACTAAGGAATTTAATCTAGAGCAAGGGACATCAGATTAAACACCTATAGAAATGGTGCCTTTAATAATGAAATCAAAAGACTTTTGTGTTAGACCAAAGGTTTCATTGGAAGAGAAGGTTTATCTCGAAACCTATTACCATCATAACCATGATGAATTTGAAATGGAGGAAACAACAACAAGAATACAAGTACAGAATCTCTAGATAACAAGTTGGGTTTTGATTAAAGAACAACAATTGGTCAATTCGAATCTTAGTACAAAGGCAAATCCACAATACATCAAGGTTAATTCACAATTGACAAAGGACAAGATTGAAGAGTTTCAAATGTTATTTAAAGAGTTCAAAGATGTGTTTACTTAATCTACACTTAAATTATTATAAATGGCAGCGCCATTTTCCACTTGTTCATGTAATATAACTTGATTTAATTATTTCTTTAGACTTCTAGTTATAACTATATTTTCCATTTTTCCACATCCTAATTCAAATTTGAACAAACTTCTGCATTAAAACAAAATCATCATAGTTAGCTACTTTGTTTAAATTTGTTTCCCGAACAAAAAAATTATGATCAAGATTTGAAAAAATTGTAGAAAATGAAATTGAAGTTCACTATTTATCTATAAAAACAAAAATTCCAACAACAAGACATAAACAAACATTTGGAAACTTTAAATTCAAACCTTGGGATGGTCGTTAAATGGTAAATACAGAATCTCTAATCCTATATTCTAGTCTAAAATCTAGACTGAAATGTAATAAAATTAATATTAACAAAATCTACTCATTTAAATCTACTTATAACTAATATCAAAATTAAAATCTAGTAATGAAAGTATTATAAAATCATCAAAACAACCAACTTTGGTAATGGAAACAAAGCTTTTCCAAAAATCCAAGTGTTACTCCATTTAAACTCCATGTTTTCCAATGATACAATGGTATTCATATTCCTTTTTTCTCTAAAGATATTCTTCAACAAAAATAATCCTATGTTCTATTCAAATTCAAATGGTGATAAAAACTATGTAATCTAGTTAGTAATTCCTAAAACAAAACCAAGTAAATAGAAATATACTAACTCATAATTACCACAAGTAACTACTCCCTTAACAATAACATTTTATAACAAATAAATCCAATCAACAAATGCAAATCATGATTTGAAGAATATATGTATACATGTTTGAATTTGTATTAACAATCAAAGCAAGTGGTATGTCATAGTTTTAAACCAAATATGAAAAATTCAAACATACATATTAGGTTTTTTGGTTTTGGGTGCAGTCACAATCAAAAGAGCCAAAAAACACATTTGACAACTACCAAAATTATATAAAAACTGTAATTTTGTTAGATATGTTTTTGTGGTGCCATTTTAATGTGATGTTAATCATGGAATGTTGTGCTAAATGACTAATATGAATGTTGAAGAATTAAAAATAAAAATTCAAGAAAATTGATTTTGGGTTTTGGTTTTACTAAAGGACCTTTGAACTTGAATAACGGTTACATCAAAAGTAGTCAATTTTGTAAATTATTAAGTTAAAATTCTCTTTATAAAGGAATTGATGAGAAAAAAATTGAGATGATGTTAATTGATTATCCACATTCAAAAAAACACTCACAATTTGAAAGTTGTGAAATTTGAAAATTTGAAAATATATTGAATAAAAATTTCAAATTTCAAATTTTTTTTACGACATGTAAATAGGGTGTAATGTACATGACATCTAATTTTTAATTTTTTTAGTGAAATAATAAAATAAAATAAAATAAATAGCATATTTCCATACAATTTCAAATTAAGATAATTTTTCAAAACAAAATGAAAAATTCAGTAAAATTTGTACACTTTAAAAATAAATATTTTTAATCATGAAAAGTTAATTAAAAAAAGGCGATTCATTGAAAAAATTATATGTATTTTCAATAACACATTACAAAAGATTTGATCCTAAAAGTCCTTTCTATTAAAAAGTGTAAATGACCACAAAAGGATTGTAATCCTTGAGTCCTTTTTCACCGTTGGCTCATTTGATTGTGATGACACCCTTTCATAAGAACATTTGATTGTTGGTTTGCTAAAGTGACCAAAAAAATTGTCCATTGTAACTTTTTACAAAGTTCTGGGGTGGAAAACACTACATCAAGGAACATTTTGAATTGAATATGAAGTCAATTTGAATTGAGAATGTTTTTTATACATGTCAAATACATCACTAGTCCAAAAGATGAAACATATGTGAGTAATTATGCATGTTATTTCGATAATATTATATGTAACAAATTTCCAATTTGTTCAAACCTACACAAGGTATTTCCACACATAATATCTTCTTATTCTAGAAACAACTTTGTGTTACAAATTATGGAATTGATAAATAACACCTATATGAATATTTAGTAATTGCATCGGCAATAATAAAATTATAAACAACCATCTAAGATGTGTGAAAGTGTACAAAGTCCAAAAAAATGTCCATTTTAAAAAATACCTTTCTTTTGGGCTATGACATTGACCTACCCTTTTATGCGTTAAAAATGATTTGTAGTAGTGCCTTATAAAGTTCTTGTCTAATTTTTTTAACTATTTGAATGTCATTATGACCAATTTGTTGGCTTTTATCTAGTATTTTTCTAACTCCTCAATGAATACTATGGAATACCTGCTAGAGTTAAATAAGTAGCATAATGTGTCTAAAGTCTTTAATTGTGAATGTATTTTTTTTCCCAATTGATGACTATATGCAATATAGTTATGTGGACCTCACTACCAATGTTTCTTTTCCAATTGTGAACTTCATTTTGGAACCATTTTGCAACCAACCCATGGGAACTCTAGAATACAAAAAACTACCAAATACACAATCATTTTTATCCACTCTAGCAAACTAAAATTAAATTGTCTTTTTACTTGCAAATTTTTTAAACAATTACAATGCCATTCTTTGTAAACAATTAAATTTCTCTCTTTTGCAATAATGAAAACTTGTTTAGAGGCCATCTTACCCTAAACAAGATTGCAATCACTTTATGAATGATGAATCTATAACACAACAATCATTCCTCATCAAAGCTAATTGTTCAATGTACACCTTGTCTTTTATCAAAGTTTGGTGAGCAATTAAAAAAGTTTTATTGTCCAAAAACATGTTTGAAAAGAAAATCTTGGTGGGGTGTGTGAAATCTTTGCAAGTGTAGAGCATTTGAACTTGCATTAGAGACGTTGAATAATTTTGTTACTCAAGTGCTAAAACCCTAGGAAAAAAAAAGGTGCTCAATCAAACTAATGGCCCCAAAATAATTATTTCAACACTCAGGTGTTGAATTTCAAAACAACATACAATATGGTGACAATGTTTATTGCACAATAGTGGGTTTTAGGCTATTCAGCTGCATACTTCATCCAAACTCTTAGTGTAAAAGTGTGTTTCTTGGTGTCTGAGGTAGATGCTCTTGCCCAATATATCTCTCTCTGGTAGATGATATCATAAAAGAGTCAACCCTCCCCCTTTACAAAAATTCAACTGCACAAGTAAACTATACTAAAAATTTATTAAGTGATCCTACTACGCAATTAAAAAGTCAATGGTTAAAAAGTCAACTCATGAGCAAGGAAAATTTGCGAATTAACTCATGACTTTTAAGTGTAAGTTCTATAAAAAGCCTTAAGGACAAATTGTATAGAAGAGACTTGTTGGTTGTCTGGACTCAAGACTCTAGATCAGGTTGGACTGTGCTTTTAGTCCAAATAGGAAACCTCTTCTCAACATCCCAACAGGAAGAATATTCATTCCCATTAGGGAAGACCCTAAATCCTCAAGACTGAGCGGCTCAGGAGGTTGAATTTGAGGGGCCTCACAATATCCCATGTCACTAACATATGTATCTCTAAAGGTTGCATTCACACCTAATGTTAAGTCAGTGTTAAGTGAAAATCTAGATGGCATGGTACTCAATGTTAAATGGGTGATTGATTAATATTACTTAGATGGTTTCTAGTTTCTACATCTGCAAGGGCTGTTTTTACTACCTACCTACTAACAACCTGCTTGTGGGTTGGTAGTCAGTAGGAAAAAAAACCAACTGAGCTAAACACCATGGTTATCTAGGGAACTGAAACTGAACATTTCCTATCCACTCACCATTCATCCTTCATCGTGAGCTGATGGGGTGCTGGTTCACTGTGGACACAAACATAGGCATGAAAATTTATCCTTGCAGATTTACACATCAAGTTGATCAATAGTGACGGCACACTTTACAAATGAGGTTGATCAACGGGTATCGTACCCTTGCACATTGTAGCCAGAAACTGGCTAAGTCCCACAATGTGTGTAGTAAGAATATGTATGTTTTATAATGCTCAGCCTAATTAAGTTTAATAAAAAAATTTGGTTGTCAGCTAAGATGTCAAGCAGCGATCCCAATGCTTTTCCAATTCAATAATTTTCTAGCAACTAAATGTGACCAACGGTGATCCATCTTGTGTGGTTTATCAAATTTGCAACCAGGATATGCCCATGAGATTTGACTACTAGACTATTTGACCCCTGCCAAATGGGTTTATGTGGCCAAGCTAAGAGCATCTCGTGCTGCACGGTAAAGTTGGATGAAGAAAAGTCAAGACATGCCGGTTCGGCTCAAGAAAATGGTTTTGGCACAGCACAAGGTGCATACTTTGTCGTGGCTGGTAAGAGGCGCAGCAATGCTGTGCACCTGCAGAAAAGAGTGTAATAAATATGATCTGACTATTGATTACTGTTTCTCATTGGCCCATCATAATAATTGGTCCAGATGGTTTGCTATTAGTAGTCCCCCACCTATTTGCTATCCCAGTTTCGGTTTTATCACTTTTATGGGTGGGGGTTTCAAAGAAGTGTATACGTAAACTTGGATGTGAAAACTTTTTTGCAGGGTCACATACTGAGCACCAATGGAGATGCTCTAAAGATCGAGAGTCCGACCTAGTGTAGAGAACTGGCCAACACTGGTTATGAGCCAGTTGTGGATGCACTACAACTGAGTTACCAAGGTCCTGTCCTGTCAACAACCTCCTATTTTCACCTCACACTCCATTGTGAACTACCCATGTAAGTAGGTAAGAGTACCATAGGTAAGAAGGTAAGGAATATAAGTGTTTACTGTGTGGTAGGTAGTAAATAAGTAAGGCAATCCATGGTCACTAGGTAGGTAAATACTGAATACATATGGATGGTTGATGCAGAGCTAACTACTTTGGTTAACTATGCAACAGAGAATGTAATGAAAAATCGTTTCATGTCAACACATCATCCATGTGCACTAGTGGGTGTTGATTCACCCTGGCCCCATTCAACTGTGAGTTGACGCAGTTACAAAGTCTTGTTAGATAATGTATAGCCAAAGTGACCATCACCCATAATAAGATTTAACAAAATTTGCAACAAACCAAATATGAAGGTTGACAAGTTTTAAGCATCCTTCTACAATTTTTGCTAACTAACAGAATTTCATGAAGAAATATGGCAATTTCTTCTTCTTCTTCTTTTCCTGGAATTCTGTGATTAAAACTGTAGAAAACCACTTTTTCTGCATTTCTGTTTTATATTCAGGAAAAAGAGACTGATTCTTACCAGTGAATTGTTTGGTGATAAGTGCACTTGTTCGTTTCAATGCAGGGTAACAGAGTTGTGCCCTCTTTATTTGTTCAGCACCAGCTACCAACAAAGAAGCAGGGTCTCAAACTGCAAAGAGCTCATTGTTGAGCGACTTTGCACTGGGAAGAAGCCTCTTGTTTTGTGCAAAATATTGTGAAATTTTGGACACAGCTTTCTGTTGCAAATTCAGTGGTTTTTGGAAAAAGAAATTAACAAATTTTGGAAAAAATCAAAATTTTCTTTAATTGCCAGATTTCTATAGATGGTTCAAGTTGGTAGGCAATAATATATAAGGATTTTTTAATTCCTTCCATATTTTTAATAGCCAAATTTGGCTAAAATGGCTTATGAATGATCACCACCTCAACTACATCACATTTAGAAAAAAAAAAAAAAGAAACATCAACAACACGGCTGGGAAGCTTCTACTGCTTTTCCAAATGACTTGAATTTTTATATACTTATACTAGTAGTATATTCTTTAGATTTTAATTTGTGCATATGTAATAGCCACCAAGCGCCTCACCCATTTGCCTACTTATACAGTAAGTAATTACATTTACTATCTACTTATCTATAATGCTCACCCACTTACATAGGTAATTCCATAGGGTCTAACAAAACAAAAATGTTAACTCACTTGTGGTTCATCCACAGTTGTATCATAACAACAGTTTCCAGTGGATGGTGCACTGGTGAGTGTGAGGTCACATAATGCGCACTGACCCAACATGCAAAGTACTAAACAGGAGCAACATATCCTATATATAATTAGGACATGTGTGTGTGTCCGTGCGTGCGTCCGTCCGACGACAGTTCCGCGTTTTAATGGAGCGGCAGAACCGGCCCGGACGGTCGGATTCCGAGAAAGGGAACCGGCCCGAACAGCCGGATTCCGGACAGACGGAAATCTCAAGGCGACTGAACAGATTTTTTGGACAGACGGACAGTTCCGCGTTCTGGGAGCGTTTTCTGTGGCGGAACGGGGGGGGCCAGACGGACAGTTCCGCGTTCTGGGAGCGTTTTCTGTGGCGGAAGGGGGGGGGCCAGCAGGGGGGGGGCCAGGACCGGACGGGGCAGGGCAGGGCAGGGCAGGGGAGGGCAGGGGGGGGGGGGGGGAGGGCAGGGGAGGGCAGGGGGGGGGGAAGGCAGGGCAGGGGAGGGCGGGGTCGGGCAGGGCCGGGCAGAGGGCAGGGGGCAGGGCAGGGCCGGGCAGGGGGCAGGGGGTAGGGCAGGGCGGGCCGGGGGGCAGGGGGCAGGGCAGGGCGGGGGCAGGGGCACCCACGGGGGACTTCACAGTGGCCTTCGGCCACGGGCACCGACTAGTCAAATCAAATGTGACACTGCTGAAAGGAATTCATCAGCTACTAGTTAAGTGCATTCACACTTGGTGTTAAGGACTCTAGTATTAGTCCCCTAACACCAATCTAGTCATTTAGAACCTAAACCCTATTTAGTACCACAAGGATTTTATGTTAAGTTATTTTACCTATCTTCTTACCTAGATACCTATATATGAGACCTATATCCCACAGAATTGGTTACCAAGGTGAACCCCAATATTAACTCAGTTGAGGTTCATCCACAACTGAGTAATAATGAGCATCCAGTGGATGGTGCACTGGTGGGTGCTGTGGTTCACTGTGGCCCATGTGTCTGGCTACATCAAGTATAAGAAACTCATGATACTTGTGTTTGAGGATAGAGTGTTATGCATAATCAATTCATGTCCATATTTCTTCCCAGAACTTGCAGTACCACAAAAGAGTCTTATCCTTGTCTTTTTGGATATGTAACGGGCCTCTTTGTCCTTCCCTTTAGGCACTTCCATTTTATAGGTGTTCTCCTAGGTAAGAGGGCAATCATTTAATTTGGTTTTACTTTGGTGCTGTTCCCAACAGTTTTAATGCAAATCAACAACTAATCAAGGTGCTTGAAGTGTGCATCAATGGTCAAAAATTGATTAAGCTTTGGAATAGGCCAAGGGAGAACAACTTGTCACCACCTAGTAGGTGGTCAGTTCACCCTACCAAGTTTATGTTCCTGGGTGGAATGGCCCCCGGGGGATCTATTCCATAGTACATAACTAGTTATCCATAAAGGTAATACCTGTTTGGTCCCCTGTTTGATGTGTCATGCTCAGTTTGACCCTACATGCAAAGTGGGATATTGAACTAGGGATCAAAACACAAAATTGGGGACCAATTCACATGGTTTGGAGTTTCACCCAATTTAAGTTTTAAAGTTTCAGATTTTATCCATAAATATCTGTTATGGTCACAAATTGATAACATTTCATATCCTTAAGTATAGGAAACTTAGATTTATTGAGGGTGTGGATGATTCTTCTACAATTCACTTGGACAATATTGGCTCTCTTAACACAAGGAACTAGCTTGTTTACTTGCCTTTTATATCTTGGGCATAGTAGTACTGTGTAATATAATAAGCATCGTTAACAGCTAGTGTTTAGATATTAGTGTTTAATCTAGGCTATCATGAAAATAATCATTAAGTTTTTGAGAACTAACATGTAGTCAGAAGTTAATGGAAGCAAGAAAATGTGCACATTCACATCTGAAAGTCCTTGAAGTGGGGGTGTTCTTGAACTAGCTCAAGGTACACTTGACTCCACATGTGTTTTTGATATGGAAATTCACCTTGCAGTCAAAGACAACAAAATTTCCTCCACGATTTCATATTTAGGTATTTCAATAATACTGCTTCCTTGAAACCCCCAAAACTTGGTCCTCACTTATGTTGGATTGGCTCCTTATGTTCGTGGGTGAAAATTTGGATTTCGTCGAAAATGTTTTCAATTCCCTGTTTTCATATTATTTTAGTAGGGCAAACAGGCCAGTGACTGAACACATAGTGTCTCAGTCACCTCTATCTAATTCAATCTGCCTCCTTTCCAGTTGCGGTCTGAAGATAAAATGTAGCCAAGTAGAAAGTGCACCAATGAGGATTTAAATCGGTCAAAACCGGTCAAAATTGAGGAAGATACATTCCTTCAAAGTTTGACGGGTAAAAATTGTTAAAAAAAAGGGATCATCCACATGGCAGCCCATGATGTCTTGTTTAGTCACCGAACACCAAATAGACACTTGCTCACTAATGAATGCTATCTACTCTCACATCAAATTGGATGAAGATGGGGATGAAACATTTTGATATAGTCACCATTCATATTTGATCATAGGGCTGAGATCACACCCAAATTAGGGCTTCAAGATCAACAATAATGGGTAAGTATTGTTCCATTCAACAAATCCGTTGCCCCTCTTCCAAATGTTTGTGGGTGCAAATTTTCCATTGCTCCCACAAAGTTTTGCATTCCTCCCAGATGCTGCCAGGGACATTCCTCCTAGTCCCTTCCTCCTACATTCCTCAACTTTGTCCTTTCTCTAACCTCTATCTCTTTGAATGCTCCTTGCTATTATTGTCAGCAATGGTGATCTGTGCCCTTTCTTTCATCTTTCTCAACTTAGGTGCAAGTGAGCTTTGAGCATCTTCACTTACTTTTTCTAATAGATTGTGAATGGGTCAAAACGACTCCAACAGCCTATGTGCAGAAGAAGAATAACTCTTCAAGGGCATTGTTGTTGTTGTTGCTCTTCCTTGTAAGTTTGATTCTTGTAGATTCTTCAATTGTTTCAAGTTTCACTGTGTGCCATCTTTTCTTTCTATTGCTCTTATTGTTGGGTTTTGGTTGCTATTGCTTATGGTGAGGAAAAAGGTGATGCTACAACATAGGTTTGATGCATGGGAACATACCAATTGATGATGGGAGACAATGAACTAGTAGGACTAGGATTGTAGCTTCTTCCCATGACAATGGCAATTGCCTTGCCAAAATTCTACTTTTAATTGTGTGGCACAACTTTGATGTTTTTCAATGATCCTTGTTAATTTTGTTGTAAGTACTTTGTTCTACAAGAACTTTTCCTCCTCCTCGTCCTCTTTTTTTTCACACTACCAAACAAGAGCTTCCAAGGTTTTGGCAATGTAACCACTAATTGTTGTTAAACAATTGTCGTCGTCTTCACCTCTCATACAAGTTCTCTCACCTTTTTTTGGACCTTGATTTTACCATGGCAATCCCTATTAGTTGTTTCCCCTTTGTTACCCTTTATTTATGGTTATTTATCCAAGCTCGATGTATTTGAAATTAGCTGCTGGTCCCCACTTTTGTCACCTCTTAATTATTAGTTGAACCTTTTCTATTAATTATTGTTCAATTGAACCTTTTTTCTCAACTGATATTCAAACATTCTAACCTTTTCTCTCATCTATTGTTTCATTGTTGCTCTATTGTTGCCTTTCCTTTAGTTATTGTTCAACTCCTATGCTTCTTTCAACAATTGTTACCTTTATTTTTGTAGTTGTAACCCTATTTTGTATTCTTCAATAATTGGAAGGTAACAACCTTGTTGTTAAGTGCCTTTGTGATTACTACTTAGCTCGTGCCCACATCCTTGCTTGTTATCAAACCCATGTTGTGTAACCTAGATTCACCCCCATGTACTTGCATAGATTTGCTCGGAGACTTGCTTGAAAATCATGATCAAAATGATCACCCACTTCAACAATAATGATTAGAGTCCAAGTTGTAATGAGCTACGTTCTAGCACATTTCTCAAGAAATTTTCAGGCTATTCATTCTACTACTTATTTAATTTGCTTATATTCCTTATCCTTTCTTTTTCCTGCTTTGATTTCCTCTACAACTTCTTTTTCCATTGTGTTTCTCCTTAGGATGTCAAGGTATTTAAAACTAGTCATAACATGTGACCAAGAATAATCAATTAATGGTTCTTTCCCTTTGGTGCATATTGCAAGTAAATGAAGCAACAATAGTAAGCTATGCATCCTCATGGATTCTTGGGTCAAGTTTGGAGGTAGTTGAGTTTCTTGTAATAACTTTTAAATATCTATTGCTTGATTGCCTTTATATTGGTTTACAACATCAATATTTGTTGGTTGTTGTTGTATCACTATAGGGCTTTGGGGCATATCTACATAATAACATTAATCATTCTATGGCTTGTAAATAGGTGGATTTTTAAATGTTGGATGTTGATTTGTTTAAGCTATATGAAAAAGTTATGCAACATAAAAATTCCTCTCCCCATTAAGGATTATTTTCAACTTCATTCTTTGTTGTGTACTTTTTTTCACTCCCTACATTGTTTAAGTTTACTACAATGTAAATCTTTGATGTTCCAGTTTTATTATCCATTGCCCTTGGGTTCAAAGGCCATATTCATGTAATTCTAAACCCATATTTGAAATTTTTTTGGTGAGCGGTTGATTTTAGGCTTGATCCACCATCCAACTAAAATGATTTTGTTTGGTTCCATTTGATTATTTATAGACATAGTTGCATCCCTAACTTTTTTAAATGCAGTATTAAAAGGTTTGAAACAAGACACATATAGTGGTTGTAATGCATGTGATGTGTGTGATGACAGTGTTATCATGTCTAACCCAAAGTCTTTCGCGTACTCTATTGCTTCTACGGTAACATGGTTGCCATGTCCATATAAAATTAACAAGTGTCGATTGCTAAGGGACATTCCACTTGGAATCGATTTGTGAAAGAAAGAGAGAAACTCCTTAAACAAGAAAGTAGTCATCCATGTTTTTTTTTGCATTGCCATACAAGTGTTTAGTTTGTAGAGTTTTATGTAGTCATCCCTTAGTCTCTCACCTTTGAAGATGTAAAAACTAGGCAGGACACTTTCAATAACATTGACTACACAATTTATAGTTAACCATTCCCCAAATTTTGGGATGGTGCTATAAACTACATTAGATCTTCTCGTAGCCAAAAATCTTGCTCCAAATTGTCTACCAACTTGAATCCATGTTTCATCACATATATGATTAGAATCGTACTTGTGTTAGTTAAATAATGATTGTAAGTTAGTTTATAAAGCTTTGTAGGAATTAGGTGTCAACCTTTATGGTTTGCACATTTCCAATCCTTTTACCTATCGTATGTTAACTTTTGGATGATTGCGTTTGAACTAGAACCACCAACTATTGCCTGGTATTCCATCTCGAAATGGTGTAACCCTTGTTTGTGTTAGCTTTGCAACCTTCATCTTGAGTTTTTGGAGGCTAATGGATAGTCCACACATTTGCATTGTTAATGTCCATGTAATCACAGTTGAATCCTTTCTTTTGTAAACACCCTTCTTGACCCCATCTTTATGGATTTAATTTTTCCATTCATATGGTAAAAAATGGAGCTCATTGTGATGTTCCATGACATGTTGGGCCTCCTTAAGGAATGTTCCCTCTTTTAACAACATCCATGGTTGTTTTTAATGTTTCATCCATCCACATGTCTCTTCTAGTTGTTGAAGGCGCTCGATTCAATGGTCGTGTTGATCTTTTTTTTTGTGGGTTAGGAGCAAGGGGAAGGTCTTCTTTGTTTGATGCAAGGTTTATGGTTGACAAATCTAGCACGTTGGTTTGTTTCCTACGATGGATTATGCAATTCATGATTATTTTTCTTGTCTTGGGCTTAACCTCTAACAACTTGGTGGAGTGTGTTCTAGCCCCACCAAGGGTATACCCTTTTCTTCCTTACAAACAACCAAAAAATCCAAAAACTTTAGTATACGTGAAAACTTTGTTAAAACATGTTCATAGATTGCTATAGTACAAAACAATAACTTATAAAATTTTGCAAAATCATTCCAATCTAAATCAACAATTTTTGTTGCTTTGCATGTAGTGGGGAAAAATATGTAAGAACGATTGATATGACTTCGTTGATCCTTAGCTCTCTTGAAGCTCTTTGATGCAACATTACGAACTATGGATTTTTGGATCCAAAGATAATCCAAATATTTTTGGAACTTTTGATTATAAATATGGTATATAGTTTCAACTTCTATGTTTTTCCTCAATCCTTCTTCTACATGCTCTATTTTTACCTTTTATAAATTTATTTCTAAACCTAATTTTTGCTCTTCTACTTGCTCTATTTTCACCTTTTCTAGATCTACTTCTAAACCTAGTTTTCACTCTTTTACTTTCTCTATTTTCACCTTTTGTAGATCTATTTTTGAACCTAATTTTTGCTCTTCTATTTGCTTTACTTTTTCTTTGAAACATATTTGTTACAAGTAAATTCTTAAACTTGGACTAACATTTTTTACACATTTTATCATCACATGTAGAATACCCTTATTAAGGACTACATCATTAGGACCTAGGAATTCTAAACAAAGTTGAAATTGTTCTTCTATTTTGGTTTGTAGAGAAGACATATGTGGAGCTCAAATTAAGAATAAAGAATGATCGTGTAAACCTTGCTGAAGTTAGATTTGTCCCTATTTTTTGTTGGAAGGAATGCAAAGTTTTTATTCATAGTAGGAATCTTTGGGGACTCTCCTTTGAGGATTAATAAATGTGCTACCAAAGTAAGATGTTCTTTGCTAATCCTTGTGCATTGTATCCTTATTAAGATTTAAAGTTTATTAATGCACAATTTTATGCCTTTTAATGACAACCTAAACCCCCATAACCAAACACTCTATTTTTTATTTGCATTTTGTTTATCTTGATTTTCTATTATACCTACCTTTAAAATATTCATTGCCACCATATTTGTTTTCAAATATGTGCACTACAATGTGTTGTTCTTCTCCCATAACCAAAGAAGACTACATATAATATTGTGTATTGTTTTTAAATGACTATTTATTTTCATGCTCATAATTGCACCCAAAAAAATAAAATTGTTTGGATTACATTAAAAAAACCAAACACATTTTTTCAAGTTTGATCGTTTGATCATAGGGTTTCATTTAGACACTTGCAGAAAGGACTATGACCATTCACTAATGTGAGTATGCACAAGAGGAGTGTTCAATCACTGGGTGATGTTTGGTGGGGGCCATGTTTACCTTAATATCGCTTCCTTCAAAACCCCAAAACTTGGTCCTCACTTATGTTGGATTGCCTCCTTATCTTTGTGGGTGAAAAATGGAATTTCATTAAAAATGCGCTCAATTTGGAGCATTTTGTTTAGGTGCAAGATGGAGAGTCATTGGGCATGAGGCTCATGTGATGTACAAAAGTGTTATAAGAATCATCAGGAACAAAAGATCCTTTGAACACACATCACATGTGCTGCTGCAAAATGGAAAGAATACTTACATGTGTTCTTCAACATGAATACGGTTGCACTGTTTGTGAGTCCCACAAGGCTATAAATTACTTAGCCCTGCAAAACAGTCAGAAGCACTTAATAATGCATAACAATTCTTTTGTTCTTGTTTTTGCAATTGGTTTATGTCATAGCTTGAATTGATCTTGGTTGTCTAGGGGTGACCAGATTTGATCTCAACCACCCATTGTCTGATAACATACCCAATGAAGGCAATCAAGCTTGTATATTCAAACTTATAATATGTCATAATAGAATCTCGATCATGAATTGAAGAGAATTTTGAGCCAAACACAATATGCCTTCCTATACATGCTGAGAAGTTCCTTTGAAAGAACTCTTAACCCTAAGAAGCTTAGTTTGAAAGCTAAAATTTCTTCTAAGTCGTTATTGGGGTGCTTAATAAAAGCAATTCCACTAGTAGGAGTAGAAATATGGCTTGGAAGCTATTATATGGATGAAGTTCAAGCTTTAAAGAGCATCAAACCAAGTTTGCGTCCATAAATATGCACATCATATTGTGCTCTCCAAAAAAGCTCTAATAAAAAGATTATGATTGATGTCGATTGGCCAGTCACAACAATACACCAATGCGGTTGCATTTATATGATCCTTGCTAATACATTGTTCAAAATTTCATGTTTATGAGTGGGAGTGGAGAAATGACATGAACACCATTTTTTAATGCCATAGACATTCGGATTGCGGGGGGAGGAGAGGGTGACTGGGCACAATTGTGGTAGTACCTCATACTGGGATAACTTGCATTCAGTCTAACACTGTCTCCACCCTGCAGCAGTAAACTGGCCTGCACACTGTACTTCCAATACCAGACCCTAGTCTTCGGATAGCTTAGTATAGTGGGAAATAGGGTTCGTGCCAGTAATTTTGCACAATATACAATATTTATAAGAGGCCATATAAAAAAAACTATCGTGGCCTGTGCCAGCGGCCAAATGTTACCACGGCCAAAAATTTCCTTCCAAAACCTGGGTTTTTTGAATTTTTTTTGAATTTTCAGCGGCATAAATCAATTAAAAATCAATACCTCCCACATTCTGAATCCAAATCTTACCAAATAAATTCCATTAAATCCTGCTCATCAAGATCTTTCCAACAGCACCAAAGTGCACATACCAATTCCTCAGAGACTTTCAGCTACAATTTTAATTTAATTTTCAGTGGAGAAATCATTCAATATTCAAGATCTTTTGCACCACAAGTCCAAACGCCACAGAACGAAGCCCATGCACCACCCCTTTGTCATTGAGAGCTTTCCAAAGACACCAAGAATACAATCGGAAGCATCCCAGTTTGGTGGATCTCATAACTACAAAACAAAACAAAACAAACTACCTTCCTTCATAAATAGTTAGATGGTTGCATTTGATTGGCCAACGACCATAATGGTTAGACCAGGTGAGTGTGGGTGTGTTTTAAAATTTTAAAATGGTCTCTCACGTTAGGTATACACTGTCCAATTTTTCATTTTGATGGGTGAGGATAGGAGTGCAATTAATTCTCTATGTTATGTGATAAACAACTGTAGAAGCCCAAAGAGGGAGTGTGGGTGGAGATGCTTTTAAAGGTATTGCATTTATCTCCCCCTCCCAGCAGCAGAAAAAAGGCCAAAAATAATACCAGTGTCGAGTGGTACTTAGAATGATGAACAAGTAAGTATTCACTGGTCATCAATCTTGGTTATATACTACTCTCTTACTTACTGATTTTCAAAATATTCAAAGAATCAATTTTGACATAGTATCGATGATTTTCAAAAATGCAAAATGTCAAAAACTGACCAAAGAATTGCCGGTTCTTTGGTGAAAACTGTTGATTCTTTAAGATGTTTGAAATAACCAGAACTAGGCCTAGTGGTTCTTGGATTCTACAAAAACAATAATAATAATAATAATAATAATCAAAGAACAGGAATTGGAGGTTCTATGAGTCTGGAATATTTTGAAGAAGTGAAATCGGTAATTCTTAAAAAAATTCAAAGAACTGCACCACACTGAAAAGCACCACTGTAAGAAAGCTGGAAACCCTGCCTTGTGTGAATATTACGTGCTATTATCCGGGGTATGTACTCCATGTGCCACTTGTTTGAACTTTGATCAACTGCACTTTGTTATCCAGTATCATAAAATATCCCCTTCCAGAAACTCCAAATAAAAGTCCTCTCCTCCAGCCCCATCCCCCCCTCCCCCCAACTAAACACAAGCGGTGTTTTTTTTCTTCAAATTTGTAATGTTGTGTCTTATGTGAGCATCCCAAGAGGGATTTAGCACTATATGGCGATAGGTTCCTACAACGTGTCCAAAAAGTTTTAAAAAGTTGGTGCCAAAAAATGCCCCACTTCGTCTCTAAAATCCTATTTGAATTTTTTAATTTGAAACAAAGTTGACCCAAAACAAGAGTACATATGAATATTCTTTTTCATATTCCTATTCATATTTATTTATCGCATTTGTGCGAAATTTTGCACCAAAAAAAAAAGACTGAACACAAGTCAAGAAACCCCCCACACCCCCCCGCCCCCACACGAATCGGATCTTCAGAACCCGTGCTCCCGAGGTTCCCTTCAAACTGCGCTCACGTTCCCTTGGGATGGCCATTGACGGTACCTTATTAGCTGTCGCCGCTACTTCAACCCGGTTCTTCCGCCGACGCAGCTGAATAATCACCGTTGGATGAGGACCCAGAATTTTTCATCTGAGCCGTTGAGTGCAAAAGACACGTCAGTGTGGTGTATGTCATCAAAACTCCCGTTTCTTTTAGAGGGATTCGAGGTGGGTAGGCGAATTGCCGTGAGATCTGGGACGCTATTGGGCATCGGGGATGAATCTTGGTCGTCGATTGAAAAGGATGGAAAAACATGAGTAAAAGAGCTTCTCTTTCGTTTGCCCCCGGGGGAGGGGGGTGTGGGGTTTGGGGGGAGAGGGTGCGCGCGTCTAGGCTGCCGAGAGAAGAGCCTTCGTGGGCCCCTTCCGCGCGGATGCAGCGATTTCCCTGGCGTGTTGGCCCTCTAATTCTCCTCCATTTGAGTCCAAACTTTGCGAGTATGATCGTCATCCGGTGACGAATACATCGATCCAATTTTCTCGCATTCTTGATCAGTAAGATTTTCGCTATTGGTGGCATGTTTGGGCTTTGCTTCTCCTGCTCTACTTTAATAGTGCTTCTTTAGTCCTCTGTTTCTTCGTGGCTTCGTTTGCCACGCTTACCTACCTCTTCTACTTGATTTTTGCCGCTGCCGAGGTCGTCTTTCAGAATCTTAATCGGTGTCCTAATCAAATCAGGTACTATTTGTTGCTGTAGCGATAGATAGTGCTGATCGACAGCGGCAACTTCGCGCTGCAGGGATGCCAGCGAAATGCAGGATGAGATAGAGAGGAACTGACGTGCTCCGTGCCGTTTTAGGCATGGTCTTTCGTCTGGTGACAGAAACTATTGCGATCCCAAAGCTAGGCTTCGGCCATCAATTAACGATGAAGCTGAAGCTACAATTGGAGAGGTGTAGAAGTTGAGAAAGGGAGCCAACGTCGCTCTTCTCCAAACTCCGTGAGCGAGCATTCATTTTTTTCCAACATTGATGTCATCGAATCCTTCGATCCTCGGAACTTGGTGAGAATATTGATCGATGCCCCGGCTCTCTCTGTTTTCGGTTCTGTCTAACTTAGCTGGAAGTGAAAGAAGTTAGAGGAAGAAGCAGATGCTACACGGATTTATTCTCCCCGTTCGACACGTGGTTAATACCATACCAGCATGCACCTTTCGCCGTGTTCCTGACTTTTCCAACGTTTTCCGCGTCCGAGAGCGTTGTACGGTAGACGCCTATTGCACGCTTTTTCACGCAAATCTCAACACTATTTGTCAAGGCACTAAGGCACATGAAAGTGTTGCTGCCTAAGATGTATGTGCTCAGCGGGATGCTTTGGTTAGTTGGCTTGTTCAGCTAGAGTTAGTCAGGATAGTAATGCTTCATCAAGACCATCAGGTTTCGGTGAAGCAGAAACCGGGGATTGACGCCTTGACCGGTTTGAAGAGAGTTTCTTTCCATGCTCAGTAGAAGAAGCATAGCCATTCATGTTGTTGTTCAACCACCTGTTCTTGACCTACTAGAAGTCTAGGAGGCGCGAGAGGATTTCTGCGCCATTCTCAAGTCTTCCTCACCAATTGAATTCCTGTGTGAGATTCATTGCCCTAAGTAAGCGCTCGAAAGTCTGTGAGAGATTCATTGACCTAAGCGCTGGAGTTCTGTTTCATTCATACTTGCTCAATCTTCTACTTTAGGCCATGTGCCCTGGATCCTGGACCACATACAACAGCCTGCGGTAAATGTGCTCTGCTACACGCTGCTAACAGTCTAGTACTTTTTAGAGTCCATCTGCTTTACTACTGGATTTGGGTTCTGAAGTTATCTGGTGTTGCTTTCCATTTGCACCTATTGCCATGTAAGAAAACAGGTCTGGATCATCCATTGGTGGGACTCTTCAACAAGGCTCACAACAGAAGAGCAGGGGAGGAGGGGAAGGAGGAGATCGCCCCCCCAGGTTGTATTGTGGGAGGGTTGCATGGGCGATCCTGAAAGGTGGCCACAGGCGAGCAGCCTAACACCTGAAGGTGTCTCTTTGTTTTCTGCTGCTTTTTCTGCCTCTGTAGCAAAGGGCAATGATTGGTGGGCCAAGGCCGAAGAGTGGGCAGCAGAACTAATCACTTGCATTCAGCCAACCTGGTCGTCAGAGAAAAGACGACAATCAGTTGTAGATTATGTGCAGTTCCTCATCCGCAGAGGGATTGACTGCCAGGTTGGTGTTCTCAAGATTCCTCTGTTTGGTTCATGTGCATTGGAAGCACAATTGGGCTGTTGAATACATGGTGCCTATTGTGTCTTTGGCACTCATCTTGCAAAGGTCTTGCCTTCAAGATTGCACAGGTTGGGATGGCCAGAGAAAGAATTCTTGGGACTTCAGCTATGGGCTCTCTTGGCAACCATTGAAAGCTCTTGGTTGGAGTGCCAGTAGTGCCTTATGTTTCTTGATGTCACCCTTCACTTCCTCATGTTTGTTGCAAAAGACACCTGAGTCTGAGGTCGGAGCCTGACATCATAGTTGTCACTTCTGGTGCTGGTCGTTTGAGGTAGATGTTTTCTTATTATGTGGACAGCCAAGGAAATTCTAACAGAGGGCTTCATAAGGGCAGTAACAATCAATGGTGATATGTTGAGGCTCAGAGAGGTTGAAAGGATCCAAGTGGAGTATTGTTTGTTGACAACAGACTGAGACAGTTCCATTGCATGGTGCCACAGGTAGTCACTTTTGGCTCAGTACCACTGAAGACATATCTACCAGATGGGGACATTGATTTGACAGCATTCAGCCTAAACCATGTGCAGAAAGACACATGGGCAGAGGATGTGCATAGGATCCTTGAAAAAGCAGAGCAAAATAGTGACTCTGAGTTTCGAGTGAAAGAAGTGCAACTCATCCATGCAGAGGTACTCATTTGTTTTCTTTCTGCTTGTTTTGCGGTTGCAAGATGTGGGTGCATTGTGCAA
Source organism: Sphagnum tenellum (assembly GCA_963921925.1). Taxonomy (NCBI): domain Eukaryota; kingdom Viridiplantae; phylum Streptophyta; class Sphagnopsida; order Sphagnales; family Sphagnaceae; genus Sphagnum; species Sphagnum tenellum. Next base: position 5,201,017 of record OY998143.1, on the reverse strand, counting down.
CAGGAGAAGGCTTTTGTTTGTAGCCCAGCCAGAAAACGTGGATTAGCCAGCAGGGAGGAAGTACTTGCATCATTTCCATATTCTAGAGATGCCCTTGTGGAATTTCATGATCCATGTGAAGAGCTGCAGGTGAAAATTGTCAAATGTCTTGTGGAGAACATTGTGGTGGACATTTCATTCAATCAGATTGGTGGATTGTGCACTCTCTGTTTTCTTGAGGAGGTATGTGCTGTTCTTTCTAGCCATCTCTGGTTTTCAGTACGCAAGAAGCAACAGAGTTCCTCTTTCTTGAAATGGCAACTCCTTAGCCCTTTCCTTATGTCAGGGCCAGCATTTTGCATCTAGGATTCCTGTTGGGAGTGTTGATATCTTTCTCCATTATCCAAATTCTTGGGTGTGCTTGAAGATCTCACGAAGATACCACAGACAAACTATTTCTATGTGATCATGTTGTTGGGATGACTTTGTTGAAGGGCAGGTGGACAGACTTGTTGGGCAAGACCATCTTTTCAAGCGCAGTGTTATATTGATAAAGGCTTGGTGTTACTATGAGAGCCGCATACTGGGTGCTCACCATGGCCTAATTTCCACCTATGCTTTGGAGACCTTGGTTCTTTATATCTTCCATGTCTTCCATTCATCATTGCGGGGGCCATTACAGGTCAGTCATCTGGGTGGGAGTTTGCACACATGTTGTGGAGACATGTCCTTTGCTTGAACTACCCTGACTCTAAAATAGTTTTTCCACTTTATTTCAAGTCATGTAGATGTGATCCCATGACTAGCCTGACTTGTGCTCTTGACCATCACCCATCAGCCTTCTGTTAGTGTTCTTTGAACTGATATAGCTGGAAAATGTGTGTCTGGGTCTACTTGTGGTTTGATGTGCTAACTGCCTGATAGCAAATGCTCCTTTTCTGAGGGGAGTTGTAATTGCATGCAAGCATCCACTGGATGATGTCCTTGAAGCCACACAGTCTCAGCAGTTGCACACTAAGTTTTCTTGTCTATTTCACTGTTTCCTCACAGAGAAAAATTCTCAGATCTTATGAAGATATTAAAGAATTCCTCATGGACTCTCAGGTGTTATACATGTTTCTAGAGTTCTTCAGCAATTTCGATTGGGACAGATATTGTTTGAGCCTATGGGGTCCTGTTCCCCTTGCCTCTGTTCCAGTGGTGGCTGGTAGGCAATCTATATCGGGCGAGAAGTTGCAAGAGCTTGGTAAGTTGGTGAAATTTTTCAGGATGGAACGAGTGTTTTTTCTTTCCACTTGCACTTAGGAAGGGGATTATTCTTTTATGTACAAGTCTGACCTCTTTGAGCTTCCAAATCATATTGAGGTGAATGATGGTTTTGTTACAAATGCTTTGAAGTGCTGTCCTACCTTTCGATGTGTGAGCTGCTATACCACAACATGTGCTTTAAAACAGTGATGTTTTTCTTGCAGCTGAACCACCTCGAATAGATGGAGGTGAGCTATTGCTTACCAAGGCCTTCCTTGACGCTTGCAGTGAAACCTATGGAATAGTGCCCATTGGTCAGGATGCCAAATCAAACATGTTCCACATGAAGTTTTTGAACATAATTGATCCCTTGCGCATTGCCAACAACCTTGGGCGGAGTGTGAGCAAAGGTACTGAGTGTTTGCTAAGCATTCCAGTCCTTCAATCTGCAGGTTTGAACAAATTCAATGGAATTAGACCTGCTTCTGACTAAGGTGTATTCTTTGGTTGGACACAAGATTTCAACAAGCACCTGAACAATGGAGTTTCTTTTCCTTTAGTAATACCAAATCGAGCATGTGACACAGTGTTGGCACACACTTGTATAATAGCCATCATTCTGCTGACAATTGCAAAGGATGGTTGCTGTTGAGTACACAAAAGCAACTGATAAGACAAGTTGATGAATATCTGTTGATAGTTCCTCTCTGGAAAGTCTGGACTGAGTACTTTGATTCATTGAGGTTGACAGAGCCAAACTTGTGGCAGACAATTTCTGTTTCCAAGTCTGAGTCATTGCTGGTTGCATGGATGTTAGGTAACTTCTGCAGAATACGGAGTGCATTTGGGTTTGGAGCTCGCAAGTTGGCAAGGATTGTTAACACTTCAAAGGGGAAAGTTGCTGAAGAACTCAACACTATTTTTGACTGTACATTGACGCGACATGGGGGTCACCAGCGTCCTGATGCTTCAGATCCTACTCACAAGCTGCCACTGGCACCTACCTCAGGAGTTGGCATTTTCAGCTCTGAGAATAAGTCTGCTGAGTGGAGTACTCTAGGAAGTAAAGAAATCTTGCATCCTCCTTCGGTGGGGGAGACTTTTGATCCAGGAATTTGCAGGCCTGATTTTCACACATTCAGTCAGCCCATGCCTGCTGACACTGTAGGAATGCAGTCCATGAGAGCCCCAAAAGCCATACTCAATCATGTCACAGGTTATCAGGGAACGGACACCATCACTGCATTTTCTTCTTCTGCTGGTGAATCACAGTCAGCGGAAGGTAACTGCAGAGAATGTGGAGAAGGATTAACTAATGGTGGCAACAGTAATGGGAATGTGGGGGTCATAAAGCGTGAAATTAGTAGATGTATGAGTTGTTATGCCTCTGGACAGGCCACTTTAGTGAAGAGTAGAAATGGCCAAGATCCTAGTTTGGAAGCAGTGATCAATCACTGTGGAAATTTGTTTGGAACTCCTGTGGACATTGCTGCAGAATCTAGCCAACAAATTATGCCAAGTGGGAAGAGTGGATCAGGATACCTGGTTGACAACTCATCTTCACAAAATGGGAGTCCAGGGGTGAGAACAGAAAAAGAGTCTTGCATTCGAATTGCTGCACAATCAACACATGGTTTGGCACCACCATCACTATCAGGTAACAGACCAATATACATGCGTCCCTCAATGGCTGGTACATCTCCACTGGCTCAACACTTGTTGACATAGCCAATTGGAATGCACACAGTTCATCCTCGGGATGTCTCTCTTAGATCGAGCCTTGGTCCTATGACAATGTCATTCCTTTCTATTCAAATCCCATGAGGCCTGATGCCCCATACAACCCTCACACTACTTTGGCATTTCAGGATTCCCAGCAGTGCAAGCGAATATAACTGAACAACAGCAGTACCCACAGTGTGACTGGCAATCTGCCTCAGAGGTAAAGGGTTGATTGCCCAAGATGTAGCCACACCCATGTACTTCCTTTGAAAAACCAGTAGACCACAAGATTTATTGGAATTTTTAGGTGATGTGCTTGTAGTTTGCCAATTAAGACAGAAAATGGAAGACCTCAGAGAATTGAAGTCCTGGAGCAGAGCTGTGTCTGCTAGATTATTATGATTTCTGAGCTTCAGCTCAGCAGACTTGGGAGTGATAGTCAAGGAAATTGCCTAAACAATTAGTCCTATGACCATCACATGTAATAGGAGATTAGTTTGTATATGTTGGGTGAGTTTCAGTGTTTGCAGTTGACTCCTATGCACCTTCGGTGCTTATGTTTCTGACATAACCCCACCATGTGCTCAGGAAAGTCACCAGCATGAGGACATGCCATCAACCACCAGCCAGACAGCATCACTGCCCGGTACACATTTTTCAGCTGCATTTCAAGTCCTTGGTTGTTTTTCCACAGAGTCTAGATCTGTTCTTGCAACCTTCCAGCCCATTTTCCCTTCCCTACTATGATAGTTGTACTGGAGAGCAGGACTGGATCAGGACACCAGAAGCCAGCAATGAATGATGGGATGCTGTCAGTTAAGAAGGGGCTGGTTGTGATTCAGGTTTTTGTTTGCCATCAGACAATGACAGGCATGGGCAGGAGAGAAGAACATATCAACAAGGGCTGGAAGCAGACCAGCTCAAAGTAGACTCTGGTGTAAGAGGAAGTGAGGATCACCATTTTGGAGCAGAATACACAGTACTTCAAAGAAATGCTTCCAAACATGGCAAAGGGAAGCATGGTTCTGGCAGATTTCAAGTGGATTTCAAGAATGGCAGTGAACAGGAGGTCATAGGAGGTAATGAGCAGGTTCATGTGAGCAACTCTAATTGCAGCAATGTACAAATGCAAATGGATGCATACACCTCCACAATGCTTCAGGATGTCTGTCACAAGCAGGCTTATCCAGCATCAAGCTCCCTTGTTCATCCCAGTGTTCCCCCCACTTGCACACCTCATTCTGTTTGTTCTTCATCTCAGTACTTGCCACTCTATTCAATGTCTGTGAGGCCTGTGCTGGTCCCTTCCCCTGGAGGCCACTTTCAGCATGCGGCAAGTTCCAATGGATTTGCAAGTGGTTCTTCCAGTTTGCTATTCCCTCCAGAGTCTGCAATGTTGGCTTTAGGTCTCAACCCTTCCCAACAACACTGGCTGTCAGAGAATTCTGGGGTGACCACCCCTCAATATTTTGCCACTGGGAACCAATTTCTTCCAATTTACAGTGCTCACAACAATGTATATATGGTGCCTGCAAGCTCAGATGGATCCACTGGTGTCAATCTGACAAGTGGGCATTGTACCAATTGCTCTGCAGAGGGTTCAAATGGAACTTCCAGCAATCTGACAGTCAATCCCATTGGATCACAGGTACAGAAATTGTTGTAAGGGCTCTACATATGAATCTATGTTCCTTTTTTTAGCATTCATTGTGGGCTTCTGGTCTTTTGAGCTCTTTTGCTAGCAGTGTGGAAAGTGTAAAGCTTTGAGAAAGAGCCAGTCCAAAATGTTATGTGTCTGATTTTCAGAAGGAATCCATGAAACTCTGTGAGAAATAAACAGCCATGAAGGCATTTCAGCCACTGTATCTACTAACAACAGTTCAACCTGCAAGAGGATCAATCAATTTGCTTTGTGGCTGTTGTCCAACAATTGGTGATTGCTACTGTCAGTCACATAAAAGTCTTAATGATGCAGGTTCTTGGAGTCGGAGATGGGTTGAAAGCTGTGGGTGTACCAATTAGGACAAGCTCCAAAAGAGAGACCATCATTGTAGATCAAGTTAGTAATGCCAGGTCACGCCTTCTGGCCAGTGATTTTGGACGCCATCTGCAAGATTTAGCTAACGGGCTATGGTGCCAGAGGCCCCCCATTCCAAGTACAACATTCCTGCCAGCTCCTAGGATAGCCCTTTCAACCAAGGATCTGCACATAAACGGTCTGTGGAAAGGTCAAGGCCAACCTAGGCACAATATGTCAACACAAATGGGCTTTGGCCCATTGCATCAAGTGCCATTCACAATGGTGCAGTCCCAAGGTCAGATGGCAGCAGCTAGTTATCAACAACTTCCCATCAGTTTCAGCAGTGTGGAGGTATCCGCAAGACCCAGAGGCACTGGCACCTATCTGCCCATTCTGGTAACTAAGCTACTTACAGTCTTTCTGTTGCAGTAAGTTCACTGGAGTGTTCTTTGGTCAGCCATGATCTAATGAATTTCAATGTTTTCTTGGCCTAAGTGGCCATTATCTTTGAGTGTTTTCAAAAAATTCACCAACTTGTTTTGGGAATATCTTGGCTGCTGCAGAGGCAGAATGTCCATAGAGATAGGCGGCCTCATGGGGGAAAGCAAGGAGGTGGTCAGAATGGGTACTATGGTCAAAAGGACAGGACCAACAGCACAGGTCACCATGAGGGGACTACCCAATCACCCCGATCATCCTACCGGGGTGGAAGTCGAGTCCAACAGAGCAGACAAGGACTGTGGTTCCCAAGCCAGAATGCTAATGAGGGTGGCCAGGGAGAGCAGAAAGTCTCTGGATCAGGGAGGGGGCATGTACATCATAGACTACAGCAACAAGTTCAGCTAGATAGGGAATCATATCAATCACCTCCTGCCACACTTTCTGGTTCTAATAGCTCTGCAGTGTCAGTGACCCCAGGTGGAACATATCCCTTGCCATACAGCAGCAATAGAGAGACATTAACTGGTCACCATGTACCCCCTGTTGTATCAGTATATGAAGCAAATGAGAGCAAAATAAGTTTCCAGCCAGATTCCTTGGAGTTTGGTTCCTTCGGACCAGGGATCAACTCTGCCAAGCTTGTCGATGGTGGGTTGGAAAAATTGTCCCATGAATGTACATTACCTCATGACCCAGTTGATATTCCGGGTTCTCCATGTTCTTCTGACCTGTCTCCCCGAAGTGAGCTGCAGCAATTCACGTCCCATCCACAGAGGTAATACTGTAAAGCTTGAGAACAAGTTGGAAACAGCATTAGTTCATTGTTGAAGGGATATTGTAACTAAAATGAGTTTCAGCTAGTAATATCAAATACATTCTGAATAGCACATTTCATGCAATCAAGGATTTCCATGGCATGACATTTATTATTCAATTGGTTATTCATTGCTTGTCTGTCCTGTTCCCCTTAGCTGCTTTATCTTTCATTCAACTCTGTGTTATACACTCTTTGACCCTTGCAAAATATGCCTATGGATCAGGGATAGAGAAGTGCAGCAGACATACCAAATGAAGGAAGAAGATTTCCCTCCTCTCTCATTTTGCCAGCAGCAAGCAAGCAGCACTGCAGTTTCAAATGGTGGCAGCAGCAGCAGTTGAGGTGGAAACTACTTACAATCATTTGTTTTAGTGTCTCCTTGCCTGGAGCCTCTTTGCCCCTAAAGTTAAGAAGTGGGTCACTGGAAACACTAGGAGTCATAGTTGCAAAGCATCAGTGTCTGTGACAACTCCCATGTATAGTTCACTTCTCAAAGGTATCATGGGACTGAAATTTACTTGGTAGCTAGTTTGCCTCAAACCCACAGAAGCTCAATGAATGTGTTATGGAACAGTAGTCACCACTTGTGGGAGGATCTGAGCCCTATTGCTTCTTCAATATTAGATGCAGAGACCTTGGGGATAACCTGGCAGGCAGAGAGGGTCCTTTGTCCAGATTGGAAATGGACTCGAACCAGACCAACCATCAAATCCAGAACCAAGATGAAGTATGATGAGGGATCATCTGTTCTTCCCAATGAGTAGGCATGAGATATCAGTTTTGCAGGAGTATATTCTCACAAGCATTCAGTGGTGCTGTGAAAGCTGTGTTCTCTAGTCAGTAGCTGTAGTGTTACCTACTGTCATACAGGCCATTTTGGTTAAAGCTAGGCATGACATCAATGTTTATAAGTGCTGTTGTGAAAAATATCCTGTTTGGTAATCAGTTAGACGTCTAGATTCATTTGCAGGTGTCAACAGAGGGTTTTACATTTTGCTCAAAATGAGCATGAAATTTTCCAAATGATCTTCAACATGCAAGCTCCTGGAGGTGAAACTCAGCTGCAACTACTTCTCATGGTTTTTTTCTTCTATGAATCCAGGGACAACCTCAGGAGAATGATGAGACAGTCATGTAGGTAATATGGTGGGTTTTCAAAGTAGGTTTGTATGATGCATTGAGTCGGAGATCTTGGTTTTGGAGTTCCCTCTTGATTCTGATGAGTGTGTTCTCTTTCTTGTGTCGCACAATTCTGGTTGGAAACAAAACTCCTCATATGTAGAGGAGGAAGATGCTTTGCAAAGGGGTGTCATTTTTCATCTTTGTGATCAACTCCTTGCAAGCAAAGGTTTATATAGATTAGCTGTAGTGGTAAATTGCTATTTTTTATCTTTTTGATTAGCTCCTTGCACTCAGAGGTCTCTGTAGATTAGCAGCTGTGGTGGTAATTTCTTGGTTTTATCTTTGTGATTAGCTCCTTGCAAGCTGAGGTTTACATAAATCAGCTGTATTTGTAACAAATTGAAGAAGCATGCTTGAGGAAAGAACAGAGGATGTTTGTCATTGTACCAAAGGGAGTTTTAAGTCCGATTTAGAGCAACTTGATGTCCTACTGTTCAGCAAGTTTTATGAGTGTTACAGGCACTTTCCAAATTGGGTGCAGAGAGAATTCTTCTGGTTTTGCCTGACTTCTTGCATTCTGTTTTATGTTGAATGTTGAATGAGGTAGCATGATATGATGAGCTTTGGATGTATGGCTATATGTGATACATCCAAGTTCAAACCATGCATAAAGCACTCCTTGGTACTTGTTTTCTATGCATTTCAAACCAGTTCCCCTCATGGAAGATCCTTTTGTCAATTGAAGGGACCTTGCACCATTTTCACGCAAACCTTCTGCAATTTTCAACAAAAAGCATTTAGTACTTGTTGGAGAAGGTCTGCTCCCATGGGCCTCCCCTAATTTTCAGGCCTGCCTATTCCTGTGGGCTACCACCCTTGGAGTGACAACCCTCAAATTGGAGGAGGCCCTGGGGAGTATGTCTTCCCCTATACATAGGAAATAAATGATGAATTAAGGCCTCCAAAGTTTTATGTACTGTATAGTGGATACAGTCTGCATGCAGATGCATTTTCAGATAGAGGAAGTGTGATGACCCTAATGGATGAAAGTTGTCTGGGGATGAAATGTGGCTTGGTTGACATCAGAATGACTAGAGCAAGAGGTAACAAGAGAACCAAGTTTTTGACCTTTGGGATTTGACCAACGACCCAATACTGGATTGCAAACAATTTTGGGATTTGAATGGCATTAGCGAGCATGAAGGGGAACCCAAGTTTGGGAACCTTTGGGTGCACATAGGGTGAACCATGGAACTATCAAAGTCAACTGGTTAAAAAACAAGAGCCCAAGCTTTTAGGGTGAATTCAGGGCACTTTTTTCAGGCTTTTTCCTAAGTGGGACACACAGCCAACTGCTACCTCCACTTTTGGTGTGGTCAGTTTCACTTGCAATGTGAATCATGATACATAATTTATTCACAAATAATATTCATAAATGGATCATAAAAAATCTAATAGAAATATAATAAAAGCTCTATTATAAACTATACTAATAATGATATAGAATATTAATCTAGATAACTAATTTTAATTTCTAAATATCACTTAATGCCATATAATTAACTGATTTTATGGAATACGTGCTTGAGATGTGAATCAACAGCCAGGTAAAGCTCTACAACACGCGAGCCCTGGTAGAACCTGTTACCATCTAACGGAACGGTGTAGAGCTCACCACACTCATAGGTGGGGCTTTTTTCACATTACTTTAAAGTCTGCAAGGTTTTTTTTTTCCCTTTGGATTTGAAAGAACCTCCTTGCATTTGTAGGGATAAAAATAAATAAACAAATAAATAATAATAATATGTTTTTTGTAGAGCAATCCTCAATCAAAGGGACCTTCCACCCACCGACCAGATAAAAAGGCCTTTTGTACTTTACACTGGGGAAAGACTGCTCTTTCAGTCCTCCCCTAATTTTTGGGCCTACACCCTCAGGCTACCCCCCTGAGGCTATGACCCTCACTCAAATTAGGGGAGGTCCTAGGGAGCAGACCTACCCTATACATGTTTTAAACATTTTGTGGTTTAGTCTGGTGAGAGAGCTTGCTGGATGACTTTCTACCTGAAAAGGTTACAAAAGAATATTAACTTGAATTTGGAAAAAATGGAACTCATCAACATGTCGCCAGGTATTACCTTCCAGAATAATTATTGATTAACTTGTTCATTTTAGTTGGCACATTTTTTCTAACCCTAATGATAATGTACAATACATGGAAGAACAAGTTTTGAGATTTTTAAGTATAATCTTAATTTAGTCCAAGTTTTATATATATGATTCAAAATGATTGTGGAATCAAGTTAGCTTTTAGTGCTATCAACTCCATTTTAATGGGTTAACCCCTAAATGTCAAGGAAACACTAAAATACATTGACAAGTAGACCAATTTAATTGGTCAGCCCTAAGATTTAGGGGTTAAGTTCATTTTGATACCAAATTGAATTGGGATAAAGCTTTTCATAAAACTTCTCTCTTTTCATCAATGTTCTTTCTTTCAAAAAGGCAGTTTTGTTTTTGTTTTTTTTTAATAGCAAAAAATGAGCTTAAATTAAGAAAAGTTTGAACATTATTAGTTTGACGTCATCATCATGTTTAAATACCTTTTCTTTTCTTCTTATTAACCTTGAATTTCGCCTTGATGATTTAACAATTTCTTATGACATCCAATGTATGTTATAACTAGGTTAGGACGAATGTTGGTAGATTCTCCTAAAACACACAAGTTCTAGGTCAAGTTTTGGGATACCTTATTTAAGGGGAAAATTATTGGATAAAAAGGGATTGGATTTTATTGTCAATGGTGGTAGTTTGATAATTCAAAATCATCAATAAGATTCAATACTAGTTAGTAGTGGTTTAAAAACCATTACCTCCTAATTGAGTTGCCAAGCTCCTATTTTAGTTAGCACTTTTAGAAAATGAGCTAGGTGTTGGAATTTAGCCACTAAAATAGGATCTTGGTTGACTTGGGAATTTTTTTGGGTGATTCTGATGAGTGTGGTTACAACAATGTTTGTAGGAGGTAGGTAAGGCTACATCGAACTTGTTGATTTTGAGTGTGGAGTTTATGGAGTTTAAAACTCTATTTTGAAGTATTCTAAACTCTAAACATGATTTTAGAATAGAATGTGTGCAAAAGCTAGAATAAGTAGTATTTAGAAGTTGTAAGACTCTAGTAACCTTGGATTGTTGTGTGTTTGCTCTACTTTGTTCGATATAAGGAGTGGATATTCTTATGTATTAAACCTTCTATCCATTACCCTAGTGTGATTTTGCATAACGTTAGTTGAATGTTTGAGCTATTCTATTCTACAAAAAACCCAATAATTGTTTTAAAATTCATTTCAAGGTGCTTGTTGGATTTTCTGATAGGGACTATATAGCAACCCCCTGCTAGAGGCATAACTCTCCCATAGTAGTTTATATTTACATGTCATTTTTTGTAGGATAGTACTTAGGGTACCTAACTCCTATAGTCATGCTTCTTGATTTCTACTAATCCATCAACTTTTTATTGTCTATTTTCGTATTGGTAGTCTTTTAATATCAAAGTTTTTTAACTGAACTTAAATTGGTCGTACCAACTTGGAATTCAATGTTGTTTGTTGTAATACTTATTTAAATTACCTAACCATTGTAGAACATGTTCTCTTGAGATTTAAATGTAGTATTTTTTATTCATTGCTTTAAGGGTTAGTAGTCGTGTGACTACTAAAGTCCTTTGGCATTTGAGAACTTTTCAATAGTAGGTTAAAATGCAATGTTGGTATTTACATGTCTACCATCTAGCCTACCTACTACTACCCCTACTTGTTGATTTCTACTATCCCTATAGGATTGGATTGAGATTTTTTACCTAGTGTTTCTTATTGAGTCCTTGGAAAGAACTAGTTTCCATAAGGTTCACAATTTTGCCAAAATTGAAATGAGATTTCCATTATGTAATTTGCCTTCTTGTTGGAATTAAAATTAACACTTGGATCAAACTATTGTCTTGTTTTAAGTAAGTTTAGGTTCTCTACTTAGAACTATACATTTTTTTGAAAAGGAATAATTTCAGCCATATTTTTCAAGCAAATTTGTTAATTTTAATTAATTGTATACAATGAATAGTACACAATCTTTCATCTTTGGATTGTGCACTATTGGACAAGAGTCGTATTATACAAATCTTTTTGTTTTTATTGTGTGTAAGGTAAATGGAATTGGACTTGATCTTAAATTAGACCAAGTTCCAAAATTTGAAAGAAATATTTGGAACTAAAGTTTTTATAAATATAGGTTTTTTTTTTCAAAATCACATTAAAGGTTCTATCAAACAAAGGAAAAAGTCCAAAACTAAAACCAAACTTGGTCTCTCAAAAAAAATAATAATTAGACAACATTGGTTAGGACAAGTTGCTACCCATAAAGGTCATGGTAGCCAATATCATTATAGGCCCACCTTTGACCAATCATTTTGGTTAATTCATATATGATTTTAGGGCCTTCAATATCTACCAAATATATTAATCAATGTAAATTTTTGTTGTGTGTTTAAATTTGTGTCCAAGTTTGTTGAAGTTGATGGGTTGTTGTATCTTTGCCTCATTATGGAATACTATTTTTCCCTCTCCATGAGACACTTTGATTTTCAAGCTTCAAGAATTCTTGAAACATTTTTGTGTGGCCATTAGCAATAAATGCATAATAATATCTTCTTTTTAGTAAAAAAACCACTACCATAAAGTTTTTTTTGCTTTTGTTTAAAATAGTTAAAGGATGTCATCAAGATTTCAACCTATTTGTATCACAATATTTGTTATGCACCATTTTTTTTTGGTGAAAAGTGGTTCACCCTTAGTGTGCTTTCAATCACCTTATGCGCATTGAAATATAGATCATTGATGACATTGGTGATGTTCAAAGGACCCACCACCTAACTTTTTCTTCGTGTTAACGTTACAAGAAAAAAATGATGGGAGACTTTTTTTTTTAACATTTAACATTGCTTTGGTGTTCTTAATGATGTTCTTAATCAAGTCTTTCATGTCTATTCACCCCCCTTTCAATTAGAAAGGCAATTTCATCAACTTTTTAATTTGCAATGAACCCATGCAACAATGTGTAAACATAATAAAATTTTGGAAAGTCCATAATTATTGACTAGAATACATGTAGGATTGATTGGTTAAAATTTCCTTTGTACAACATAATTTTTTTCATAGAATTGATTATCATTGGCATTGAATGCTTATATTTCAAATGTTTTTCAAAGTTTAAAAATAAAATAAAATAGTGGTTCATAAGGATGGCATGAACATGTTGAAATCCTTTAAGTACGATTGTGACCTACCCTAATGCTTGTCAAAAGGTATTTGCGATAATTTTCAATCCCCAATTATAGTGGACAAGTCAATTCAAGGCATGCACCGTAATCCTTGTCCCCTCCTTGTACAAGTACAATAAGGGAATGTGAAAGCTCCAAAAAGATTAAGATTAAGTGCCACTATTCATGAATATGTTTCAATCATGTCAATTGCATAAACATTATAAAAGGTTAATGTAATTAAGTTTGATCTTCCAAGTTGCGAAGGTCTAAATCATTCAAAAAAATTCATTGATACTCATATCTACTCTATTGTCTACTTTATTTCACAATTCCCATTGCTATGAATTTCAATGGCATCGACGGACTTTACTCCATATGTACTACACAAAACCAATCTCCAAAAATGTTATGTTCACGTCATTGGAACCTATTTCTGACCTTGGTGTAGTTCATGGTGTGGTTTGTTCTTCCTCATTCGTGTTCATCATTTCATCTTTTATGCATTTTGTGGTGGTATGTGTGGTTTCCTCTTCATCATTCATTCTTGTCATTCCCTCTTGCATGTATTTGCAAGCTAGAGTGGATCATTGTGACCAATATCGAATCCTTAAAAGTATGTTTCACAACATATTTTTGACAAACTAAAGATTGTAAAGTTTTAAACTTATAAAAATGTTCATCTTTTTCAAAAAGAAATGACACATGACCTTGTAATACTTCATATGCTATCACTTTTATGAATTTTATTTTTTTCCATAAAAATGTAATTATCAAGGACTTTCCATCTTTGTCAATTTTTGGCTTATGTAAAAGTCCATAAATTTTTTGCGTGACATTCAAATGATTTGCAAACATCTATTTTCAATTAGTAGCCACATTTTTTAATTTTGTTCCTTATAAGTTCAACATATGGTGAGTCCATTTACACATCCTTTATGTATTACAACATTGTAATTAGTATGTGATGAATAGTCCCCCATTTAGTGTAGAAAATTCAACTTTGAATAATTCCAAGATTCTACAATCACATACATGAATCTTTTTTCATAAAATTTAATAACAATTTGATGTGCGACAAATTTTGATCCACAAGGGTGCTAAAAAATGACCTTGTGAAGCTAAAAGTGATCCATTATAGCTTACAAATACCCTTATGGGTATGTTGGGGATCTCAACTCCTTCTCATTATTGGTTATACTATTCACTCACATAAGCTAATTCATTTCCCTATTGTAAGCAAATTTAGGTAACTCATATATATCATCCTTCACGTCAAAATCATTCCTTGGTCATTTCTATTGTAAGATTTATTTATTTTATTTATTTTTCACTTGGAATCCAAAGAAGTAGTCACATTGTCAATGAAACCATGTCCTAAGATTTTGGTTCATTGGGTGTGCTAGCCATGGATTGTCTCCAAGTGGTTAAACTAAAAGAAAAACATGTATTTTCAACTAGTCTTTATGACTAACTTTTAATCACAAGTGACATTTGTGATTAAAATCCCCTTAATCACCTTGGACAAGTTGCATGTGACATTAATCACAAATGACAAGGGGTATTGGATTTTTAAAAAAAATCAACAAATACAAGTTTATCCTTTGACTCCATTGTATACATATTGTCACATGCAACTAAAATGGGATTATTTTTATCATTATTGAAAGCAAAAGATATGTTGCCATGTGTCCCAATATTTAATTATTTAAAATGTACTTATTATTATTGTTGTGAAATAATCTGGGATGTTCAATTCAAATGTTTGGATGATATTATGTTATGACACGTGGCCCAATGTAAATATGCCATGTGGCATTAAAAAAAAATTTAATACAAAATATTAATATTAGGTTGTGCGCATAAACTTAGATTACATACCTACTTGAGTATTAGGTAGGTAGGTACATAGCTTGACCTAGGCGGGTAAATCAATCTAGATACCTACCTAACTAGGTAACTTAGTAGGTTGGGAAGGTAAATAATTTATAATTGTGCATAATATTTCTTTTGGTTTGGGGTTAAGCCTTTTAGTTGATTCATCCCATTTGCACAAACTTCTTAATGTGAAATTGTATGAACACACCCTTATTTACATAATGTTCAAAATAGGAATGGAGAACAAACAATCTGACATAAGTTTTGGATTTCCAACTTCCTCACAAATTAAGTTGCATCTTCAAAACCATCTTTGTGCCTTTAAAAAATAAAATAAATTATCACCTATTTAATAATTAATAACTTTTTTATATTCAACTAACTAGTATTTAATTATTCATAAGTTTTTAAGACATAACTCATAGATAAATAATTATGTAAATTTTAAAAATATATTATAAATTGATATTATAAATTCCAATTCAAATTATTATTTTAAAAATAATATTAAACTTATTATTATTATTATTATATAATTACATTTATTATTATAAGAATTGTTATCAGTCAATTAAATTTCTAAAAAATAATAATCATTAATTATAAATATAATAATCTTTTGAACACACCGTAATTTTTCTAATTATTGTAAAATTATTATAAATTTTCTTACCGTACATAAATAGTCACAGAATTTTAAAATTCAAAAAGAAAATTACTATATAACAATTCCTACAATTACAATCTTTACAATAATTATGCATATACTATAAATAATTCTTATCTGAAATAATTAAGATGATTTTAAAGTTATGTAATATTAATTACAATAATTGATTTCTTTTATTGCAAAAATACAAACATTAAAATTTTAAAATTTATGTTGTAACAAGAATCATTTAATGTAACTTATAATTGATAAATATATTCAATAACAACTATTTATAAAAAGCAATCTATTATGGACAAATAGGTACATAAAATAATTATTTTAATTTATTAGATTACATTGCATGTAATTATGGTCCTAACATTAATTAATTTCATTAAATTATGATTATTCTGGAATTTAAGTAACAACTAAAGGTATGAATTTTATATTATAAATTACGAATAATTAAGTTCAATTGTAAATTAATCATCCAAGTATTGTAATTGCAAATAATTAACTTAGTACAATTGAATTATGTTACTATTGAATAATAATCTTATAAAATTTCATGTTTTATTAACCATTATTGTAAATAATTAAATAATGAGTAATACATACAATTATTTAGTGTGGTTTTTTTTTCAATACAGTGATTATATCAACTGCTCATTATTTTTAAATTATTATTAAACTATCAACTAAAAATGTTAATTATAGGACATAACTTCTCAATTGTCGAAATAACTAACTAATTATTAATAAATAAATAAATAAAATTTTGTAACCAAGTAAATTAATATAATAACTGAAATATTTAGTAATTCATTATTATTGACTATCAATGACAAATGTTAAGTGTTAATTTTTTTAAATCTATTAATATAATTAAAAACTAACATAGGTTAATTATTTAGTAATTGTTATTCCCATTATTTTTTCATTTTTCTAGTGAATAATAAATATAAATATTGAAGAATAACAATGAAAATAGTTGAATTATTATTGTAACTAGTTGGCAACCAAGGTTATTTATTTTATCATTATCTATATTTTTTGTCACCTTATATAGTTATTATTATTTATTATAAATATTTTTTCATTTTTCAAATAAATAAGAAAATAATTCTTTATTAGTCCTTTGAAAAAAGTTTAATAATAATTTATTTGATATTTATTTGATACTTATTCATTCAAAAGTTAAAATATAAAAAGTTTATTGTTGGAAGTATTAATTAATTTTGGTTTTTTTATATTTATATTATTATTATTATGTCAATTTTTATAGTTCTTGTAAATTATATATATGTAATTATTATTATTCAGGAAACATAATGGTTTTATTCTAATAATTAAATTATGATTTTTCCTTTCATATTAATATAATCATCTTCATCATTTTGTAATTTTTAAAAAAAAATTATTATTAAATATAATATTACAACTCATTTTTTTATTATATGTTATTAATATAAATATGTAATATAATATAATACGATATAGATAGTTTTATATAATATTTTGTAATAATATTTTTTAAATAAAATAAAATAATTTGTATAAACTTGTAATATGGGCACAATATATTTAGGAAATATCTTATGTAGAACTTTAATATACTAAGAATATACATCTAGTGTAACCATAATATTGGGGCCATTTATGTTAATAATAAAATTTGAATACATATGTAATTTGGTTGTTCACATACATTCAAAGTATATATTTGTAAATCTGAATATGCACAACTTTATTTTTTAAAATACACAAATTACACCTTTGTATACTTATAGGGCTACAATTGAATTGGTCACAGTTGGAAGTAATGAAACATAATTTGTTATTTTTTGATGAAAACCAAATTAAATGTTGTTCACATGGAAAGATGAAAACGAAAATAGTTGCAAATTAGTTATAATGTACTTGCAAATATGACCAACACAAAAAACATTTGCAAAAATATCCAAAGGAGTCGCAAATGATTGGTAGTTAGTGGCCTATGGTTGCAAATTGAGTGGTTAAATTTTGGGCTATTTCTACTAGTGTTATTACAAGCTATTCAAAAATTCTGGTATAAACATTTGATCACCATCCCATATATCTTGTAGTCTTGCAAGTGATGAAAATATGCCTAGTATCCAACCTTTGTTTAGTATTACGCATTTACAATTTTCAACTATTTTCTATCTACAGACAGATACAAGTCCAAGTTTTGCAATGTTCAACAAGAATGTCATGGATATGGATATGGTAACACATTGGAAATGAATGCATTTTAAATTGGGTTACTTTAATTGTTTACTTCAAGCTCACATAAGAAACTACACTAGTTGCCCAAAATAATTCACAATTGTAAACATGTGTCTAGTGACATATTTGTAGGTGTCTAATTTATTTTATTTATTTATGATTGTCATGAAAATTATTTTATGTATATTAGATCACTTGCATGGGACTGGCAAGCTTAAAACATTTACAATGGTAGAAGAACTCCACAAGTCAAAACAACTAGATTTGTTTCAATAACCACAAAATTTGTTTATAAATCTTGTCATAAATCCCCATGAAAAATCAATCATGGACCCCTTCCCTAGGTTGTCTAGTTCCTAATTTATTATAAGATATGGAAGTTCACCAACATTGCAACCTTTTTAATTCTAGTAATTTGGAGCCATTGAACACTGCTTGTGCACATTGGTGACATGGAAGAATATTTGATTGTGTCAATGAATATTATTCCACATCACTAGAATATGTCAAATAATATAATTTTTTAACATAGACAAGATTTATGGAAAATATTTTTTCCTACTCATGGAACCATGTTTGTCATTCATGCTCATTCACCTACTCATGAAATAGCACCCCCCTATAATACTCATTTGTATTATAGTGTGGGGATCAACTTGAAAATGACCCAAAAACATATATCCTGATACTTTGTGATGTAGATATAAAAACAAAACAAATAGATGGTTATTTCCAAACATCATATTTGATATGAAATTTAGTTTTAATTTTAATTTTACTGCATAACTATCAAATTATTTTGAATGTATATGAGGGCATTGGGAACTTTTTATAGTATATTGATAAGCATTCAAATTCTTACATCAAATTAAATGTAACAATGTTCTCTAAATATGTTTGTTTTTCATAAATTGTAAAACATGTAATAATTTGTTGTTTTGGGGACTCGTATACAAATAATAGATTCAAAAAATTTGATATATTTAAAAATTAAAAAAAAACAAAAATTTAAAAAATTTCTTATAAATTTCACGATAAGAAATCTTGTCATTTCCAGCCCCACGCATTGTGACTATTGTTTAATTTGATTACATTTGGCCATGCTGAATTTGCAAATGGCTTATGCACAAATAATAATCAATATTGTTCATAATTGTTAAGTTCACTATTTTTTTCATTTATGAGCATAATTTGGACCTTATTTAAATTTCTAACAATTTCAAATTATTGATGTGAAAATTGATGCAGCCTTTAATTTCATTTAGACAATGCATTATAGTAAGTTAAACTATTATTTTTAACACGTTGAAACCATTATTTGCATTTTGCAAATTTACCATAATTTGTAAAAATTCATGTAACAATTTCAAACCTTGCATTTATATTGGAATGAATTTAAAATATATATTTTCAAGACTCTTCAATTATCAAAGTTAAACCATTCACTTTTAATGTGTTAAAACTATTATTCACAAATTGCACCTTGTAGTTATTATAATGTACCAAAACACATACAACTCAATCTATTGTCATTATATTTGAATGGTTTAATGGTTTTTTCCACATTTTTTGAACTATCAACATCTTTACATGAATCAAATCATTCATTTTGAGCTTATTGAAACCATTATTCAAATGTTGCATATTGCACTTATTAGTATATATTGAAACACACATAACAACTTAATGCTCCACATTTATACATGAATGGGTTAGTGAATTTGTCCACATGTCTTGAACTATTAAATGCACATGAGTTTGAATCATTCACTTTGAATGTTGTCGAATCCATTACTCATGAGTTACATTTCGCACTCACCACAATTTTTTGAAATGGATGTATAAAACTTGGGAACTATCACATTTATATTTGGATGGGTTAGTGATTATGTCAAAATGTTCATGCATGCAAAATTTAAGATGCATGTAGACCTCTAAATTATAATTTTTTCATATTAAATTTTTGTACATTAAATTGTATGATTTTCCCCTAGTTTGTTTTAGGCATCATGGACAAGTTTATTATTATGAATGTTCATGATGCGGCACCAAATTTTTTAAAAAAATAATCCATAATTTTTTCTTCATTTTTTCATAATGCATGAAAAAAAATTCCATGTTAAAAAAAATGTTTCATTTTTAAATTTGTAAGTATTATTATTATGATATATATATACAGATTTACAAAAATAATATATATTTTACATGTTTATGTTTAATTATTTAGAGATGAATTCA
Organism: Sphagnum tenellum; assembly: GCA_963921925.1. Taxonomy (NCBI): domain Eukaryota; kingdom Viridiplantae; phylum Streptophyta; class Sphagnopsida; order Sphagnales; family Sphagnaceae; genus Sphagnum; species Sphagnum tenellum. The sequence goes on along the minus strand of OY998143.1, from coordinate 5,181,342 downwards.
AAAAAATGTCTTTACATTTTTTTCTTGAAAGCACTATTTTTTCCATCTTTTCCCAATAAGAATTGCCAAGTTAAAAAATTTGAAACCAAAAAAACATGTTGGATGGGTGGAAGGGGGTGTGCAGGGGGAAGGGGTAATCCAACTATTTAAACCAAAAATTTCACCAAATTAAAATGTTTTTACTTTTGAGAATGTAAAATATATTTTTACATCATTAAAAAATATGTTGCATATTTTTTCAAAGTTATGTAATTAATCATTTGTATTACTATTTGAATCATCTTGCTAATCAAATATGGTCTTGATAATTAAATGGTTATATTCACTATTTAATTAATATTTATTCTTGTGACCGATTTCTGCCAATTTAAAGGGGCAACAACATTATGAAAAAAATTATTGGTCAAATTCAAAATATATATTGTCAAATTTTTTTAATAAAATATATTTAATAACCATAATATTGAAGGATTTAAACAATGTCGGACTACAGTAGAACCTCTATAATTTTATCACCTAGGGACCGGCAACCAGTGATAAAGTTTGAAAGGTTATAAGTTATGGGAGAGTTTGGAACTGTGAGGTGCAGGGTTCAAAAGCTGCAGGCTACTCTTTTTCCCCATTTTCTTTGCATCTTTGATCATCAAGGCAACCCGTCTTTGGCAGAGAAAAAAGGTGGAAAACATCTGAAGTCCAACACTTTTTTTCCGAACTTGCTTGTAACCAGAGTATTGTCCCTCCATCGCACTTCACACTTTGCCCTAAACTAGATTAGTCTTAAACATAGGCCTATCACTAGCTATTTCCACCATAACTGATCGAGAAATAAACGAATTATAAATTATAAAATTGTCGGGAAAGAGGAAAAGTGATAAGTTATAAGAATATAAATATTTTGCTTGGTCCCATTGATGGACCGGGCCGGAGTGATAAAATTTGAGAGGTTATAAAATTTGGGGGGATCTGTTTATAGAGGTTCTACTGTACTCTACTTGTCTATAATTAAATTGGCAATCTTTTTATGGATGATTATCATTTTAATAACATCAACAAAAAAAAAAAACCTAATCATATTGGGGAAAATAGAAACTTGTAATTCTACAACAATTAGACATATTTTATGTAATGAATATAAAATTGTAAAAGATGTAAAGAATGCATTTTTGAATTAACATTGAATTTACAAAGATTCTAGATCAATTTAAACAAAAGGATATTTGTAAATTTATTCATGACATGTAATTTCAAGTTTTTTTTGCCCTTTAAATCTAAAATTTGTAAATTATAATTATTTTCTTGAATACATTATTGAACAAGCTCCAAAATCATGTTTCATTTGTAGCATTTGAATAAATTTTGAAAAAGAAAACATATGGTAAAGTTTGAATTTCCTAATAATTTCATGCCAAACATAATAAACTTAAACTTTTCTTCTTTGCTAATAAAGTTTTGAATGGTTTGGTGGTTAAAACCTTGGTGTGCTTCCATGAGGTCTTAGATTCAATCCTTGGTGGATGTGTGTGTTAATTTGTATAATACAAATCTAGTTTAGAACATGTATGTCATGGTAAATTGTGTCAAAATTAGAATTGCTTTTTAAATTTTTTTTTTTTTTTTCATGGCATGTAATTTTGTCATGGCATGCCATGAAGAAAATGCAATACATGATTCCATGATTTGGAAAAAAAAGAATGTTTTTTGGGTATGATGACATGGTGCATTATTTTGCACTTTATTTGAAAACAATTAGATGTAATTTCCCATGGGCTACAATGTTTTTCTAATAATGGATAAGGTGATATGGACTTAATTCTTTTAAACCAAGTACTGGCCATGGTTACTTTTATTATGATTACACCTAGATGATATTTTGAAAGTAGCACATGTAGTATTTTAAATAAACATCACAAATGTTAATCTATAGGTGACCCCAAAATTTTAATTAAAAAAATTTAAATGTTGATATTTTAAATCAACATCATTCATGAAATTCAATGTATTACTTTATGAAAAGTAATATCCTTGAAAGAAAAAGGATATTTTTGCAACAAATTGGTTCTATGAAACAAATTTAATATAAATATTATTTATATTTTGTGAAAAACATTAAGACATGAATATTGTTGGGAAAAGATTGATAATTTTATGACAAGTAAAATTCCATAAAAGTTATTCATTTTTATGAGATTTTTTTTGGAATATGAATTGATATTCTTGTGATTCTTTCCCACAAAATGTAGTTGATATTTCAATGTCATTTTTTTCTTTTAAATACCTAGTGGGCCTTTGTGTCATTGGCCCACATGGATCCTCCAGGCTTTAAGAAATACAACTTTCCAAAAGAAACCTCTTCAAAGCTCTAAGAGACAATTAATGTGAAAAGTGATAGTGAAGATGGCAAACGTGATGGCCAATGGGAAACTCCTCATGTATTTCCCCATGTGATGTGAAAGGCCAAAAAAAAGGGGCCAATACAATGAAAAGGCATCGATTAGAAAAAAAAAAAACCCCTTATTTCATTTTTAAATTAAATATTTATGATGAAAATAATTATAAATTCAATAACTTTATGCACACCACCTCATTTAAGGCTTTTAATGGTACCAAAATAGCAACAAGCTAGGGCCCCACAATTTGGGAATGTTAAAAATGTGGTCACAAACATAACAAAACAAACATCAATTTTAATATATATTATGGGCCCTTGTGATGGTGGCCCAAGTGCATGCTCAAGGCTTTCAAAAATATGACTTTCAACAAAACCTCTTCAAGGTTTTAAGAGACACAATTAATTTGAAAAATAATGATAGTAAAATGGACAAATAGGATGACCAATGGGAAATTCGACGTGCATTTTCTCATGTGATGTAAAATGACAAACATAAGGGCCAATATGATAAAGAAGCATTGATTGTTTTTAAAACTATTTTTGTCAATTTTCATTTATTTTCAATGAAAAAAATCATCATAAATTCAATAACTTTTACCCCATTAGTTTGAAATTTGTGAAGTGAACATTGTGCACATCCTTGTCAAAGGCCTTTCAATTGCATCAAAAGAACACTGAGTTATAGTCCCCCATGATTCGGAAGGTTAAGGTGTGATATAAACATAACAATAAAAACATTTATTTTAAAGTATATTGGTGGGCCCTTGTGTTGTTGGCCCCAATGTGATTATTTTCAAGGTTCTTAGGAATATTTCTTTCCAAAAAACCTCTTCAAGGATGTAAGAGACATTATGAAAGGGCAAATAAAATGGCTGATGGGAAATTCCCCATGCATTCCCCATGTGATGAAATGGCAAATGGAAGGGCCCATATGATGAAGATTCATTGATTGGTTGTTGAAAACATTAAATTATAATTTAAAATCAATTTCCCATGAAGAAATCATTCTAAATTCAATAACTTTTGTTCCACATGAGTCCATAAATTGTGAAATGACCACTATGTATACCACCTCATTAGGATTTTTCAACAATAGTAAAAGTGCAATGAGGTACCCATCATTTGGGAGGGTTAAGGCATGGTCACAAACATAACCAAACAAACACCTATATTATATCTAAACAAGTGGTAGTTTTCAAAAACTTATCATCATTGTGAAATGTATATCCATGGGTTTAAAACACACAAATCTGAATCTTCATTAAATTTTACATATCATGTCATTTACAAAATGAAAATTGGCATGCAACCTTAGAAGAAATACCAAAAAAAGAAGTCATATAATGATATTATAATAAAAATATATAAGTCAAAATATTTCCTTTATATTTATATTATAATTATATAATTAAAAAATGATGTCTATATGTGCTTTCCAACCTACCTCTTTCAAGCCTAACTATGTCAATTATTTCCCTTATCCTCTTACATGAATGTAACAAGACAAATTAACATGTGTCTTATCATGTTCATGTTGTTTATATTAAGAAAGGGTAGATGCAAGTTAAGGTGCCTCAAAAGTGGCAAGAGTCCTAGTCCCAAAAGTCCATATAAAGTCCATATTTTAACTCTAGAATGAAAAAACCAATGTTGAGTGGGCCCTATGTGGTGATTAATCAACTAATAAAGTTCATATGAAAGGCTACCCATCTAGAAAATTCTTTAACATACATGTTAGGGGGAAAAAAATATCAATCCAACAAAAAATGACCAAGATTGGGACTTTTGAAGATAAGGTCCAAATCTGGTCATTCAAAAGTCCATGATCATTTGTCATGGTTAAACTTTTTGATGTAATTTTTTTCAATTCATCTTTTTTTTCCCACCATGTATCATATATTGAGTCCCTATAAAAAGTATTGAGGTGAAATCATAACAAAAAATGCACTTGAATGTTAATGTAGAAACCATATTATAGTCCGTATGTCCACTTTAAAAATCCATTATTATATGATTGATATATGTTTATTGAATTTCACCCTTCAATATTCTTATTAAAGTTGGAAATATTAATCCATAAAAATGTATTTCAAATTGATGATTTTACAATGCATTTGTAACATTTGAATAAAGTACAATTTGTAGAAATTTGATAAGGACAAAAAAAGTGAACCACTATAGTTTGCATATACCCAAAAATCCAATAACCAATCTCTTTCAAGCTCAATTACCTAATCCTTTTCTTCTACCCACCTAGATAGAATATGGACATAAATTTGAAATTAAGGGAAAATAATGATGAATTATTGAGAACCATAAGGGACCAAAAAAAAAGGCGAATGGGGCAGGGGTCAAAGGCATCACACTCATAAAATTAAAAAAACTATTGATGTAGTTGCGTGTAAATTATAAATTCATAATGATTATTTAGCATTAAATTTTTCAAAAAAAGAGATACTCATGTAAAGAAAAATGAACATTTAAAATTTGAATGTTGTTATGATGATTCCGATGTTGTCCTTCAAGCCCCAATAAGGATAATATTTTGTAGCCCCTAAAGATTATATTAATTTTCATCTTAATGATAATTCAATTTTAAAAAATAATTATGGGGATAAAAAGAAGTTAATTCATTTTGATAATGAAATTAATGGAAACATCTTATAACACAATGTAGCAAATGTAATTTGTACAAAAGGTGGAAGCAATGATTGTAATATTGATGAATCAAATCTTGGTACATTTATGTGTTTAATTATTAGAATAACATCTTGATCTTGTGTTTAATCAATCAAAGAAAATAACAAGAACAAATTTTTTGGACATGAAAATATTTGTAGTAATCATTAAAGGGCTTTCAATTGAAATCATGCAGCAAACATGGTTTTTGCAATATTCAAAATTGGAGAAGATCAATTGTTATAAATACATAACTTCAAAACACTTAGTTTTATTTTGCAATTTGTTCCTCACTTTATTGTTATTTTTCCATGAATTAAAGAACTTTGCAACTACATAAAAAGCATTGCCCTGGCACAACCAAAATCAATATGGCATTCAATGACCCAATTGGTCATTATCCATCTACAACACATTAGAACATAATTGCAATTTTATTTAATGATGATTGTTAAATTTATAATGTGATGTATTTGCAAGTTTCCCTTATTTATTATGATTACATCACCCCATCATCAATAATATGAGGTCAAAATATGTAAACCTAGATGGTGGTTAGTGGGGGAGATTACAATGTGATATTTGCACTATGAACCTCTAACATAATGAAACCTTTTACCACATTTTCGATTGGTTCTTTTTGTAAAAATGAGAAGTTATAAAATTCCACCAAATTATAGGATAAAGAACGGTTGTAAACTATTTGATATTTGTTTACAAATGGTGGATTAGCCTAAAGCAAGAAGTTATTGTTTTTCCACCAATTTTTGTAATTTTTCCTACCTTGTAATTTCCTTAAATTTCAACATTTCAAAAAAAGAATTTCTAAAATAATTCACATTTCCAAAAATATTTTAATTTTTACCAAACCTAAAGAGGTACTATAGTAGTAACAACTAACCCATTGGGTTTGTTTTGAAAGAAAGGAACTGAATTTGAATTTCTTGTACAAACAAAAGGCCAAGTTATAGTCTTTCAATGAGGATGTGCTAAAATAGAGCAGAATCATAAATAAATAAATAAATTAGGGACATGCACGGACAATTTATTTAAATTAAAATTTGGCTAAAATATGTGAATTGAAAATTCCTTTTGCAATTTAAAAAAATCTTCATAAAAAGAATAAAAATTACATATACAACATGACATGTACAACAATTGTTTTTTGTTTGTTTGTTTATGATTGCACCTTAATCCTCATGAACCATGAACCCTTGTTTTGCTTTTAATATCAATAGAAATCCCTCAGCAAAGAGATGTGCATGGTTATCATTTTGTGAATTTTTGATGAACAATGCAAAAGTTATTGAATTTAAAGTGATTTTCATCATTGACAAGTAATTATAACTCATAAAATTATTTCTTTTAACCAAAGAATGCCTCTTCATATCACATGAAGAAGTGTATTTGCCTATCCAAGACACGAGAACATGCATTTGTATTTTCATGTCACAAGAAAATGCATGAAGAATCTCCCATTGGCTATCCTCCCATTTAACCATCTCAACCAATCAATGCCTTTTCATGTCACACGAGAAAATGCATAGAAAATCTCCCATTGGCCATCTTATCGACAATTTCATTATTAGCCCTTCTATTTGCCCCTTCACATCCAAGCATGTAATGACATTTGAATTCACATTTTGGCAAATAAGATTTTTTCAGAATTGAGTTTATTTTAAAGTCATGCATCTTAGTAGAGTTTTGAAGACGTTTCCTAAAAAGTTATATCCTTTAGAGCCTTGAAGATGATCCCACTCGGGCCAATGGCACAAGGGTGCACTAGTTATCTTATGCGAAAGTTATGTAATTTAATTAATGAACCAAACAGTGATCAAACTGAACCAAAAATTCCAGTAGAAAGAAAGGAAAACCTCTAATGTTTTTTAGAAGCATTACAAAACCTAATATGTCGCAAAGAAAACAAGAAGAATTGAATTCAACAGATACAAGTAGGGACACCAAGTCCTCACAAATGTAATGGAAGAAATGGGAAACATAATAAGTTGCAAAATAGTTGGCAGTTATAAAACCTTGCCACTGATATTCAACTACTAGTGAAGCAACCCAAGAATTAAATAATCTTTGTTATTTGAACATATTATCACAAAAATATTTTGTACTAGACAACATGATGTACATGGATACACATGTTGACTTGTCATCAAATGATTTCAGTAGCAGGTTTTGGACTCAAGTGCATAATTAAATTTCCTTTAAAATATCATAAACAATCAATGTACATCAACCATTTGTTGTGAATAGTAAGGGATGTGGCATATTTCATTATGCATTTCACTAATATTTGGGTGAATTGAGATAAATTTAATGTAATAAAAATGGCTAATCACTTAGTGAATTGGGACCAATTGTTCTAGGAAAATTGATTTAATTAATTGTTAGTTGAATACAAAAATTACACTTGGTAATGGAGTTCAACTCATCATTAGTTAATTTATGTAGGAAAATGGAAAATAAAAAGCTACCTAAAACTGGGAGATAATTGTGACACTCAGAAGAAGTTTTTTGTTTAAGTAGCCAAATTTGACTTAGATTTTCTTATGGTTGAGCAAATTGTGCCTGTGCTACTGTGCTACAGCAGAAATTTGAAGAAGGAAAATTTTAAAAAAATGAAAACCTGATATATACTACATAGAGCATGCATTTCAATAGGTTCATAATGTTAACTCAATATATAATGACTTTGTAATAATATATATAATTCTATTCTAGACATTTAAAAATTTAGTTGCTCAATTAACTAAAATTTTGAAAAGCAAAGAATCACATCTCATTGGACATTTGCACAAATCTAACAAATCCAAGGTTTTGGACAATACACAAGACATGGAGGTGTAAGTTCTCATCACAGTGCTTCTTGTCACACTCTTTGTACAATTGGAAAGCCCTCAATTAGTAGGGGTACACCAAGTGGGTTTCATAATGTTTTGACCTACAATGGAGAAGTTATTGATTATTAAACAAATTTTTCATTGTAAATTCATTCAAATCAAAATAAAAAATCATGGGGGAATTTGGGGGCGCGCTTTATATTGCTGCAAAGCCCTTCGTGAATAGGGTTTCATAAAGGTGATTTGAAAATTCAATTAAATTACAAAAATGGTTTTGGAAGGAAAAATTAGTTCGGTATCCAATTCACACTTGGTGTCAATAGCACAAGCTACGCTAATGTAGATTAAGATAAGTGATTGTTTGTTTGGATGTGATCACACCATAACCCTCACAAATGGTGAGGGTCTCTCACTCGAGTGTTGGTATCACCAGAAAGCCCTCAACAAAGTGGTGTCCAGATAAGTTGTTTTGCAAATTTTGAACAAACAGAGCAAAAGTTATTGGAAATCTAGAATGATATCCATCTCTGGTAATAATTAATTAAGTCAATTTCTTGAAAAAAAATTAGAAGGTTTCAGAATACTCTCAAGTTAAGCACAGTTTCACTGGAATAACACTGGGACGGGTGAACTTACAGGAGGTTCAAGATTCATGGGCCAATGACACATGAGGGGCCTACAAGTAAAGATTGGAATGTAATGGAGAGTGGATGAATGGAAGCCACATAGGTCACACACATGAGGGCTTTAAGTAGTAGTAGGTTATTGGAGGACAAACATAGCAGTTTGTTATTTGCAAAAGGCTTTTGTTGGTCATCCATGATGCCTAACAGAACAGAGTTGCCAGGGTGATGGGATTGTCAGTCAGATCTGCAGTCGGTTCAAAAGATGAAGGACCTGAATAGGCTAAGTGGGACCCTGTGGAATCTGTCTGCTAACAATTTTCTTTCTCTTTGCTACCAGCAATATTCTCTTGGAATCAAGGGCCAATGCTTGTGACTAACATAAACCAACCCTTCCAGACATGATGGACTAGTGGGCAGAATAACCACTTCCCCTTTTACTTAATTAGTGCCAAATGACAACAGTGTGCAAAAACACTAGTGGGTCTCAAACAATTTGTCATTTGTAGAAACGTTTAGTAGTGATGCATTTGATTGCTATCTATGTCATTCTAGACTGATCTCTAGTATCACGACTACTGACCACCACTAGTCTAAAAGTAGTAGATTGGGTGGAAACTGGAGAGATCTCAATTTTCCCATCACTAATCGGGCAATGTATGATTTTGGGGATGGCGTAGGCTTGCTTTATATGGTCTTGCAGAGCTTGGTTGATCTTCACAAGCTGCTTAACTTTCTTCTTTTCATTGGTGGGGTGGTGTACTTATCGGCAGCAGTAAATCCATTAAAAGTCTTGGCGAAGGGTTTCTGGCCAGGATGAACAATTGAAGGATGAACCATCTCCAAAAAACTTGTACCTTCACCTTCTTGAGCGAGGCCTCCTAGAGGATGTTTAAAAAACCCCAGAAAGCCTAAATTCGGGCTTCAAGATCCTGATCTTGTGGAAGGAGGGTATCCTTATGGTGAGAGACAGGTGTTTGTTTGGATGCAAGCCTTGCAAACTGTGGGGCCCTCTACTTGGTGGTACCATTGGAAAGCCCTCAATGAGATGTTGTTTCTCAATTTTCAGACCAACAGAGAATTTTCATATATTGAATATACAGTTATTTTTGTCTCTGGAATTAATTTTAAATTATAATTAATTATTTTTTCACAATTGGGTTCTGTAAGAACTTTGAAAGTAAACCCACTTTGACCTAAATAATAAGAAGGCGAAGAAGGTACCTGCAGTGTACTAGGTGCTGGCTGTGAACATGCCGCTGATTGTGCAGGTTAATCTGCACCTCCTCTCCTTCATCTGTTGCTGTGTCTCTTTGCTTTTGACATGATCTATTTTAGAGAGGGAAATAAGAAACAAAACTCTTCAGGATCATCATTGATTTTTTGCATCAAAAGGTGTGAATTGCTGAAAGAGGAGATTGGATGCATGATACATAATTATTGAATGCCGGGAATCCCACCCAATTCATGGAACCCACCTTTCCATTAGTTACATGCAGATGTAAATCACTTGTCATGATAGGTTTATGAATTGAAATCCAGACAAAAGAACAAAAAGGTCAAAACTAGTAGCAAGAGACAACAATAATCTATCAGAAACAACAAACTAGCCTAAATGAGTAAGACTTCAAAAAATGTTGGCCAACTTTCAACGGTTGCATATCTTCTTCTTCTTCTTCTTCTTCTTCTTCAACTCTGGCTCAAAACAGTTTATCTGAACCTCTCGATCCCCATGATCTCTCAATTACTAGAATGCCAGTTCTGACACTAGATGATCCCCTGCAAGTTTTTGCAACTGTCATAAACATCGTCTGCAATTACAATTAAATACACACAAACTAGTTTTTCAGGTGGTCCAATTTTTTTGAAGTATTGCACTGGATTTTACTCGACCACCTGAAAAATTGTTTTTGTGTATTCCAATTTGTAAAAATGCTGAAAATTTCAATTTTTACTTTTTTTGCAAAGATTTGTTTTTTGAGTGTAGGAAATGAAGAATCTTTTGAACTATTCGAGAATAATTTTTATTTTCCGAAATGGAAAGAAGAAAATTACATAAGGTCTTCTATCACCTATGTAAAATATAAACCGTATTATATTACCTATAAAGTTGATTATGGTGTAATTATTTTTTCAAATTTTACACTAAAAAAAAGTGTTGCATCAACTATCATGTTGTGCCAGGCACACTTCCACACCCACTTCATCTGGTACTAGTGTGGCCTGTGCTGTTGGCCCAAGTGCGAACCCATTACAAAATTGGGAAACTCAACATGTGAACACTGTTTTGCAATGTATGTATCGATTTTTTGAACAGCCAAAGATGAAAGGAAATCATCCTTGAATTGAATGGTAAGGCTTCAAGTGTTATCATGTTCTCAACTGATTTTTCCTTCCAAAACCTGGTTTTTTGGAATTTATTTGAATTTTCAGTGGCAGAAATCACTTAAAAATCAATGTCTCCCACATTCTGAATCCAAATCTTACCAAATAAATTCCATTAAATCCTGCTCATCAAGATCTTTACAACAGCACTAAAGGCACATTCCAATTCCTCCAAAATTTCCAGCTATGATTTAATTTAATTTAATTTAATTTTTAGTGAAGAAATCATTCAATATTCAAGAACTTTTGCACCACAAGTCCAAACATCATCAAACCAAGCCCATGCACCCCTCCAAGAACATTATCTGAAGCATCCCAGTTCGGTGGATCTCATAACTACAAAACAAAACAAACTACCTTACTTCATAGATTGATTGGGTGGGTTACAACAATGTTAGGCTCTCCCAACTTACACTAGTTTTTTAGGAATTTTTGTTTGTAGCCAAAATGGTTTTATATTTTATTTTGTTTGCAATTCTTTTTATGTCCTTTACAAAATTTTAAATTAGACCACCTTAAAATTTATTTAAAACAAAAATCAAACTTGAACATCACATACAAATCAATATAGTTATCCCTAAAGTCACCCTACCTTTGGATCTACTTCCACCCCTATCCCCTCCTTTTAGTGATATTTGCAAAGTAAGGAAATTTTATTAAATCTCAGTATCAAATCCTGAAACTCAGCATTTAATGCAGAACGTTCGACAATAATTATAGTAGGTATTTGTTCAGGTGAAATTAGTGAAAATCTATGTAGCACCAGTGGTGGCGCTCTGGAAAAAGGAAACTCAGGATGAAATTCAGCTTCCCACCAAAATTGGTGAAGACTAGTTTGGGTCCTAGTGTAACCAAAAAAAGAGGGTGGGAAACTAAACAATCATCCTGACAACTTGTTGGATCTACATAGAATTGAAGTCTCAGAGGTTCAGAAACAAACCACAACCCTTGTTCTTTCCTTCTCAGTCTTTGTACAAGAATTCGCCTGTATACACCCACAAATCTTTACACGTACACAGCTTGTACTCATAGACCATCAACAGCTCTGATCACAAAATTTAGAACTTGCACCTTCATTCACAAAATGTCCAGGGACTACATGCTTTCAGTCTCTAGTAGATCCATCACCAATCGGACATCTAACAAGGCATAGCCTTTCAGGTTAGAAACTCTCGGTGTTCGCTCAATCCATTAAACCACTAATCTGCTTCCTCACAAAATGCAGCAAATGCAACCTCACATCACTCTTCTTGACTGAAAACTTATGTACTGTATGCTCACAAGTCCAAATACATACAAGAACCTCTGATACAGAATCAGTTGAACTCAAGGCTACCAGTGCCCCTCAAAGAAACTAGCTCTCATGCAGACACAATCAGCAAACCTTTGGTCTCAAATCCCATTCTATTACTCACTTAGATAATGTTTTCATGAGAACAATTGCAACCACTTGGCTGAGTTATTGGCGCAGTGGAGAGTGTCTGTAACCAGCCAAAAACTTCGTCAAGAACAGATCTCATCTCCTATCTACGCATCTCTAAGTTCATCTACCACAATCTGCACTAATTTTCCATCCACTGCATACTCCGCAAAATCAAAGACTTCCTCTGAAGCTCTACTCTTCTTCCCGACCTGCATCACAAGCCTTCTCCTTAGCCTTTTATTTTTCTCTCCTCCTCAGCCGCTGTCGTTCCTGCCACTTCAGCTCATAAATGCAGCTCCACTCCTCACCATAATTCGCGCCGCCTCACTCACGCATGATCAACCTTCACGATCATCCAGAAACCATAGTAGTGACATACGCTCAATTCGATTCAAACATATGCGTATTATACATTTTTTTGGGCTTTTTTAAAAATACGGCCCAAAATACGTAGAATAGTAAAGGTTATGCAAAAAACCATTACCGGGCCGCAAAAATTGCAGTCTGCTAGAATCTACAGTAGTTAACAACCTAGTTACATTTTCGCCGTCAAAATCGACAATTTATGTAGCAACAAGATCACCTATTGATGCCTGATATTCACGGTGCTCATTTCGGAACGTTGCCAAATATGGACGGCCTAGGATCAAAAGGTTTCGCGGATAAATCTTTTGATTGGCCATGACTCGGATGGCTCAGCCATGACACTGACAGCATTCGGAATCAAACTGTTGTAACTTGCAAGTCTGGATCTGATATTAAGTAATAACTTCAACTTTCTTTCATGCTACAATCGAGCAGGGCAACCTTTGGAATGGGGAAAGAGAAAGGACCCAAGTGGACCGAGGTCACCATCCTCCAGGAACGTGAAAAAGCGGGGGGGGGAACTTTCAAGTCAAGTGTGGGCACTGTGAGCTCATGTTTTGGGGGGGTGCCACAAGAATCCGAGGCCACTTTTTGGGTCAGGTGGCTTGTGGAGTCAAGAAGTGCACCAAATGCCCCCAAGCCCTCAAAAAGCAGCTTCAGGATATTGATCAGGCGAAAAGAGAACATGAAACGCAAAAACGGAAGGTGCAAGATCTGGATGAAGCTGCAGCTGCTCTTCCGCAAGGCCCCACCAAAAAGCAGAGCACTTTCAAAGCTGCCTTTGGAAAGCAAGATAAGTCTAAAGTAGATGCTTTGTGGGGTCGTGCCTTTTATGGCAATGGTCTTTCTTTCCGCCTGATCAATGACCCTCATTTCAAGGCAGCTGTTGAAGCTACCGCTGATTTTGGCGAGAACTACAAGTTGCCAAGTCTTGTATCTCTTCGTACCACCCTGCTAGACAAGGAAAAGGTATCGGTGGCAGCAGAACTCAAGTCATTTATGGCGTCAGCGAGGAGCAGCAAGGCAACCATAACTAGCGATGGGTGGTCAGACACTCGGAATAGGCCTCTTCTCAATCTTCTGATGGTCACACCCAAGGGCGAGAAGTTTCTTGAGAGTGTAGACACAAGTGGGGATACCAAGGATGCAGACTTCATTGCGCAGGTTGTTGGCAAGGCAATTGAGGATGTGGGGGCATAGATTGTGGTCCAAGTGTGCATGGACAATGTTGCAGTTTGCAAGGCTGCAGGTCGCAAGCTAGAAGCCCGCTTTCCCCATATCACATTTACTCCTTGCACCCCGCACTACCTAGATCTGTTGCTCGAAGACATGGGCAAGCTGGATTGGGTCTCCTCCGTCATAGCCTAGGCCAGAACAGCGCTGAAGTTCATCACAAACTATCATAAGAGTCTAGTTCTTTTTAGGAGCCTGTCCAAGCTAGAGCTCTTGAAACCAGGGGAGACCATATTTGCCACCAACTTCATCATGCTATAGCGCATGCATGAGGTGAAAGCATCACTGTAATAGCTTGTGGTCAGTGACGCTTGGGGGGAGTGGAACCAGAAGTCGTCGCATGAGATGGAGGGAGACGAGGTGCACGACATCCTGACTTCCGCTGCGTTTTGGAAGGGTGTGAAGGAGTTGTTCGTTGTTTCAGAATCGATAGTCTGCCTTTTGCGCCAATGTGACAAGGGTGTTCCAATTGTGGGAAAGGTTTACTATGCCATGTTCTTGATTGGCGAGGAGCTAGGGGCGCTCAAAGACGGAACGAGCAAGCAGCATCCGGGGGTGAAACTTTCTGCTATCAAGTATGAACAGATCAGCTGGCTTTGGCGCAAACGCTGGGAATACTTGCATTCAGATATGCACTCGGCTGGGTTTGTTCTGGAGCCGGAGTTCTAGTCAGCAGAATATGGACAAGACCAAAATGCGCAAGTGATGCAAAGGTTTTTAAACATCCTAGAGAAGCTCGTCCCAGGTGCAAACGATCAAACAAAAGCCCTGCAGCAATTGGCGCAGTTTAGAAACCAGGAAGGTTTGTTTGGTAGACTCGACATTCAAGCGGCCATGAGAGCGATGCCCGGGTGGAAATTTTGGCAACAGTGGGGTCAGCAAGTTCCAGAGCTTCAGACAGTAGGCGTGACGGTCCTCAGCCAATGTTCTGCAGCTTCAGCGTGCGAACGCAACTGGAGCACTTATGATTTCATCCATTCGAAAAAGCGAAACAAGTTGACCCCGCAAAGAGCTTAAGATCTAGTGCATGTCTTCTCAAACCTACAACTAGCACATAAAATGAACAACATTGAGTTTGAGGAAGAAATGGTTAGTTGGATGGAAGAAGAAGAGCCAAACGACGATTAGAGCGGGAACAAGAAGGGGACACGATGCACTTCTGTAAAAGGTGAGCTTATGTGATCATCATTGTCTTTGTTCACTGTTTCGGAAGTAGGTGTAAAATTGTCTCAAATGTTTTCGATCATCTTTGAAACCAATTGCAAGCTCGACAAGGACCAGACCCTAAAACTAGTGTGCAGTTTTATTCAAGGTATGCCTATGCTCAAGTTGGTTAAGAAGGGTTTGGGCACAACTTAAGCTCAGCTTGCTCAGCGTTTTGCTCATCGTATGTTACTGAACTGATGTTTGTTCAAAATGGTCATAGATTTGGGCACAACTTCAGCTCAGCTTGCTCAGCGTATTTTAAAATACTTGAAAATATTTCTTTTTGAACACCTTCGAAAAATACGCGTATTTCGTATGTCACTACTATGCTAGAAGCAGTCGCCATGCATTCCTTGTAGTAGTAATGGAGAGTAATCTGCAGCCAAAACTAATGACGGCAGTAAAAATTAAACTCAAACAACAGGTTGTGTTTACACTAGTGTGGTGACCCATTGTTCGGTCACATATGTAACCCCTTCGTTCTTTAAAAAGCTAAGTCCCTCAGCTTCATTTAATCTTGTTGAACGTGATAGATCTAAAGATCCCTTTGAGACCTTTCCCATTGGTGTCCATTAGCATCCTAGATGATGCATACTCGACTGCCTTCTTCAAAATCAAGGTTCCTTTTCCCATCAGCATGGCCAATGAACTGGTATGGACCCTCCCAGCTTGCAGTTAAAGCTCTCTTCTTTCCTGGTTTCTTCATCTTCACCATAGTCTCCCTTGCAACCAGGCCTTCAAAAACATGCTTACCTTTCCTGGTGGCATAGGTCCTTCTTTGTTTTTGTTGTGCTTGTTCCACATTGAGCAAGATTTTTTCATGGATGCTTGCTATAAGCTTCACCTTCTGTACAAATTGTGTTGCAACCATTTCAATATCACCACTGTCATCAGTCATAGCAGTCAAAGCATGCATGTAATTGTCAGCCTTGAGACGTGGTGTGCGACCAGTTAAAATCATGAAAGGTGAAAACTTGGTGCTAGTTTGGATCCCGCATCTGTATCCAAACATGACCTTGGCCAATTGTTCGTCCCAACAATCTACGTTTTTCGGTGTTGCAGCCAGAATGGTAATGCCATGTTTGATCATTTTGATCAGGCGTTTCGCCATCCCATTACATTGAGGCCACTGTGGTGCAGTGTGTTGATGTTGTATGTCGTAGTCCCTGCACATAACGTCGAACTCTACAGCCCACTCTCCACCATTGTTAGTAAGCACAAACTTGGGGACTCCATATTTGCAGATTACGTCATCCTCCAAGAACTTTGCAGCCGTCTTGGCACCATGATCGGCCACAGCCCTTGCCTCACACCATTTTGGATAATGGTCAACAACCACAAGGATGTATTTGTTTCCCATCCTAGTTTCAGGTAATGGTCCTGCAGTATCCAAGGCAACCCGATAAGACAGTTCACATACAGGGATACTTTTCATATCCTCGTCTTCAGAGCGGATGCTACCCGTGCTCCTCACCAATTGACAATGCTGGCACATTCTAACAACCGTCTTGACATCCTCGATCCAATTATGCCAGAAGTACCTTCGACAGATCTTAGCCAATGTTCTTTGTTTTCCAAAATGCCCTAGGTCTTCATGCATTTGAATTACCAGTAGCATTCTTTCCTTTGGCTTGGGCACACATAGTCCTTTGAAGTAGAGTTTGTCTCCTTTCATGCAATAATTGGTCGCTCTCTTTTTGGCCCTCTTGCCTTCCTCAAGGTTTATTGTGTCTAGCAGCATTCTTTCTTTCAGCAGCTCTAAGCAAGTCGCATCTCTCCAGATGTTAATGCTTTTCGTATCCATTTCGTAGTTTTCCTCTTCTCCATATCCTGTAGGACCAAACTCAAGATCACCGAACTCTAATAATTCCTGAGTAGCCAACACTAATTCCAGTTGCTGCTGTTTATAATAATACCTGGTCATCTCCTTTCGCAAATTTTGCTTGCTATCAGTGGCCCCCAGATCTTCATCTTCTGCTGCTCCCACAACTTCCATATGTGGGGTAGCCTCCTCATCCTGGTTTGTCGTAGTCACAACATCAAGCATAAACAACTAGTGATCCTCCAAACAACGCCAATGATTGATGCTAAAACAACATCTGCGGTGCTCCGTGAGTTCCTGTAAATGTCTCCTGAATCCAAACCAATCCGAATCATGACCATATCGAACAAAAAACATCCTTTCTGTTGCCTTAGTTGGGTCATTTTGCATGTTCGAATCATCCTGGATCTCTTCACTGAAATCGTCATCATCCCTGACCTGCCCCACTGGATTTTCTACTCAACGCATCTGCATTTGCATGCTTCAAACCTGGCCAGTGCACTATCTTGAAGCTGAAATCCTGTAGCATATCGATCCACCTACCTTTCCTGACGCACTCCCAAGTCCCGGGTTGAACCCACTTGAGGGTTCAACTATGTGTAGTTGTGGAAAGTTGGGACTTGGAAGGCGCTCCCGATTTCCAGCACTATAAAGGGGTAGAGGGGCGTGCTAAAAGTCCCGGGATTATACTAGAAAGAGGGACTAGGAGATCAAGCTTGAATCTGCATCCAAAACAAACCACAAAATGGTTAGTTCACATTCGGCAACACCCTTGGGTGTTGGGACAAGCCACGGGCACTTTGACACACAAGACTCACCACGGCCCGGACTCGGGGGAAGCCACCACCTTCCCCCATATAATATTCTCTGCAACACTCCACGGAAGCTACATCCAAATGGCTCTTTTTCCCGGGACTCCCAAGTTGGAGTCCCGAAATTGTCCCAAAATTGTCCCGGTTGGAGTCCCGAGATTTTGGCAGCTCATAACTCCCGATTGCTAAGTCTGATCGCAACAAGGTATAAACCAAAGTTGTAGCCCTTGTTGCGATCTTTCCAACGCCGTGTTGCACACTCAATTCGGACATTGAAAAGGGATTGATTCCCGACTTTTAGTGGTCGAGAGTCAAACTACCAGTTTGACTCCCAGCCCTTCTTTTGCCCATAACTTGGGCTGCAAATGTCCAAATGACCAATGCGAGGCCATTTTCGATATCTACGCTTCAAGACCTTTCTTTTATACACCAAGAACACCTCAATGCAAGGTGTTTTGGGCCTTGCTATTGAACTCTAAACATTCGGGAGTCCCGGAGGATTCCAAGTCCCCAACTTTGGAAGTGTTGGGCTTCACCCCCACACTTGGCAAAAGTGGGGTTGCGACATCTCCTGCCATGTGCATCTAACACCGTCGCCAGGCATTCAAGCGGCTTGTGGTCTGTTCTTCGAGTAAAATGGGTTATGTGCAGATATTGTCTAAAATGCATGATGCCCCAAATCAATGCATAGCATTCCCCTTCCATGGGGTGAAATTTCCTTTGCGCCACCGTCAAGCCTTTGTTGGCATAAGCCACTACTTTCTCGAATTTGCCCTCCTTTTGTGACAAGATGGCACCAACACCTTTTGTTGACCAATCCACATCGAGGCAGAATGGCCTTTTGAAGTCAGGACACACCAGTATGGGAGTAGCAATAAGTGCTTTTTTCAAAGAATCAAACGCCTGCTAGCAATCTTGATTCCACACAACCACCACACCTTTCTTCGTCAATTCAAACAATGGACCAGCCATTCTGGAATAGCCTCGTACATACTTTCGGTAGTACCTTGTCAGTCCCAGGAAGGACCTGACGCTGGTGACCGTCTTTGGCTCTGGAAAACGCAACACTGCATCAATTTTTCCACGATCTGGTTTGGTACCTTCCTTGTTGACCACATGACCCAGGAACACGATGCTTTCAACAACAAAACAACATTTGCTTGGGTTCAGCTTCAAGTTTACTTCCCTGAGCTTGGAGAGTACAGCTTCCAAGTGTTGCAGATGGTCTTCCCAATTTTCGCTGTGGACGTTGATGTCATCAACGAATACTTTGAGGAATTTGCCACCCAAGTCTTTGAAGACCTCCGACATAGTTTGGTTAAATGCACTCGTTGCATTCTTGAGGCCGAATGGCATGACTGTCCAATCATACAACCCGCCTTTAGTAATCAGAGCTATCTTTTTCATGTCTTCTAGAGCCACTCGAATTTGCCAAAAACCAGACTACAAGTCCACTGTAGTAAACCAAGCTGATTTTCCCAGGTGGGAAATCACGTCGTCAACAAGAGGCATGGGAAACGAATCTCGTCAGGTCTGTAGATTGAGTGGTCGGTAGTGTCCACAAAATCGCCTACTCCCGTCCTTTTTCATTGGTAGGGTCACACGACAAGCGTACGCAGAATCAATCGGCTTCATTTTGCCCAACTCTACCAACACATCAATTTGTTTCTTTACCTCTGCTTCCTCCCAGTATGACAACCGACCAAGAGCTACCTTGCAAGGTGGAAATCCTTGTGTGTCTATGTAGTGTTCTTCGACAGTCCAACAACCTAGCTCCCCCTTGTTCCAAGCAAACACATCTTGATATCGTTCTAAGACTCCCCAGAGTTGCTGTCCCTTCTCTTCATCTAGATTCTCATCAACTCGAATCTTCTGGCAAATCTCTCCCCACCTCGAATCTGCCTTTTGGTTGTTAGATAAAGCCAATCGCTCCTTAAGGCTGTTGTGAAAGTCAGAAATGTCCATTTGCTAGACTTGTAGTAGCACAGACACTTTTGCGCAATTCGCGGCTTCAAGGAGGGCCTGCTTGCTTTTGCAGCGTTAGCTGCAGAATTTGCTGTGGTCCTTCGAACAGCACCAAATCCTCAAGTTTGGTGTTTCCGAACTCTGATTCGTCATCAACTCGCTCCACCAGTTGAAGCCCTCCTTCACGATCCTCATTTGTATTAGAGTCTGAATCTGATACCAGTGCATCCATTCGTCCAGTTGCAACGTGCTCATACACAGATGGTTATCTGACAATTACATCCAAATTTCCGTGCGTGTTCTCCTGAGCAGCATCATCATCTCGTATCAGAGTTTCCAAGTTCATTTTCTGTAGCATGTTTACCATGGTCAATGGTAGTACTTCCACATCGGATCCTGGGCCGTGCCTCACTTGGATCAACCCCTGCTCCACATCAACGATCACTCCAATTTTGATAAGTAGATCAAGTCCAAGCAATACGTCATAACTGTCCGTATCCACTACCATGAAAGTCATGGTGCACTGTACACCTCCAACCTTGACCAATACTTCATCGATTCGACCGAGAGCCTGTGTAACGGCTCCTGATGCGGTCTTGTAAGTTTCAGATCCAGAAACCAAGTGCATTAGACCCAATTTCCTAACTACTGTAGCTGCCATGATAGACATAGACGCTCCAGTGTCTACAAGTCCTTCTACCAGATAACTATTTACTTCCACCGATAAGTGGAGTGTCTTGCTTTTATGTGTTTTGTTGATGCATATCCGCCTAAACGTTGGAGCTGCTAAAACCATCGACACCTGATTATTCACAGCTTCTGCATCCTTCTTCTTTTTAGCCATTTTCACTAGACTATCAAGGTGTTCTAATTCTCCCGGTATCATCAATACTGTTTCCATGGGTGTCAGTGAAATTTTTCCTTTAATGAAATTGGACAAAATTTTCGACTTGATATAGTTTTCCCGATTCATTCTTGTGCCTTCTCCTGCAGCTTCACGAGGTGGTACATTGCATGCTGGTGCCACTTCAACATGCATTTTTTTTTGGGTACTCGAGTGTATGAGAATACGTTTTCATTTCCACACAACTTGTTGAGCTGTTGCAGAGTTGCTTCCTCATCATTCAGCAATACTTCCAGAAAGTTTGCCGCTCCGGAATGTGACTTCCCATCCTTGGGTTTCTTCCAACACCTGTCCTCTAAGTGTCCTAATCCTAAACAAAAGGAGCATCTTATCCCACAATTCTCTGTCCTATAAGACATGCCACATTTGGCGCATTTCGGCAGTGGTTCATTCAATCTCGGACAGGTAGTGGCTATATGATCTCCTCCCTTACAGATCTGGCATCCTCCTAACATGTTGGAAGTGGATGATGTGACAGGATTCGGCACATTCCCCTTCAAGAAATTAATAAGTGTGTTATTCAAAGCATTAACCTGCTTCTCCATCATTGTCTCTGTAACTCCCTCCTCCTGTTCTTCCTTCAGGGGTTCGTATGGAGTCTTTCCAAGATCACCCAGTATTTTCTCGAGCTCTGTGGCAGCACCCACCAGCTCTTCAATGTCAGCAAACATCCTTACTACACATATTTTTTTGAATTTCAGGTCTCAACCTGGCCAAAAATCTCCTTCTTTGTTCGGCGTCTTGTATCTCCCCTCTGAAACAATTTATCAAGATGTTCAAAATATTTTTGAACTCTCTCCTTGGGTTCTTGCTTAATGGCATCGAGCCTCATCCTGATGTCATCAGCATCCACATTTCCATATTTCTGCACGATCAGCGTCCTCAACTCAGGCCAATCGGCTGGTGCTGGTTATATCCTCTTGAACCACTCCTTGGCTCTACCTCTCAAATTCAGCTGCACAATCTTGAAGAGCTTGTCTGCATTCATATCACACACTTCAGCTGCCATGGTGAGCCTCTCTGCCTAATCGTTGACGTCCTCATGGTCTCTTTCCTAAAACAGTTCATCCATCCCCTGGGGACTAGTCATCCTGCAAACGTTCAGCTTTAAACCAAAATTGCAACATCTTCTATCACATACGTGACCTTAAGCCACAATCGACGACCACAGTACCGAATAGCTTTATAGTAGATTCCGTTTGTGTTGGATTTTGAGAAGAGCAAATATTATCTGATTCAATCTGCAAATTCAGACTGGTCTAATTTTGCTACTGGTCTCAAAGGTGCAAAATTAGACGGGAAAATGGAAAAACTCTGCTGATCTGTGGATTCTTGCTGGAACTGTCACTTCTCTCCTGGATCGCGCCATATTCTCCAACTTATGAGACAAGACCTCGATCCACCATGTTTCACCCTAACAAAACGATCTCCAGTCTGGAACAAATCTTCTACACCAGGGATGTAAAATCTGGTAAAATGGTTAGGTGAAACAACAGACTTGGGAATCCAAATGTCTCTCAACCTAAATATATTACGCTGCCTTTCAGCAAATGAAAGCGTTACTCTACGTAAGGTACGAGGTGTAGTAGTATTGCATTTGTAGCTCTGAGATTGACACCCATCCCCTTGCTCCATTTTTCACCTTCAACCAAACCTTAGCGCGCGTATAAAAGCCATTGTGAGTTACTTCAACTGCTATGTTTCTGACTCGGGCTTCATCTGGATCTATTCCTACAAGTGTTATCACACCAAAACCCAGGAAACGCAGGATTACCGCTCCTCTCTGTGGTCCACCTTGAATAGTCACATAATCAAATCGATTGATGATTTGTTGTTCACGAATCTCTTGTGTTAATTCTTCTATTTTTACCTCATCTGCACTAGATGAAGACATGATACTTCAATTATCATTATACCTAGACCTCTACAGGTTCTTCCGAAGCTACCAGATCCGAACCTGCTCTGATACCAAAAAGAGGGTGGGAAACTAAACAATCATCCTGACAACTTGTTGGATCTACATAGAATTGAAGTCTCAGAGGTTTTGAAACAAACCACATTCCTTGTTCTTTTCTTCTCAGTCTTCGTGCAAGAATTCGCCTGTATAACCTTTTATTTTTCTCTCCTCCTCAGCCGCCATCGTTCTTGCCACTTCAGCTCATAAATGCAGCTCCACCCCTCACCATAGTTCGCGCTGCCTCACTCACGCGTGATCATCCTTCACGATCATCCGAAAGCAGTCGCCATGCATTCCTTGCAGTAGTAATGGAGAGTAATCTGCAGCCAAAACTAATGACGACAACAAAAATTAAACTCAAACAACAAGTTGTGTTTACACTAGTGTGGTGACTTTGTTATGGGGCCTAGAATAGAACAATATGAATTATTATAGGATCACATAAAGCAAAGTAGTAAAGCTAATGGCACAAATATGTAGATGGATTCAAAATCAAATCTAAGATTTGGAACTAAAGGCATAAATATAATATGTCTGTTCAATCTTTCACATGTGAACATAAATTCTTTCAGCAATGAGCATTTTGAAGATTGGTTACCTTTCTCCTTGAAAAGGGTTAGACCTCAAACCCACATGTCTAGCAGGTATGTAATTTAATATAGGCTATAAGTCCCTATGTTTTATAAATTATATTTTCCCAATTTGGTGTGTAGCTGAAGCAGTGTTTTTTCACCCCAATTTTGATGGTGATTATCCTTAAGACTATTTAGGCAGATTTGGTAATTAAAAATGAAAGAAAGACAACCTAAGCATCCTTCTACACTTTAGGGCTACCTGGCTACCTGCTGGAACTTATTATTAAATCTGGAAATTTTCTTTAAAATACAAATTTGGGGAAATTTTGGTGAAATTTTTTGTGAAGTTATAAAATCAATTATACACCTTGATACCCAGGATTGGGTATAAAGCAAGGTCACCAAATGTGTATAGGGATTGATCATGATTGCTTAAGCGGTTCAACAAGTATGTATGTATACATCATTGATTTGAACAAAGAAGTATAGGCCAGCCTCTAGAGGAAATATAAAAATTTCATAAAACTGAAAAGAAATGGACTTAGGCATCTTAATTTTCACTTGATCAAGTGTCTTGTCAATATGCATTGGGGTACCAAATTGGCAAACTTTGGAAATAGTGGAATGGAGGTTTTGGGCTTCAAAATGGAAATTCAAAGGAGTTAGTTGGAACCCCACCTAATGGAGAAAGTTTTTTGGTGATACCCAAAGGATATTTCATGGGTATCACAATTTTTTAAAAAAAGAAGTGCATCCTGCAGAAACACTTAGGGTTTTTCTATTTGGTTCGTGTTCTCTAGTTAACCATGATGGTCAGCTCCGGTTGTGTTTTTAAAAAAAACATCTGTAGTTAAAAAACCCACTTGAAGGTTGTTAGGAAGTAGGTAGTAAAAATAGTCCTTACCTATGGATGAACTTATAAACCATCATCTACTTACCTGGAAGTCATCTATTTTCTTACCTCTCTTCCTATATGTGTAGGACCTACTTGTTATAGAATGGGTTACCAAGGTGAAACCAGATGTTAAGGTTCATACACTACTGAGGCATAAGGGGCATCATCCAGTGGATGGTGTGCTGGTGGGTGCTGGTTCACTCTGGCCATGGGTCCACCTAACCATGGGTCCGGTCCACCTAGCTTGAAGAGAAAAAAATTAGGAGGGGAAAAAGAAACATGAGAAAAGAAAATGAGAAAAAATAGGAGGTAAATTAAAACAACGCGCCAACTGCTCAAAATGACGCCAAAGGAAATAGGTAGCCACAAATATGGTGGTGGGCCAAGGAAATTAGCCACAAATGTGGTTTTGGGGGGGTGGGAGCCCCTTTTAATCATGAGATCGAGGTCCCTATTTCCAAATGGGAGGAGATTGACGGCTGAGCTACAAGGGATGATGCCGTCACTTCGGTTATATAGCAAGGTAGGCGCGTGGGTGGGTGGGTCATAGGGTCTTGTTGTTGGTTCTATTCGGCCCCCCCTGGGCCCCAATTACCACACACCCCATCATCTACTTAAAAACATCAGCAATTTTGTGTTTTTATGGGAGAGGGGGTTGGGGGGTGTAAGGGAAAGAATGATAGTTGGCAATCCGATCATGGTCCGCACCCAAGACCATGATCCGTTAACTACTTACTTAACTAAGAGAGGACGTCTTTGCCTGATTTTTTGGGTGATAAAAAATAGCTTTGCGGTGGTGGCCCCCGGGCAAGATATCGTCATGCAAATTCAACCAAAACCTTGCATCCCATCTAAAATCAAGGGGTCAAAGTTCAAACCAATTGCCGCAGGGATGGGG
This sequence comes from Sphagnum tenellum, assembly GCA_963921925.1. Taxonomy (NCBI): domain Eukaryota; kingdom Viridiplantae; phylum Streptophyta; class Sphagnopsida; order Sphagnales; family Sphagnaceae; genus Sphagnum; species Sphagnum tenellum. The sequence goes on along the minus strand of OY998143.1, from coordinate 5,156,358 downwards.
GCTACTTAGACTACTATTTATTTATCAACAAATAGCCTTTTGGAACAAACAACCAACCCCTATTATTAGGCCCCCCCTTTCTTTTTTCTTTTTTTTTCCTTTTACCCCTTCAACACATTCCTCGAGATCATATGCCCATAAGCTCTTGTCATTTCTGGAAATTGTTGTGTTTGAGGGCACTCTGCCGTCGACTCCCTAACACCAAGTGTGAATGCACCTTTAGCACAGGATATTTCTAGTGTTTAGAAGGAACTAAATTTGTTGGGGTGGAGTTATCATTGTTTTTAGTGGTACAGATTTTCCTTGTCACAATTTTCTGTTTCCATGCTTTCTAGCTTTTGTTGTCGGAGGTGAATGGCCATGATGGCCCTGTCAAGTCCTTGCAGGTATCATTAGACACGGACCTGCCTTTCATGAGGTTTCTCATCCTTTGCTTTTTTGCTTAGTTGGTTGCCAAAAGCAAAAAATAAAATAAAATAATGTAACCAGAAAATTAAATTCACCTTTGTTTTTGTTTTGTTTGTGGTAGGTAAAGCCCTAGATTGTGGGCTTTACCATGCATAAAGATCCATTGGATTTTTATTCTTTCACCGTGATATTTGACGAATATCATGGCAATTTTTCCTATAAAAAAGTGGTCATTTCACAAAATGCAATTCTATATGAAATTGAAGCCCATTATGATGTTTGCATTATGTTTTGAACCCCCGGCGCCCCCCTTTTCATGGGGGTAAAATTATACTTGATAACATGCCTTTGTTATACACTAGAGGAATCTAACAAGATCTTAATGTTGTTGACATTAAAAAAACACACACAAACACGCATGCAAAATGAAATTGGTACTTCCCCCATTGATCTTTTAGGCATTCGTTTCTTATGATGTTCACATGGCAATGAACACATTGGGACACATGATGCCATTTGTGATGTCTTCAAACCCATTGCAAAGGAAGCTAGGTTTCATGTGGTTTAAAAGTAGTTACATGGTTTTCTTTCTTTCACATTTCATACATCTAAATGCCATGTTGACATTGTCCTCTCCAATGAAGAGGTCCAAACTTTTAAAAACATTGTTGTTACTAATTTCACATGTGCATATCTTCTAGCTCATGCTTTTCTATGCATGATTTTACAACATTATGGGCACCCCAAATGAAGGAATAGAGCTTTCAATGTCATCATATGGGAGATCATTTCTTTTTATTAACATTAGAAGTTGTCAATTATTTACATAGGATACCCAATGATTTTTTACAACTCTATGCCAATTAATAATGTGTGAGGAATGAAAGGCCCGAAAGGTCCCATGCTCTTGATGCTAACCGTTTTTTTTTACAAGGGGCTTCAATTGCATTACAAAAGATGCAAGCCTCCACAATCCTCTATTGGGTTGTAATTGTTGGGTTGATTATTTAAAGTATAGTTTGGGTTCCAAAAGGGAAATGTGCACACCTTAGACATTTTATTTGCAGTTGATAGGTGAAAGATGTTTTCCTACTTTAGTTATTGCACATAACAAAATTCCAAATTTTGCCTAAGCTCGATAATGAACCAATACCATGACATTTTTAAAAAACCTTTCTTTCCATTTTTTGTTTATTTATTTTTTGGGGGTTTGCATTCCTTGTGTTCTTGCAAGTTCACATCAATTGGGTACAACTTTAGAATTTTCTAAATGTTTATTGTTGTCATGGGTAGTTTATAGAGAGATATTGAGATAGCCTTATGAGTTTACAATTGGTGGGAATTCATGATTATAAAGTTGAAATGTAAGAGCATTCCATAACTATCTTGGTTTGACACATTTTATAGTTCCGCACCTTTCACAGTGTTAGTATGGTCACACCATTCATGGTCTAGGTACCCATTTAGTTCAATGCCCTTGTGAGAGTGAATGTACAACAACTCACAACACATTTTGGGATACTATTATAGCTATTGCGTTGGAAAGCAAAACACATGTTCAAAGGCAGTCTCCCACCTTTTCCCTTGCCATATTCAACGACAAGTGGATATTTTTATTACTATTGACGATTTTCATACTTTGATGGACATTGTCATTGTTGATCCAACTTGCACAAATATGGTGCAATGAACATCTACAACGATAGCACGTGCAATGATGATGGCTGCTCAAGAGAAGACACAATCCTATGCTAAATGAGCATCAAACGATGATTTCATTCCCTTTATTATTGAAACATATGGATGTTTTAATTTTTGTTTTGATTCATTCTTGATCGCTTGTGCATAAACCATTATCGCACATCATCAACGATCTTTTTTAATCCCTTCGATGTTCATTTCCCATTATTGACAGCTTTTGTCCATAGCCCTACAATGTGCATAAGCCATAATGATTTTTCAACAAGCTGTTGCGCTTGGTTGGGGTTCCTCATCTCTTCCACACATCATAAATAGTGCACCTCTGTCACTAGCCAATTTGTGGCAGATGACAACTTTCTTGTCTTAGGTTTTCTTTCTTGTTATTGATCATCATTTTGTAGCCTTGGGTCATATTTGCATAGGATTTTTTATTTTTATTTTTTTGTTCATTGTTGGCTTTCTTTTTTTTCTTTTTCTTTGGGTTGTGTCTACTCGTGGTCTCATTTGCCTTGTACTTTTGATGGATGGGTTCCCATCCTTGATTTATATATATAGGGTTTTTAGTTAGAAACCTAAGAGCAAGCTATGTGGAGAACAGATTTCAAGATGGAGAGATGATCCTGTGCTGACATCATTCCAGCCCATTTTCCTAACACCCATGTTTTGGGGGGAGGGGATCTACAACATAACATTACCACAACAAAGAAGTTTGAAATTATACAGTAAAACCGACACATTTGCATTGCATGATCTTCCCCACCAGCAAGTTTAGGTCCATTAGGGGATGGCTGAATTTAGTGGCTCCATTACAGATGGAGTGTTTGGCATGTTCTGGATGACAGATGAAGCCAATGGAATACGTAGCCATGAAGGTTAATATTGTTTTCTTATGCTGGTAACACTAACAGTCTGTTGAGTTTGTGGGCACCAACAAATGCGTCAGATGACAAAGCTCGTTTGGAGAAGGGGGCAGGGGTGTGTTTAGAGTCTTCCAAATGTAACACCCACAAACTACTAATGCGACAAAGCTCGTTTGGAGAAGGGGGCGGGGGTGTGTTTAGAGTCTTCGAAATGTAACACCCACAAACTACTAATGCTGCAGTCATATTAGGTTTGCTCAATTCCCTTCCGTACCTATTTGGATGAACTGGTCCCCACAGGATCACCAGGAGCCTTTGAGTGAAGCATGAGTACCCCCCCATCAGAACTGGACCCCATTGGGAGCTGCTCCGGCTCCTCTTTGCCATGCCATAATTGGACTGTTAACATTGGCCCTTGGCTTCTTTGTTGAGTTGCGCCCCATTCTCAGGAGATCGTGACGATATCTTTAATTTGTATTTCGGGGTTTCTTGCTTTTGTTTGCTGCTTTGTGATGTGGGAGAGGGCTTGTGGGAGGAGGAAGGGGGGGAGGGAAATGGGTAGTGACATTCTTGCTGCCAAACTGTGGCCCCCAGCTGCTCATCAATTCTGGCCCCTTCCTTTCAGCTTATGTCATCACAAAGAGGTAGCACCAGCTCCATAATGAAAGGGGAAAGGGGAAGGAAGAAGTGGGGTTTGTTTATATGTGTAAAATTTTGTCATTTGTGTAAGGTGGGCGGGGTTTTTTTGTGGACCCAGCTTTTGTTGTTGTTGTTGCCTAATGTCTTCATTGCCATGCAATGACAGAAAGCCCAAAGTGTCTGCTTAGGATGGCAGGCTAGTACGTTATTGTTGAGCTTTGTTTCTTTTGGTGGGAGGAGATTAAGGGTGTTGGGTTGGGGGAGGAGGGGGGTAAATTTGTTTTTGTCTCTATGTGTGGTGCAATGGGTATATCATATCACAAATGGCCCCTGCAGATATCTACATTTTATTTGAGTACAAAAGATTACAAGGTACTGGGTACAACTTCTCTGGGGCACAGGCCTTTCAAATGCAATGATATAAACGTTTTGAGTCCATCAACTGTGACCATCCTGACACTTAAAAAAAAGAAAAAAGAGCCAGCATTTATTTATTTTCATTTGTGCCAAAAATTTGAAAAATTAAAATAAATAGAAAGAGCCAGCATTTTTGTTCATTTGTGCGAAAAAAAAATTATTATTTTCAAAATAGAAAGAGCCAGCATCCACTCTCTAGACATGCGTGTGTAAACATGGTTCCTTCACCCACGATGGCCCTTGGGCAGGGGTGGAATTTGAAGAAGCCTAGGGGGCCCCTTTATAGAGGAAGTCGCCATTTTCAAATAGCCTACCTAATTCAGGAGTCCAACTCCATTCTCAGAATTAGTTAGTTATCCCAGATACCTACTTGTGGAAGGTTTGTAAATATAGGTATGATGGTTTTGGGAAGGCTGGATTTGTTTTTTTGCTGTTCTTTGAAGTACAAAAGGGCCAAAAAAAGTGAACAAAGCTATCAAAATCTCACCATAGCCTCTCTTCTGCTATATGTAGGGTAATGCCCCAGGACAAGGGCATTACGCTAATGACGGCCCCCAACAAGGGCGATAACCACCGAGCTGACTCAATTCTAGTAATGCCTTCATCTAGATCCTGCCATGGAAAGGAAGAACTCACTTCAAGAACAAAAACACCACCCTGAACCAGCACCCACCAGCGCACCATCCACTGGATGCCCATTATTACTCAGTTGCTGCAAAAGTGTGGAGGGATGCCTGGTAGTATGCTTTCATTCAAACGAGCTCTATGTGAAATGTTCATGTGTAACACCCTTTCATCCATTTGATGATTTTTTAGTCCATCTGTGCAATTCACAAGATGTGCGAAACACTTGTGGGCATTTACTTATGCATTGCAAACTTTGAATGTTGTTGGCATACATGACAACATTGGGTGGCAAAAGAAAAGGCCCGGAATTAACTTAGAATTACACTAATGCATGCTCCTTGAAAGATAACCAGTGAAAACTAAAAGCAGTAGCCAAAACAATAAGAAATAGTAACACAATCAATCTCATGGGATCCAAGTACTTTCAAAATTCATATTGTTTGCATGGATGCTAAAAACCTAGCCGGCTTTCAGTCATTTAATAGAGCCCACTTGTCGGTAGACAATCATAAGATGCAGCACTTGTACATGAAATTAATGGCTCCAACACAGACACCCAATGCACGCTCTTCACTTGGGCCACTACATAAGTTGGTACAGTTTTGTAAGTAAACGAGTATACCTAAAAGCGAATTGCACACCCACAAACACAATTAACCCATGTTGATTGGCTGCAATCACTATCCCATTGGGAGGCTAGAGAAAACTTTGTTCATCGATGATCATGATTGTTGCTAAACTACTACAAACAAAATTGATCAGCCCTCCAAATCACGAAGTTGAGGTGATGGGAGTCAAGAAAACACTGGATCCAAGCTCACTTTCTTGGACTGTAGTTCTCAATTTTGCATTGGGTTTTGAGGCCTTTATTAGGGCATTGATTAGCATGTTTCACAGGATATTTGGAGAGCTTTCATCACAAAGAATTCGGTCACAAACATGGGAGTTACTGAATTAATACCATCAACAAAGAGAGAGAGAGAGAGAGAGAGAGAGCAAGAGAGATCACATCTGGTGGAGTGCTCAAAAAATCTATTGTCTTGAAGTTGCAAAATTTTCATTTCTAGGATGTAGTACTAGCTCAGGCAGAACTGAGTGCAGCCTGAATCTGGTAGTCCCCCTTGCCCAAGGTCTTACCGTGTGTAAAGACCATGGCTGCGCACTGAGAAGAACCAGAATCAGGTTTACAATTTTCATAAAAAGTCCATGGCCTTAGAGAATGAGCACACAGGAATTGACGAATTTTGCAACCTTGTAAGGAGGCGTCTCTAAGACCATGGCTGCGCAGTCAGAAGAACCAGAAGCGGGTTCACAATTTTCATAAAAAGCCCATGGCTTTTAGAGAATGAGCGCGAAAGAATTGACTAATTTTGTAACTTCTTAAGGAGGCATCTGAGTAACATGAAAAAAAATCTTGGTAGGTCTTTAGGGAAGTGAGATGGATTCAAGGGGATATCAGCTTTAGTTAAAGGAAGTGGGTGTAGATAATGCGTTGATAAATGAAGTACCAACAACAGACCTTATGGGGTGAAACTGAGAGAGCGAGATTTGGGGGTTGGGAGGGGAAGGGGGGGGGGGGGGGGGGAAGGGATCTGGAAATCCAAGCTCAGGTTTATGAAGAGCAGCTAAAAAAGGAGGACCCTTTGCACAAGTGTGATAGGCTTGAAAGGGAGAGGGGAGGAAAGGACAATAATAACTAAACTCAATATCCCCTAATAAATCCTCATCAAGAGTGAGTAGTAATATTGGGGTTGATAGCATTTACAGCACTAATTGTGTCATTCAATGGCGCTTCTGTCAAGCTGCTGGCTTCTCGGCATTTCTTCTCCACGGTAAGCCTATATACCTTACCTATCTATCTATTATCATCCCCCAAATTCATGCCCCTACCATTAGCCTACACCCAAATTGGTGATGAAAACGCAGGTAGAGAGATAAAAAAATCGATGACAGCCAATGAGGTGAGGTGAGGCAAAATGCACCCAAGAGGCCCAAATTTTTTTCCCTCTTATAAGCTAGTGCACGCCCCAGGGATGGGGTCGGATGGGATGGATTTTTTTTGGAATTCGGTGATCCCAATGTGTTTCAAATGGTTACATTTTTTTCTCATTACGTTCTCTATGGTTATTTATTTATTTTGTCCTCAAGTTGGTCCTAGCAAGTTCCCATGTGTTCCCAATAGGAGCACAATATTTGCCATATGTTTTGCCCTAAATTTTACTCTTGTAACCTGTATAACTAACCCACAAGAGAAGACTACAATATATTTATTGTAGGGAGTGCACAAAGTGTGATCTCAGTTTTTGGTGATGGGTCAATCATAGATGCCCATCACGCCCAAAAAAAAACTAAGAACTTTGGGGGTCCCCACAATTAATTAATACGAATTATAATTGTGTAGCAATAGCCTATACTTCTTATAGGCTACATCCCTAACAACAAACGTGGTGAACATTGTTGTATACTTAGTAAATAATGTGGCATGTAATAATGGGATGCAAATGTGGTGGGCTCTAAATGAACCTTTTGTTCAAAAAGTTGGAAAGCAAATGGACAAAAATCCATTGCAAAGCAAAGCAAGCTCTAAATGAACTTCAATGATATAATTGGGGCTAGCTAGGTTGTTGTTTCAACCAGCTCTAACAACTACCACAAGTTTCATAATAAGTAGTTTTAGCCCCCCACATGGCTAGGAGCTGTGTAGTCAGATATTTTAGGGGCCTCCAATGCAATCATGGGGAGAAATGTTTGGTTGTAAATACCACCAAAATAGGCCAGGTATTTTTAGGCTCCACAGGTTGCAGGCTTAAGAAAAAAGTTGTGGTTGTCTGAATGGAAGTAGAAACTTTGGAGCTCTAGCTCAATAATTACTTAAATTAGACCTTTGAAAAGCACTCTCTCTCTCTCTCACTCACTCTCAAAGACTCTATGCATCCCAGCTTTTCTATGCCAAGCCACTAAATAGTTGCAACAGAATTCAATGCTTTTCAAGGACAAGGTGCCCAACATGAAAATGTAACCCTTAGAGAGAGAGAAGTGGTAAGTAAGGCCTTAGACCAGCTTTTACATTGTTAGGTTGTGTTTCTACAATACAACTAGTAAACAAAGTAAGCATTATCACATGAAAACAGAGCTGCTAATGCTGGTTCTCTGCTGGAGTTTGTCTGAAGCAGTTGAGCAGGTGCTACAATTGAAGGATACCGGTTGCGCAAGTGTTCTAAATACAAGCTACTAGTTGTAGGTGACACTTCAAGTGCTGCCTTGCATTACAAAGGCTTGCTACTCCCGAAGGTCATATGCTGGAATATAGTACAAATAACTTAGAATGGAAACCGAGAATGCTTCCAAGAACCCAACAAATACAACACTTACAGTTACTAATTGATTTGAAATGCAAAGTTAACTCAACTAGTAGGTAGCAAGAGGAAACCCTTTGATTACTATCAACACTAAATACAACATGTCTGATGGAAACTCACAATACCGCTTTGTTAAGGGTAAAGACTAAGATTATTGTAGTTATTGGAACAATAGCTAATTAGGATAATTAGCTAGGTGAAGTTCACTTTGCCTACATGTCTCCCAAATATTAGGAAGGACTATTTTAGTGGTTTGGGAAGGCATGTGTCAAAGAGAAAATAAGATCTAGGAAAGGATTGTAAGGGAGAAAAAATAGGAGGGAAGATAAGATTTGATCCTTACGTTGCTGTCATCCATCTTGGTAGTGGTTGGCTACCTGAAGAAGGCATGATTTGGAGAGAAGGATTAGTTTGTTGTAGAGGAAAGTGTTTGAAAACCATGCTGTTGGAGTTGTAGTAGCAAAGTAATATGTATGTGTATAGTTTCACGCTTCTGATAACTAAAATTTGATGTCCTTGTTGTGATCCCTGGAATTTAAGTTATAGCCTTATGTTTTGAGAAGTTGTGTACTCATTATTATAGCTTAAATAATTGCTTTTCACTTCTTTGATTGTTATAACATTACTCTAGTCTCAATGATACTATATTTGGACTCACATGTGTCATTTTATTTCTATTTATTGTGCTTGTTAATTTCCAATAATTGTTTGTGAAGTATTTAGCTGTTGTTATAGTGTCAACAGATAGAATTATAGAGCAAAACAATTTGTTGACAATTTTGTATTGCTTGTTCAATGTTATTGATTCTTAATCCTTATTGAATTACTAGATTTGTTTTCATTTAGTAGTTTTTCTTTATCGAGTCCCCACAAAGTACTCTTTTCTAATCTTGCCATTAATTTTTTTACTTCCCCTGTTTCTAACATTACAACCAAAGTTCTACACTATTTGTAACCCTAATGCTATATATATAGTGTTTCATTTTTCAAAAAGAACCCTCACACACAACTTCTATTCATGAATGTAATGCTCTTGTTCCTCCTCCTCTACTTTCTATCTCAATTTTTTTTAATTAAAATATTAATGAAGGTAGTTGCTTTTCCACTCCTTACTTACATAAATGACAACCTTTCCTATAAGCTTGGCAACTTTTCACCTAAACACTTAATTTAATCACTCGGTATTTTTTTCCACCCTACAAATCCTTTTCCTACCTATTTTATTAAGTAGGATGAATGACACCCACCTAGCATAAATGTGAAAATTCTTAGAAGTCCTGTAAGAACAATTTTAGAGTTTTCGAATACTTTGCCCAATCCCCAACTTAATGGTTGATTAGTGCACATTTTATTTTTTCACCTTTCCATCTACTATTGACAATTTAACATATCTCATGTTGTTAAATAAACAATAAAAATTGATAATATAATTTTTGTTTCCAAATAGTAAACCCAAATGAAAGAATCACAAATCAATATCTTGTGCAATCTTAATGGAACATCATGTTCAAAGTTTCAAGATTTGATCAATCAAATATGTTAAGTCATTTGATTCCATGGAATCATTGTTATATAAATGATGTAATCCAAGTTGGATTCATTAAAAAACTTACATTTGGCATGACCTTAGCTTAGTTCTCACCTTTATTAGAACATTAGTTTTTATTGTTTAACAACTTTAAGTAATTTCATCATTCAACTTTAATTCCACCCTTAGAGATTTAAACAAATAATGCACATCAACAAACCAACTTTCCTAAATGCCAATGATCATGCCCAACTATTCATGTGCATGTTTTTGAGTTTATGCAACAATTGTTGACATCTTGTGGAATGAAGTTGCATTTATTAAAAAAATTCAGTTTTGGTTACATTATATGAAGAAATTGTTACAATGGGCACAAAAACTACAACCAAGGAATTTCCAATGTACACAAGTATTACAACAAACTATATAAAAACATGCCTAAACTTAAGTTCAACCACATAATATGATGATTTAGAATAAGGCCATGAAGTATGCAAGAAAAAAGATTCAAGCATAACTATATTCAAAACATATACAATTTTTAAAATATTATTTATGAAAGGAAGAAGGTTAATACATAAAGTTGTACCCATTTTGGCGTTGAACATAATAAAGGTAATGGAGGTGTTGTTTTTATTTATAGTTATTTGGGGACCAAGTTTAAATAACCTTTTAATTTCCATATGATTCCCTACCCAAGGAACCTTTTCATGCACATTTCAAAATATTTATCATGGATGAAATGTGAATAATGGCAAATCAACTTCATTTAATGAATGAAATGTGATAATCATGGATGAATTTCATCCATTTAAAAATTAAAAATATTGGGATTAACATGGAATCTAACTTTTTGAGCAAGGTTTAAGGGTTCAAATGTTGTCCAAATTGAATGATTTAAAATTCATTGGAAAACTTTCAAAAATGGCTAATAAATTGGGCTTACAAGGTTATTGTGAATTAGGATGGACCGAAAACAAAAAAATTACATTAAAGTTCATTTCAAAGATTTTTTTATATCATGTTGCATTGTGACACAAGCATAAAGGTATTATTTTTTAAAAACTTATTCCATTGGAAAATTAGCACATGTAAAGGTCATATATCAGTTAGTGGGTGGAAAATCCCAAATATGATTCCAAAAGTTATCCAACTTAGCTTGCAATCACCTTACATGCCTAGAATAAACTTGTTTTTTGATTTTTAAAAATGTTTAAAAAGTTGAAATGCTTTTCCAAATGTCCATGAATATTTGGTGCATTCAAAGTGGAGTTTGAAGAGGTAAATGTGATTTGATTTAAGAACTTATAAATATGATGTTTAAAGGATCTCATCAAAGGTTATAAAAAAACGGTTTCCCATATTTGATTTGGTTACATTTTAAAAATCTATATGAAAGTTTGAAGTTCTTTTACATTTTCTTTTCAAATTGAAAATGTGTCATAAGAATCCTAAGACCCGAGGCTTATAAATATTCGATAATGGACTATATCAAATGGTATACCCCATCATGTTGTGGCAAATGTTTTGGGGCATGTCAATTAACTTTTTTCACATCTACATGTTTCTTCATGGTTGTGGTCCATGGTTATGAATGAAGTTATCACCTTTTTGCCCCTAGTTCACAAACAAAAATTACAAGACTAAATGCCTCATGATAACACAATACTAAACATAGATTGAATGCATATTCCCTTTTATTGGGAGGTTGTAGTAAAATGGGACATAATTAAATCAAGTTTATAACTGAATAAAAATTCTTATCATAAAAATTTTGCAATATGGTAGACATGGAAGTATAAAATATAAATACATAACTTATATATGTATAATTTATGCTACAACTTATTATACCTATCCATTGATGTTGGTGGGTTGTAGGTAGATAGATAGATTAAAAAAAATGAAGCAATTGATCCTGTCTTTATCCCTATTGAATAACTAAATAGACATTTTCATTTATGACACATTTTATTGATACTTGATGGAAAATGTGTCATGTTGTTGTCAAAATGATGTTTATATATTGACTATCATTTTGATTAATAGTAAAAATATCGAGCAAGATAATTAGTAATAAAATGAACATAAGTAAAATAATAAAATAATCAATTTGATCATGTCAAAATCAACTAGTCCAATATAACTACTTTGTCAAGTGGGAAAATGTCACAACTTGGTTTTTGTTCATCAAAATTTCTAGTCAAATGAGCCATGTTGTGTTGTAATGAAATCATACATTCACTAGTTGGGCTTATCAAATATTGTAGTACCTTGGCCATTTCAACACATGTCCATCGAATAATTAATTAATTTTGAAAAATTCGTTTCAACAAATGGAATATTCCTAATATTCACTACTATCCTTCAAAACAATTTTTGATTGAGAAAAAATAATTTGTGAAAATTTCAACAATTTTGAAAATAATATAATTAGTGTTGAATTGGCCAAGGTATTAGGGTAACTAACAAAATTCAAATTTTACCTTTACCATAAAATCAATACATGATAGAAATCTTTACTTGCCTTCTTACTTTTAACTTTAAGAGACATTAATTAATAATGTTTGTAAAGCTTCCTTAATTAGAACAACAAATGTTCTAACAAGGTTTTGAAAACTTGAACATAATAATCTCTTTTCTTCCCATGGTTATGTTAATTTTATAATTCTATCTATTGTGTCACCACAAGTTTGTATTATTAATAGTCTAGATAGTTAGTTTGAAACAATTACTTTCATCCGACCTTCACAAAGTAATTTCCTTGTTTATGTTATTGTGCTTAAAATTAAAAAGTGTTTTTAGGATTTGATTTTGTTTAGTTCAACCTCACAACCCTAACTTGCCACCAAAGTGTTGCAACAATTGTCAATTGATTCCCAATATAATAGAAACCAAAGACCCAAACCTATTTACTAACACTACATTTTCCTTATTCTCTTCCGCCCCTTCCCATCATTTAATTAAGATTACAAACATGTGCAATAACACCTAAATCAAATGGATCACAATAAAAGTTATAACATCTTGTCAATGTTACATGTTGACAACATCCCTCCTTTCATTTTATTTTGTTGTGCACTACCATATTAGCACTTAAAATCATTGTTCTCCACACACACAACCCTAATAACATAACAACCCTCCTAGAATTTACATAACCTCTAAACATTTGAACTACACAAAACTACTAACAATTTCAACCTTAAAACTTCACTTTTCAAAATTGAAAACAATATCACATAGGTCAATGAACCTTCTTTTCCTCCAATGTTTGAGCATTTTCCACATTAAGAAAAATTGTTTGGCCTTGTGTTACCCCCCCTCATCCTTGCTTCCTCCATCCTTTTTATGTTGTGCAAAATGACTGAATTAATAATTTTTTCAACAAGTTGTTTTTACAAAACTACAACCTACGCCTCCATTAACACCTCCAAAAAAATGTTCAATTATAACTTGGTTACCAAGCTCCATGTCACCCCTAATCCCCCCCATCATAACTCATTATCAAGCTCTCATCATCTCATTCCAATGTTCAATAAAGTTGGTTTTACATGAAGCCACCAATTAATTTTAGGCTTGTGACAATAACCTATCCTCTACCCCTCTTTAGGGTTATATATTCCTTGGTATGTTTATTATTGGGATGTTGCCTTAAAAAATATTATATAATTGTTGAACATTTTTTTGTTGATAATATTCATGTTTACAAGCATTCCCATAATACAAATGCATCTTGACAACATTATTTACAAGCATTTTGATAATACTAAAATAATATCTTGACAACATCTTTGATACCCATAAGAGTACAAATAGCCTTGCCCACCTATGGAAATTTGGTAGGGCTTCCCTAGTCATGCCAATTGAGATACCAATGGTGTTAACTTACTAGAGCCAATACCTAGATAGTAACTTACTTCACTACTTAAAGTCCTATATTCATGTCTAACACACATAATTGTACATGGAGTAAGTTCACAATGAGGATAATAAAATGTGTAACAAATGATAAACATTAATGTCCTAAACATACCATGGGAACATTTAAATAAGTTTGGAATGAATTTGAACAATGATTTTAATGTGCCCAAAAATGGTATTAGAATATTGTAATCAATGCTTTTGTTGCTTTTCCTTCTTTAAAAATGATTTGAAAATGACATTTTCTTGAATATAATTGATATACATCTTTACAAAATAGTGTAATGTGACATCTTTTGAGTTAATAACAATTAATGCAATTTTTCATGTAGAATATTGTTAATCATGGAAATATTTGCCTACAACCAATCATTTTCCACCACATCAGCTTGATTGATCAACTCATCATTTTCCAAGCAAGCATTTAAAAATCAGGTGGGTAAGCATTGGTCATTTCATTGTGAACTTACCTTGCCGCATGACTTGAGCAATAACCTTTTATGAATAACAATCATTCGTACATCAAAGAAAGTCCATTGGAAAAGAGTCATTCCAAAGGACTTTATAGAAAGAGATCATATAGGTAAAGATTAGGAATCTGACCTATCAAAGTGGCAAATCCACAAGGATAGGCATCCAACTTGGTAAAAATTCCAATGCAAAAGACCTCATCTTAATTTTGAGCTCTTGTCCAAGAGAGTTCAATAGCCCAAGGACCTAGTAATTTTAAAGGACTATCCAAACCAAAAATAAGATATAGAAAATTGTTGGATCCAAGTTTGAAGGAAACATAATTGCAACGAACAAGTTAACTAACTACTACAAATTATGTTGTTCAACAAATGGGAACAAATATTATTTCCCTAAAGTCAGATTGCCATTTTAATGTAATGTATGCCACAATAAAATCTACATATGTTACATTGTAATGAATGAAACCACAAAGTTATTTCACATGTGTCATGAGCCTTGGCTTTTTGTGTGAGAAAGCCACATACTCTTGTAGTGGAGGTCGAATGAAAAGAAGAAAATTTTATTGGCATTTTTGTTTCTTTCATGTGGTTCTTTCTAATGTTGACCAACTATGGTTCCTTGACTGCATGGTTATCTTAACTCTTTCCTCATCCGTAACCATAACTAAGTGGATATATATTGGGTATATAATCTCGACACAAGTTTGTACCCCCAATTATGATACCCAGACAATATTGGTGTGAAGTGTGAATCAGAGCCATCGGATTTGAGAAAAGCTTATGCAAATTTGGGTATGAAATGGGCATAGGGGTTACAAAAACTTAAAATTCGCTAACAGTGGGGGAAGGGTCTAGGCACTTAGGGTTTTATGGGCTTGGATGACCCACCATAGCAGCATTCACCCACCTGCTAGGAAGGGAAGGGTTTGTCACTTTGTCAGTAGTGGGGCCAAGGAGTAGAAGTATGTGTTGTTCCATTTCTTTTATGCAAAGATGAGTTGGGAAGGAAATCACAGTAAGGCAGTCCAAACAGTGGACAAGTTGACAAGTTTCCAGTCTGGATTTTGTGGCACATCGACGGTGTAAGTACCCCCAACAGAGTTCCATCATGCAAAAGGGGCGGCAACAAAAGCTTTCCCCTCATCACTGGCTGACTGCTCTTTTAGCTTAGGGACATGCAAGTGAGCAAGGAAGCAAGCAAAGCAAGCTGTGGGAGTCATGACAAATCTTTGACAACAACGTGAAGGCTACTGAAAAAGGACCCCACAATCCATTCATCAAAATCCTAAAATGAAGACTGACAAAAACTACCCATCAATTGATGGCAAAGGATTGAAGCACAACACTCCCAGGGGGAAATTTGTGATCCTCTCTTTTCTCTGGTGGTGGTGACTGCAATATGATTTCTTCAGACACATACTAGACTACTCACTCGCCATTCAAGTGCCATCCCAGGCCACCCTTGAGACTAGAGATCATCATCCTCATCAGGGCTGACAAATACTGAAATACTTTTCATTCATTAAGGGCTGACATGATACCCATATATGAGCTCCAATCCATCTTTTCAGAAACTCACTCCTGCAATTTTTGAAAAAGCGTTGGGAAAATGTGACCAGCTAGCTGGTCACTCTGCATTCAAAGTAAGGCATATAGTTCACCTCAAGATTTGGGAAAGGATCTAGATGTCCTGTTCTCTTTCTCAGCACCTATATTTAGAACACAACCCCATTTTTTGGACAACTGTAAATGTCCCATCTAACGGTGCTAGAAAATGGGTTGCAACGCCATGTGCAGTTCTGTTGCACGGTTTGACTAAAAACGTGAGAAGCCAAAAATAAACAAATAATCAAATGCAGTTTTCAAACAGCAAGAAATATGCTAGTGGTAATAACTAAATCCTCCTCTCCTGGTGGGTTTTGAATTTCTGTAAGAGCTTGAAGAACAAGTCAAATTTTTTTGTTAGGGGTAGAACATCAAAACATGAACCTTGCGAAGCACAAAACAACAAGCCCCATGAGAGAGGAATTTGATGAGAGAGGAGTATAACATCCTCTCCCATCCATTTTCTAGCTGAATCCTGCCTGGAATAGTATTTTGGGTTGATGGGCAATACAGTTGGGACTCTTTTTAGTTTAGCAAGCAACCGCTGATGTCACTTGCTGCAAAGGGACTTCTGGATGTGGGACAACAAACAAACAAAACACATTCTTCAAGTAAGTAGTTGTTAAGGTAAGCCTTTGCAGTTAGTTTTCAAAAGTATAATTATGGTCCATGCTTGTAGATCTAGAGAGGAGGTTAGAAAGCAGGCTTTATTATGGGCTTATTCATGGCCTCCAGTACGAGCACTGACACCTCACACCTCCAATTCGGTCCTATCTTTTCATTCTTCTTTGCAGATCTGTGTTGGGTCCCACCTTTCTCACGTGTTCATTTAACGAGATTTTTTTTTCATGCGAGTCCAGTCCCAAATTTCTTCCATTCCAGTCCAAATTTTCTTTCATCAACAGTCCGTTACCATAAGTTGTGTTCTCACCACAAACATATGAGCACATGAAATGATCACAAACTGTGTCACCCTTTTTGGGCTCCTTTGAAAGACGGTGTCAAGTAAGTTAGCAACTGTTTGCGACAAAAGATCAGTTGCCTCAATTGTTTCAAGGAATGTGTGACAATTGAATCGCATAACAATTTGTGACATTTTTACTTTTGACAAATAATATATACCTATTACAAAGGCCTGACCAAACCAAATGGTGGTCGCACGTAGCTTTCTTTGAATCTTGAACACACACCCGTCCATATATCTGGTTACTGACTAATCTCAAATGACCAGGCTCAGAGTTCATGATTCCCAAAGGTCCATGAAATTACATAAATTTCAGAATCAGTTTCAAAAATTCTAAAGACCGCCTAGGGCAGCATTCTTTGGTTGTTGGCAAATTTTCATATCCTGGTGACCAAAGACAAAAAGCCAGTGCCATAGATACAGAAGGTTTTTCTGCAAAACAAATGGACCACTGTCATCACATTATGGGGATTTTTTTTGAAATCGCCATATCCAGATAATAGGTTCTAGCAGGTGGCAAAAATATAACATGATTCCTAAACTTTTCTACTTTACTCTGTGGACTTGTAGCCAAATTTGGCTAAGTTTTCTTGTGGATGATCACCAACCCACCACGTACATCACAACTTTGGAAGAAAAAACCCCACTGGACTTGGGTGGAAATAGACTGGAGTGAGAGAATCAATCAAGAAAGGTTGAATAAACAAAATGTACCTGAATTGGTCCACATCCAACCATAGACTTTCTCCAGCATATACTTAATTGAGGTCGAGGCACAATCCCTTGTTCCTGTGGCCCAGAGCTAAATGATTCGGGCTTCGGATGTCACCTTGCAATCACCACCTATATCACCAAGGTCCTGAGTCCCCTGACAATTTTGCTTTTGGCAGCAAAACTAGGTTAACCAAGGGGGAGGTAAGCATAAGTAGTATATGTGTACCCCACACATCTGCACGGCAGGGCTTTTTGTATCTGACAATACTTTGTTGCTTATAAGAATGTGACACGGTTGCAATGCACAGCCACCGACCACATGATTCACTATTACACACTGAGAGAGAGAGAGAGAGAGAGAGAGAGAGAGAGAAAGCATCATGTTTCAAAAAGTTTGTGAATAAGAATCAAAATTGGCCTGGCACTTCAACTGTGCACATCACATGGCAACTCCAATTTGGGGTTGGCCCAGGCCACTGCAAAGGTAGAGCTGGCACATGGCTTGCACCATTAGCTTCTCACATGGAGGATGGGAAAGGTGTAATTTGCTTTGGGAATTGGGCAATCAGCCATTTATTCAAAACTTAGGTTTGTAGTACTGGGTACAACATTATCAGTTCAACAATCTAGTACTCACCTCAATGGAATTCTTTGACAACAAGAGAGAAGAAAGAGGAGGTGAGGATGGCACAGGAAACAACAAACAGACACTTCCATGGCACACACACTACACATTCACAAATTGTCAGGCCAAAGTTCACCTTGAATGACCACAGCATATTTTCATCAATAAAATTGGATGAAGCTTAAGTCCTGCAGGGTGGGACAGAGGAAAGCTTTATGGACAAACACAAATACCATGGAACCAGCAGCAATGCAGACATTCTCAAGGTAATAATACCTTGGGTAACAGGGTAGTTCTTTATTCCATACACCAGCTGACAATGGAGTCTCTAATTGCAGTATTAAAAAAAAGTCTTCTTCCTTTTCTTTTCCTCAATTTTGTGATGTAGCAGATGTGGCAATCACTCATTAGAAGATTTAGCCAAATTTGGCAATAAACAGGATATGAAAATAAAAAAATTTAAGCACCCTTCTAGATTTATGTCTTTTTACTAAAAAGCAATTGGCAGCAACAAATTCTTGGCTCTATTGTGGATGATGCTATATAGACTTTAGACTAAGGAGACTGCTTTGGCTTTTGCTCATTTTAAATTTCTAAATTGCAACTTGCACCCCTTTTGCAGACCATGTCCAGCTTAGATTACTGGTTTTGATTCACCTTTTGTTGTTAGTAGCGGGAACTTGCAAAATGTTGGATGTCAACATCCTATCAAGTTACTTGTACCTTGGATACTTGTGCTTCATGCATTTTAATGTTTTGGAATTATAAGATACTTGACTTTAAGTTAGTTAAGTAATTCATTATATGTGATGTTCACCCTAGTTAGGTGGAGGTAACATTTGCATGTGGGATGTTCATGTATAATTCATTAAGAGTAGGTCACAAGTCAAGGGAGGATTATCAAGTTTCTAGCAACTTGGGTGATCATAGTAGTAAATGACATGGATTTTAGATGAAGTATAAAATTAACAAAATAAGATTTCATTATTTGACTAACCATATATGTATTGTCATTTGTAACTATCATGCAATTAATTTGGTCAACACTTACAACAAGTGATGTCACATGGTAGCATTTTGGGATCTTTTGAATTCTCTTAATGAAAATTTGAAAAAAATCCTAATCCTTTAATTCATATGGTTGTCTATGACACATGTCACATCCAAAAATATTTTGACAGGTATTTTTAATGAAATATATTAAAAAATTCCAAATCATCCAAGTAGGAAAGTAGGTATGTAGGGAGGCTAAGCTAGGTAGGTTGCCTAGACCTAGGCGAAGTAAGTAGGACTCTCTTAAAACAAGGATTCTATTTTATTTTGGGTTCAACCTTTATGGTCAAGCTTATTGATTCATTCATTTCAAATGACATTTTTTTTGAAATGATAGTGCACACCTATTTATATTGTTTACAAAGTTGAAAAGAGAATCAAAGATATGAGATAAAAATTTAGTCACGATTTAGCCACAATTGTCAAAATAGGTAACAATTGCAAAAACATTTGTAAATGACATATAGTTGCATGAAATTGCAAATATAATGGTAACATTTTGGCAAATTTCTTTTATTATATAAAGTTTGTAGTAACTTGTGTGATCCTAAGGTTGGGTGGAACGTTCATTGTAAATGTGTTTTACTCAGCTCTATTCTTTTATTGATCCACTATCAATTTCCAACATGGTACAAAAGTGACATTATTTTTGAAAGAAGGAGAATTTGTGTTGCATGCTGCAATTGTTCAGTCAATGGTTTTGCAATTCTGAATTTATGTTTTTTGGTTTTGTTTTAGTCATAATCATGGCATTTACTTTTGACAACTTTTAGTGGCAATAATTTTCATACTTGGAAGATGAAGATGAAAATTCACCTACATGAGAAAGATTTGAGGGATATCACCTTAAAAGAACTATTGCCACAAAAGATTGAGTTTGGAAAAAAAAGTTCTTGACCAAGACATTCATGAAAATTTAATTATGCCAAATTATTCAAGGCAATTTCATGAATGCCTTGGTCAAGAACTTTTTTTCCAAACTCAATCTTTTGTGGCAATAGTTCTCTTAACTAGATATTATCCAACCATTATCCAACTATTAATTATATATTGCAATTTTTTTGATATTGCAAGAATAGTTATAATTTAAACAAGAAAAAATCAAGCATGGTACAAGGTAATTAAGAAACATTAACTATTAAAGGTGTTTTTGGGAAGTTTAAAAGGGGTGTAAATTGAAAGAAGTTAAAAAATGGGAAATTACACAAGGGAGTTTGTTAAAATTGTTGCATTAAAAATCATTTGCAAGAAAATGCCATACAAAAAAACAAGATTAAAAGAACCAATTCAAAGGTTTTTCATAAAAGTGGCTAAAACAAGCAATATTAATTTTTTTGCAATTATTTGTTTATCTTTGTAGTTTGTAAAGATATTTGGTTCATTGATTCTAAAGCTTCACAACATGTCACCTCTCAAAATGAAGTATTTTCAACTTTTAATGATTTTACTTTTGGTCACAAAATAAATCTTAGAGACAACATTACCTTTGATGTGTATGAGAAAGGTTTTATTGCTTTCAAGTTACAAAATGGGATTTTCAAGTTCATTAAAGATGTATTATATGTCCCAAAGTTGGCAAGAATCTATAATTGGTCAATCAATTAATAAGAAAAAACTTCAAGGTGAAATTTGAAATCAATAGATGTTGGTTGAAGTTTTGTAATTCAAACAATGTGATTTTTGAAGTTGTTCAAGAAGGTAGGTTATACAAGTTAGTTGGAATTGTTCAATATTTGGTTGTAGATTATAGCATTAAATTGAAGAAAAATGATTTATGGCACCATAAACTTGGACATATGTAAGGTGTAATAATTTTGGCAAAAATAAACTTTATTAAAGGATTGAATTTCAATGGAGATCATGATGTGAATTTTAGTGATGGATGTGTGTATCCATCACAAAAACTCCATTTCCTTTGAGTGGGGGTATTCATGAAAAAACAATATTTGAACCTATGCATTATGAAAAATCATGTCCATAAAGGTCACATTGTTCAACTAGAGCTCAAAAATCACTCAAAGTATAACTATGTTGCAACTACATCCTCCAAAGTGCAATTCTTATGCAACTACACTTTCTAAACATGTTATTTAATAAATGAATTTCCACGTTAAAAAATAAGTTAGTTGTTTGCTAGTTGCATTGTAGTTTAAAATGTGTTTCATATATGATAATTTATATGCACTATATTTATGCATGTAGTCAATTACATTTGACTTTTTGAGGAGTTACATTGTAATTGTAATGTGCAAATAAGTTAGCTATGAACTACACATTCAATAGCTTTTTTACAACTAGCGTACAACTTTCATATGTGCAATTATGCCATGTGTTTGCATTCCCGCCGTCCATGAAGTGCAAGCCTTGTAGTTGGTTTGAATTATGAAGTTTGTTTGTGCAACTGATTGGCCACCATGCTGCCACTAAATGGCCATTATTGTGTCACAACTATGCCACTAGTTGTTACATATGTGCCATTACGGGGCCACAATATTCACATTGTTTTACAATTGGATGGCTGTTACGATGCCATTACTTGGCCATTAATATAATACTACCGACTCACTCTCCATATAAAGTGCAAATTTGTAAACTTCAAATTGGATTCCAATGTTACATAAATTATATTTAAAATGTTTATATTGGAGGTACATTAAAGTATTCAAGCTTATAGACCTAAATTTTTTCTAAGCTACATGAGCAAATGTGGAATTGATAATAGCTGATTTTTTTGTAAACAACTCCTTGGCATCCACAAGGGATGTTGCATCTTGTGGCATATTTAATATACTATATTTAAAAATTAAAAACTAATTTATGGTCTAATTTACATAATTACTATGAAGTAAAAACTAGATTAAATAATTAGGCTTTAATATAGATTAATCAATCTAGTTCGGATAATTTGTGTAATTAACTAAATAAGATAATTAAAATTTTCATTGTTATAAAATATTTTAGTAAATATTGTAGTCTTATTTTCTATGATTGGTATTCAATTGTTGTATTAATAATATTCCAATACATTGCAACTAATATTTAATCCAAATAATGTTTTTTCTTAAATTAGGTGAGTAATTACTGAATTTTATTTGAATTCAGATCATCTAAATAAAAATTATATGACTACTCTTTAGTTCACCTACCTTTCTACTTTCATACCTATTTGCTAATCTAAGTAAGTAGGTCCTACTTTTTTACCTACCTAGGTAGGTAGGTAAGCAGGTAGGTTGGTATGTAAGAACTACCAATTTACCTACCTATGGCTATGTACCGACCCACCTATATATATTTCTTTGCAAAACTTTATTAATATGCCATGTGGCAACTTTTGATCGTGCCACATGTCATAATTTAAAACCATCTGAAATGGATCATCAGAATGAACGATGGATATCAATATTTCAAAAAAACATTCACTAAAAAATCCTCATAATGCCATGTGTTAAAGTTTGATGAATGGATGAAAAATGACGTTAGCATGGCAATATGGTTGTAATCATAGGGGAGTTGCATAGTTGTTGAAAAGGAATTGTTGCAATGAATTGCACTAGAGTGAGATCGTATATATAAAGAATTGCATCTCTTGCAATTCATGCAACTTGTCCAATAACACTCTTAGGTGTAAAAATACAATGAGTTGCAAGTGGTCATTGCAACTCAAAAATTGGGTTACAAGCCCAATTGCAAAACAACAATTTTTTTGATAGTGGTGGTTTGATGGCAACATTTGATGGAGGAGCAAAATATTTTTTGACCTTCATTGATAGTTTTTTTGGGAAGACATTCCTTTACCTCATGAGAATTAAATTTGCCATGGATTTTGAATTTTAGTCTTTACAAGACAACAAAATCTGGGTGCTCATTTTTTTTCCACTAGGTCATAAACTAATGAACTTCAATGTATATTTAAAATAAAATGTAAAATTGACAATTTTGCAATTTTTAAATTGGTCCTTGTGACTAAATTTTAGTCACAGATACACTAGACAAATAAATTTGAGTAGTCACATGTGACCATAGTTGTAAATGACATAAATTTTGAATGGAAAAAAATCAACAAAATATAATTTTATCCTTTAATTAACCATAATTATTGTTGTTTGTGATTATCATGCACCTAATTTGGTTAACACTAACAACAAATGATGTGCTATCACATGTTAATATTTTTTGATATTTTGAAAAAATTTATTTGACTTAATTTTAGTTAAATAAATCTGCACATGTGATGTTTAACCCAATTAGATGGAGGTAACATTTGCATGTGGGATGTTCATTTTTCATTAGAAGTAGGCCATAGTTCATGGGTGGATCATAAAGTTTGTAACAACTTGTGTCATCTTTAAGTTGAATGGAGAGCTTGTTATAAATTTGTGTTTTACTCATCTTTGTTTGTTCATAGATCCATTGTCAATTCCAACACAAACAACCATTAAAAAAACCTTAGAAATATACAACTTTCTATACAACTTTGGTTTGACCCATCATTATTGATTAGCTTTGAGAGAATATGGTTCAATAATCAATTGCTTCCACACCATAGCTCCAAAGAGTCTCAAACTAAGTCAGTGCACCCCTACTCTTTGAGAGCTTTCCAAAGATACCAAGAGCATGACATGAAGTGCTGTGGTTTGGGAGATCTCAGCATAACAAACAAAACAAAACAAAACAAAACAAACTAGCTTGCTTTTCATAGATAGATTTCTAGAACTTTCAGCATTGTGAGCAGCTGATTTTGAAAAGAATCAACATTTATTTTGAATATTTTAATTATTGCTGGAATGCTAAAGGTTCTAGGGGGTATATATATTATTAATATATTTTTTAAAGGAACTGGTAGTAAGACAAGAAAGATAGAAGAGGTACTGAAGATGAACACCAACAACAGTAATGAACTGTTCTTAAGTTATTGTTACTGTATAATATACTCTGTCTCTCTTTGGAAAGAGTTTATAAGTTGTTCAACTCTGAGGTTTGTGACGACGGCCCCTCCCATCCTGGCTGGGGCGTCTTCACCAGCTTCTTACACTTGACTAACAGCTGCAAAAGAGCTCAGTGTGACCCATGGGCCATGGCACAACAGCAACTACTACACGCCTCCAACCAATGGATCGATATAGCAGCCTTGCCCCTCGGAGATCTGCAGCACTTCTCGCTAAAAAGCTCATCACCAACCAGAATCCCTTCCCCATTCTTAGCACATAAGGTCTCACCTACGCAGACAAATCAGAAATTTGGGTCTTGCTGCACAAGCTCAGGCTGCAACTTTTTCTTGCAGACTCAGACTCTTTTGTGCCATGAATTTGAGGGGAAGGGACCAGTAATATATATATATATATATATAGCCACAAAAAAAGGGGCTCTCCAAAGGATTTGTTTGGAAAGAATCCACCAAATTAGCCATATTTTGAGGCAGAAACCACTCATTTATATTGCCATATTTAGGCTTTGCCTTCTACCTTGTCACTAGAACATAAGGGATTCCTCACGTTTAAAATTCCCTCTCAGACAGACCTATACCCAAATTTGGCTAGGCCATCTTGTAAATGATTGCCAGATCAACTACCTCACAAATTTGTTTATTAAAAAAATAATTAAAAAAAAAAACCAATCTGAAAGGGACCAATGTTCGGTGGGTATTCTGATCTTTAATATATATTTCCTGGTTATATAACCTTAGCAAAACTCTAGGTAAGATTTAAGAGAAATGACCAGCACATATCTATTTATAGAGTAAGTACATGGGTAAAATTTTACCATTTATCCTATTAATTTTACTTTCATTATGTGGTTTATAGCCAAATTTGGCTAAATCTACTTTTGGATCATTACCTATTTGGCAACTCACAAACAAATTGAAAGCGGAGAAAAAAAACAAAAAAAAAAAAAAAACACCCCCAAATTGTGAAGTAGTTCACATGTGATGCAGAGATTTTACCACATAAACAAACAATGGCAAAACATCATTTACAGAAGATTTGGGATTGCATCATCAAAATTTCCTACCCTTCTTTCACTTGTTTGATAAACAATTCCAATTTAAAGTCTTGTAAATGATGATCAAGTGTTTGGTTTCTACATGGGGGTTGCAATTACAGTGTCCCAATTTAACATGTGTTGAGTATTATTATGATTAGTATTTTTCCAGTGTAAAAAAACCTTTGTAATTTGCAGACCATCATTTGAAAATTCTGCCCATCAAAAAGACCATTACTCCAAATAACAGAATTGATTACTAGAGATGTAATTTTTGAAATAATATTAATTATGGCATAGGGTAAAAATATGGATATATATGCTAAGTAAAAAATAACCTTTGTGAGCCCTACACATGAGGGACCTACTTTTGGACTCATTTGTGGGTTAGTTAACTATTTTGGGTTAGGCAAAATTTTGATCTCATCTGTGACAAAACATTAAATTTTAGGGAAAGAAATATAAATTAATATAGAGGTTCATCCATGGAAAGATGTGTGTTTCAGAAGGCTTATAGGTGGGATCCTATTATTGGTTAAAATTTAATGAATGATAATATTGATTAGATTTAAAGGAAAAGGATGAATGATTCATTCATTCTCCTCTTCATGTATTTAAAAGGTGAGAGGTGAAACTTCAAGTTTATTCTCCATTTTCATATTTTCATGTTGTTAGTCTATCATTAAGCTTTTGCAATGTGATTTTTATGTGTAATGAACTTATGACACGATGTTTATGTATTATTTTGATTGTGAAAGTGTCTTCACAAAAGAAGAGTTTATAAATGTATTTGGTGAGTGATCTCATAAAGTGATGTCTTTAGATGCATGTGATGAGCTCTCAATTGCATGTAGTTGACATAATGACCAAGATTTAGGTGTGTGTGGATGATCCTTATCCAAGACATGTAGGTTGCACCTTTGTATTTGGCGTGTTTTGTGTGATGTGAGAGTTTTTGTTCATGTAATCTACCTTTTGTAAGAAAGGACTTATGTTAAAAAAGAAAAACTCTCATTAGTCCAGACCCTAGGCTACAAGTCCAAAACATGATTGAAAACATGACCAGTTAAAAAAGCCTTGTCAAATATTAACACTTTCTCTCATGAGTCTATAGTTACAAAGCAACTATTAGTAAATAATAGCTAGATCATAGGTGCTCTTCAAGTTGGACATTCTAGGTCCCATTTGAACTGCAAAAGTTTTTTTCACTTTTGTATTTGAAACGTGCTTGCTCACAAGAAAGATTCATTTTGAAGGAGCTTTCCATTGATGCACATGCAGACCTTCCACCATTTGAATTAAAAGACCCTTCATGCTTTACGCTAAGGGAGGCCTGCTCCCACATGCCTCCCCGAGTTTTTAGGCCTACACCTTCAGGCTAACCGCCATGGGGTTTATGATTGTCAAATTAAGGGAGGCCTTAGGGAGCATGTGTTCTTGTATATGTCGTGAACCTATGAGATTTTCTCTGGGTTAGTTTAGGTTGATTTTCAAATGTGACCTTGCATGGGATCTTACTTTGCACGTAAGATCTTCATCAATGGTCAATAGGATCTCACAAATTTCATAAGTGACTTCATTTTCAAAATTTCTCAAAATTCTTCTTTATGCAAGTGAAGGGTATGCGTTTAAACCCTTTCAAGAATTTTGATCCCTTAATTTAACCTTTCGACCTTGTGATGAGAGCTTCAATTCCTAGAAGGTTAAATCTATTTCCTATACTTAATCCTTAAATGTTAGGGAGAAACAATTTGGTTCAACCCCTCTCAATATAGTTGGTAGCATTGGTTTCAAAATTTGACAGACATGGGTTGTAGTTGTAGCTTCTTTGAATAGGGCTCACCTTTCTTTATGAGAATTTCTTGTTTCTGTTATAAGAATTTTGGTGAGTTGCCCAACATGATAAGAAGGTCAAAATAGTTCTGTGCAATATTCATGTGAAAGTTAACGAGAACTTTTGATGCCAAATGTTTTCAGTATTTTGGAAACAAGAGTTGCATGAGACGATGTAGTGCCATTTTTGATCCTAATTCAAATTGTTCAAGATTTTTGTGGGCCCCACAAAAGAATGAAAATCAAATTTTTTTTTCCTTAACTTCTCTTGGATGGCCAATTTTAATCATTCATTTCAAAAACAAATTAGACAATTTTTTAAAAACAGGATTCATATGCATGCTTTCTATCCACCATAAAATGTTATAGTAAAAGCAGCATAGCATTAGAAAGTCAAAACTTTCAACAGGCACAATTTTCCATTTCTCATCCAAATCTTTAGTTAATTTTTTTGTTTTTGAAGCACAATAACAAACCTGACCAACAAGCCGTTGGCATCCTCAACTCAAGCTACACACCAATGGGTTTGAACCCAAAACTTTTTTTTGAGGTCCCAAGTTCCTCAGAAAGGCTATATACCATTCAACCATCACCCTTGGGGTCAGTCTTTTTTAAAAAAAAATTAAACAAAAATTACCAAAAAATTCACCTTGAAATTTTTTACAACTCCACCAAGTTGGATTAAAAATTTAAAAGAGGAAAAAAAAAAAAGGCCATTTTGCATGACTATGAGGCACGTTTGTGAAGGGCTGGTCCTATTTTTTGGATTGGGACTGGTTTGGTGAAATGACAATTAAGTGTGAGTGAACTTTGAACTTTTGAACTTTTGAACTTTTGAACTTTGAACTTTGAGCTTTGAATTGATTTCATTTGATTTTTAATTTACTTACTGAACGTAAGCACAACAGAGGCAGGAGTGCAGGACAAGAGTGTTGGAAGTTTGGGGTGGGTGGGTGGGTGGGTGTGACTAACCTATTTTGGGAAAGAGGTTGTGAGTCCCATTCGGACTTGTGGAGTGAGCAAGTGAGGCTGCTAGGGTGAGGTAGCAATCAAAACCATCTTTTGTACAGAGTACGTACCCTGGTAGTTGGCATCATGTGAATTCCAGGTCCAATGATTAGATTAAAGGCTTCTAATCCTATCACTTTGCTGCTTTCAGTACTACTAGCTTAGTACCTTGGGCAGTGTGTGTGTGTGTGTTTTGGGTTAAGTTATTACATACACCTAGCAATTTCATGGGGATGATTTTATTTATTTATTTATTTATTACTCTCCCCATATACCCCCAATATGTCTTCTATAAGGCTTCTTTTTCACATCCAGATCTTTGTTTTTAAAAAATAAAATAAAAAATAGGCTAGTTTTAGGTTGGGAACCAGGGATTCTTTTCCCCCAATTAATAGAAAATTAGGCTAATTTTACAGTTACCAACACATAAAAATTTAAAATTTGCCCAATTGTCTTGTGGGAAAGGCCAAAAAATTTGTGGAAGAAAAATCAGTGATGGGAATGTAGCAGCAAATTGTTTTGTTTTGTTTCTTAAAATTGTTTAAAATTAGTGTAAATTTGACTGATTTTTGCTAAATTTTTTGGGGAAAGGTTTTTTACCAAATTTTCGATATTACAAAATTGAAAAAAATAAAAAAATCCCAGGACCGTTTGGATTACCCAAGGTGTTGGTTTGGGGGGGTGTGAACGGGTAGTGGGCGAGCAAAGTAAGTAATTATTGAGGATAGGCTAGTGCTGGTGAAAAAGGAGTTTTCTGACACGGGAAAAAGGGCTTTTTGTTCCAGACATCCGTATTGGTACCCTCACGTGTTTCCAGACTCCCTGCTACCCTGCTGCTCCTGCAGGCAGGCAGGCAGGCAGGTATCAGTCAGTTGGAAGCAGAAGACTCAAATTTCATTCCGGGTAAAGCCGTCGAGTGCGGACTCTACCGGAATAAGGGCCCGTCAAGGGGCTTTTACAGGAATGGGCCCCATGCTCAGCTCCTCAGCTCATATGGGCCCCTATTCCAGTAAAAAAGCCCATGGCTGAGGGGCTTTACCCAAGTGTAAAGACCTGAGCCAATTTTTTAAAATGGGAGAAAAATGAAAAAAAGTAATTGTGAGGTTTTTCAATTTATGGAATGGCCACTGGAGTGGGGGCCATTCTGCTTTTCAAAATGCAAGAAAAAACAACACTCTCTAAGGAAATTTGGCTAGGGTTTAAATCTGCCTAACATCAATTGGTAAGCTTTTCCTTCTCCTGGTGCTTGCCTTGCCATCCTTGTTCTCTTCTCTCTCCCACTAAGAAGTGTTCATAAATTTGTGCCACTAAAAAAATTAAATAAAATAAAAAACATGCCCAAATAATTTGGCACTTTGAAAATTTCCAGTTTTTCAAACCCTAGCGAAATTTGTTCAAGAAAATTCACTCAGAATTAGCCTCAATTGTCAGTGATTTTTTTCCCCCTAAAAATTATGTTGTTTATTCAGCAAAAGAAAAAGGGGGAATTTTTAAATTATTTCTTCCTAGTGGAGATTTGACTAATTTTGCTAAAAATTTGAAATTAATAATTCACCTAATTTTCAGTATCAAAAATTTGAAATAAAAATAAAAATCCCTGTTTGTCACCCCAATATCAATTATATGCATCATTATGATAAACTATCCAAATGGAGCCTTCCAAAAGCATAGAAGTAGAATATTATTTCCACATGTTGCAGGAGAAGCAGGAGCACCAGGTAGTCATGAGACCTCCACAAATTGCATTCAAAAACACCTCCCACCCCTCCCCAAACTCAAAAACAAATAGGTAACCATTTGCATCAACACTTACAATGACAATAATGTTGTCGAATTCTCAACCCTCTTTTGATCCTCTCTCTCTCTCTCTCTCTCTCATGAAGCAATGAAAGCAGTGGTAGTGCTTCAATCCCAGACAGTTCTGTTTTGCATCAAGAATCTGCTTCCAGAAAGGTTTGAGGAGTCTCCAGCTCCTCTGAATTTTCAATGAAAAAGGAATGAGAGAGAGAAAGACAGAAAATAATAGTAACCTTGAAAATGGGTATGTGATATCCTATAAAGTGTTTTTACTTCAATTTTGTGACATACAAATTTTGGTGAAATTTTTAAGAAGTTTGAAATTTTATTGAAATTTATACTAGGAAAAAAAGATCCCAATTTTTTTAAATTTATTGTTCAAGAATGAAAAAATTGTCCCCAAAAACACACTCATCATATTCTTGTTTCTAGGAATGGCTTCAGTTATGCTGCTTATTCTGCATGGAAATGTTTGTTTTAGGTTGGAGTTGGGCTTTGAGTGATTTTGAGCCAATATAGGCCTATGGGTAGGACCAAGAAATGGGATTTGGGTGCTCATATTGCTTCTATTTTGGCCTCCAACATGAGGCACGGAAGAAGTGAGAGTTGAAAATTACTGGCTTAAAAATGGAGCCTTGATTGTCCTTGTACATGGTCTCATCCTTCTAACTATCATTCATGGCTAAAATTAAAAACTATAAAATAATTATAAAAAAGAAAAGCTTTGTCTTTCAAACCTGGAGGGCAATAATCCAATGACTCTTGCAATCTGCAAAACATTTGAAAATTTGTTCTTTCTCAAGGGAAAAAAGGAGGCATGTATGTATGTATAGTTTCTAGGCTTAGTATGAATATGGTCTCATTATCTCTTATATGTGGAACCCTAGGTTGAAGAGATTTTAATTCAAGACTTTAGACTTTCAAATTATGCTTCTCAAATTTCAACTATCACAAATTTGTTGATGCAAATTGTTGATGAATTATAATGATTTCAATATGATGAAAGCTTGGAGAATACTATGTAGTCATCCTTATTGGCACAAAGGTTGAAGGAAAGTATTGTCATCTCATGCAGTTATGGCAAGGTTACTTTGCATTCATTAAAAGCACATTGTTGTCATGCAAGTGAGGGCTTCAGCCTTCCTTGGAGGGGAAAGGGGAAAGGGTAAAAGAAATAAGAATGTGTGTTCTCAAAGACTTACCATTTCTATAAAGTTGATTGGATGTGGTAGTATCATATCTTATCGGATGTGGTATTATCATATCGATATCCCTCATTAACCTTTTTTGTGTGAATATTTTTTTATTATATAATTATTCAATGTTAATGTTCTTTAAAGTGTTTAAATATGCATGAAAACAATTGTACTCACTTTCAAAGTACTGAGAAGATATATTGTACTTCGTAGCTGAAAATCAATTGACACATGATTGTTTGACACTTTGCATGCTGTGTCCAAGCTTAGTACTACATTTTTCAATGTATTCAAATTATGCACATCTATCTATCTTCATATGCAATGACTGACAAATTTTATAGATAGTGTATGATAAATCATACATGTGAATTCTTGAACCCTGACAATTTATTTTTTATTTTGGCCAAGGTTCTCAATCACCTCCTTCATTTTGAAAGGGCAGGGTTTTAATGAATAATTAGTGCAACCATTTAAAATTAATTATTTTGGAATTGCCAAAAAATATGAAAAACCTGCCATGCCGAAAATCTGAAAGAAACTTTCAAGCACGCTAGTTTTAATATTTAGTATAGTGCCTAATTATAAAATGTTATGATTTTTTACTGCCGAAAGTAAATGAAAAAATAATAATAATAATTAGGTGCCATGATGCTGAACGAGCCCAGGTACTATGGTATGACTTGCAACTCCATTTGAACATATAGTGGAAAAAGTGAACACTCAAGGGGTTGAAAATATCAATACTATATTAAATTGTGGCCAATACAAAAATAAGGTCCAAGGTTTACAAAAGTTAGACAAACTCTTCACAAGATAATTTCTGTATGCTATTAGAGTTATTAGTAAAGTCCCGCGATTGGGGTGCGAGATCGGCCAGTTTCGGCTTAATAGTGCATCAAATGTGTAACTGGGAATGTAAATTTTAAGAAGCGAAATAACTGAGACCCAAACTAATTTTCCACCAATTTTGGTGGTAAATTGAGTTTCATCCTGTATTGCCTTTTTCCTGAGCGCCTCCACACTGCTGCTACATATATTTTCGCTGCTCCTACCTATACAACAACAATGATTACTCTCGAACCTTGTGCATTAAATTCTATTTTACACTATTTCATACTGAGATTTAATAAAATTTCCTTACTTTGTGGATGCCACTGAAAGAGGGGATAATAGGGGGTGAAAGCAGGCCCAAAAGAGAGGGCAAAGAGAGGGTGACTTTACAGATAACTCTATTACATCAGTGATTTTTGGGTTTTCCAAATTTTTGATGTTGCATCATTGGCTAGCATCCCAAGAAGGATTTAGTGAATTAAGTGGCAACAAGATAGGTAGGACAGTAAAAAAGTTTTTGTACTCCTGTAAGAGCTGACCTTCTACATTTGGCAAGCCCACTCCAAAAATCAAATGTTGTACTACATACAGAAAGTGAAATTAGAAGTGTGAAGATGATAGTAATCCATTTGGGATATAATGGATGTTGAGTACCTATCAAAAAACATGGGATCAAATAATTGATTCATACTTTGTAGTGAGTGGTGGTTTTGAATTCAAATCAGAAATCAACTCCCCAAGTCCAACTGACAAAATACAACTTAGGGTACACTCTGCTGTTTCCAATCAAGAATGCTTGAGATTGGTTCCATGATTCACATACATCCTATTCCCAAGTTGTAAGCATAAAAGAAAAGGATTCATCTTTTTGGGCCACTTGGTGTTAAATATTTTTTTTGACATAAGTACTCTCTGGGGCAACTTTTTATTTTTTTGACTATTGTTTTTTTAAATTTATTTTATAAGACATGATAACTTGCTCAAAAACATGGATTTACACTAGTTTTTGAACCAGCCCAGCCTGCAAACACAACCCTTCAAACGGAGTTCTGAAGATGAGTGTGCAACAACTTGGGTTTCTTTTTCCAATGTTTTGACATTAAAATAAAATTTTAAATTAGTCTGATTTACACGAGGAAAACAAGGGGTGTGTCACACTGTAGCCTTGCCATTTACATTAAAAATAAATCTTACTCAAATATTTCACCATGCAAAAATATAATCTTGAAAAAATCCTCTAAAAGAAACCAAAAACCTTCAAGATATTATAACTCTATAACTAAACTCAATTTTCAACACAAGCCAAAATATCATCTTTCAAAAATCCTCATATGAAAATAGATCTATTATTACCTAGGGGCCAAAATCCCTTCAGCTACTATACTCTATAATGAATCTAAACACAATATCCCTGGTAGGCAAGGCCAATCAAATGACCAAAAGATTATCCCCTCACCCCCCCAAAAAAGAAACAAACACATTGGTACCAGGGTACCTCTCTTTCATGAGAGGTTGATGGAAAGTTGAGAAGCAACAACACCCAAAGGCCAAAAAAACCCAGTTGGATATCTTAGTGCAAATTCACTCCAAATGCACCATGAATGCTGTATAATAGCCTACTTGCTTCAAAAGGCTGCTGGATCATGTAATGTACTGCCAAACCTGAAAGTGCAAAAATGACCTCCAGCATCAAAGGAGATTCAAACTTTTCTGAGGCCAAATCGCCCAGTGGGTGGGTGGCAGTGATTTTTTTTTGTTTTGGCAATCAATTGCACATTGACATTTTAGGAGAATCCTACAAACACCGACTTTAACAACTAGTGCTGCAACACAAGAAGACATCTAACAACTCAACTACAAACCTCAAAATGGATTACATGAGGCTATACTATTCCTAAGCTTTGTTGTGCCAGGCTTTTATGCAAAGAAAGGACTGTTCACTCACTTGAGTCTTCAATATATGGACATTTTAAAAAAGTATCTTGAACTTTTAAGGTGAGAAAATAGTTAATCTTCATATCACCCCTATATATCAAATACCTAATAAGTTAGAATTAAATTAAATGACTATGCAAGTACTTTGGACTTAAAGCTCTACAAATAGAGAAGGATACTAGACAAATGATTTGATATTCCAATTAGTTCAAAGATCTTCTCCATAGATATGATATGCCTCTGTCTTGTTCTTATGCAAATTTTGGTTTAATTGCAATTTTATGTTATGTTCACAAATGCAATTTGTTTTGTATTTTTTTTAAAAAATTAGTTAATCTGAAGTGCATTTATGTTTTGGAACTAAGTAAAATTAATGTGCATATCATGAGGTGGACCTTTTGTATCTTTATTACAATTAAGTTAGCATGCTCTTTTCAAACCAAACCAAGTTTTTAATTACTTCTCTTGCATAGTAGATTTGATCAAATCACCAGAATCTTTCCATTTTGTGAACTACAAATGATGCAAATTTTGGATTTTGAATTTTGAGTATTCTAGTCATGTGATGTGAAGCTGCCGAGTTTAGGGCTGAGGTTTAAGGCCAAATATGTTATAGATGTATTTTGGCACTTACAGACTATTAAATCACATAACACATGAAACAACCTCATGAGAAGCAGAAACAGGCCTTGCAAGGATTAAAAAAAAAAAACTACTAAGTATGAAAAAACCTCAAAGAATATTTTGAGTGTAGTTGGAGGGATCGTTCCTCATCGTAACTTTGGTCCATGAAGGCTGGCCTAAAACTCGTTTGCATCTCATGATATCCACCATACAGAATTGGCAGAATTGGGCCCGTGCTTGACCTCGCCTCACTTCAGCCCTTACTCGGGTAGAGCCCACAACCTCATACTTTACCTACCACTTATGGCTTTAAGATAGCTAGCATTGGATGTTTCTTGATCATCCAAAAGTACCCAACACAAAACAAAGTCCTTAATAAGATCTAACACCTCCTCATCAGTACAAAAGCCAAACATTCATCCTACCTAACTTCATTTGTGGTGCGTGTCCCATGTACCTTGGGGGTAATACTTCCAATCTCAAAGAGGAATTGCATTAGTTATGTGCCTTTTTTATTGTGCCATAAAAACAAGAATTGTGAGGCTGTGCCCACATGACTTGAAATAATAAGAGCTTCATTGGGTTGTATTAAGAGGCCTATTCTTTCCTTTCCTTCCCTTTTTGTATTTAAAGTATGTTCATTTGCTTGAGCAAAAGCATGAGAAATGCACAAATTGTTATTGTTTTCCAATCCAAAGAAGTGATGAGCCACAATCTTGCACTCAAGAACAAAACTTGGGACACAACATCAAATGATGAAAATTATTTCTTTGTTTTCACTCTCCATCTCACACTAAGAACCATGATGGTACACAGTAAAACCCAATTGTGGGGGAGAGGGGAGGGGAGGGGGGGCGTACCCATTGAATTTTTACTAATGACTAAAAGGCATTTAATGGGGAATAAAAATGAATGGGATTCAAGGGTTGCATTATGATCTTATATCATCATTGCTAGATGCCATTGAGCAACCAGGTCATTCCAAGGCATGAAACCCCCCTCCCCTCCCCTCCCCTCCTCCTAGCCACTCAAACCCTAATCCCCAAAGGTGGAGGCTGGGTCTA
Source organism: Sphagnum tenellum (assembly GCA_963921925.1). Classification (NCBI taxonomy): domain Eukaryota; kingdom Viridiplantae; phylum Streptophyta; class Sphagnopsida; order Sphagnales; family Sphagnaceae; genus Sphagnum; species Sphagnum tenellum. The sequence goes on along the minus strand of OY998143.1, from coordinate 5,121,191 downwards.
TAAATAGCTTCCACCTAATTGAAGTGTGTTAAACTCCACTTTATGTCATCAAACCACAACACCCACATTTGTATTTCCTTAATGGGAAGTGTGCCAAATGCTGTATGTACAGTTTGGGTTCATAAATATACCGTTGGGTGATTGTGAAAAGTTAAAAACCCTGGCATTAAATTAAAAGGAGTGAGTGCATTGGATTGAATGGATTTATTTGCTACCTGGTTTAATGGAAAGCAAAAAACAACATTTATGGGAATCAATCAATCCACCTCTCCAGGTCAATCAATCTTTGTTGGCACATTCTATGGTTCCCTTCATTGGGTTTTGCAACTGGCGCCAGGGGTGGGTGGGTACCTCCTTCCAGTGTTTTCTTTTGGATATTTTCATATTCCTAATGATTTGGTGGCTATTGAGATTGTAAAGTGGGAGTATTTGTGGTATTTTTAAAAATTATGTTCAAGTAGCTTCAATTTGTTACACATGCTCAAAAGTCGTTATTGTTGTACCCTTGATGGCTTTTCCACAATATATATATAGGTTTTTAATGTTGAAGTTTTCAATTGTTACTTTTCTTGAAGAACATTTTTTTGTTGAAAAAAATGAAGTTTCGTTTAAAATATTCGAAGATATTCTAAACTTTTAAATGAAAAATTTTAAATTAATGAATTACTTGGTAGATATGTGCTAAAGTTGGCCTCGTAGTCTCGCTACTACAAAATGTGGGTGCAATTCACTAGTCCCCATTCACTAGACCAAGGAATTCATTATTTTTCAACTAGTCCATGTTTATTAAGACTAATGAATTCATTCAAAATCTAATGAAATCATTTGGCGTAGAGGGACACATTTTGTTGCAGTTGATTTGGTAGTCAAGTGGTTACAAGACTTGAATTGTTTTCAAATAAAATTTTGTTTTAAAAGATGCATTACAATGACTTTAGATGATATTTTAAAGTTTGGTGATGAAAAAAACCATTTTATGAAGCTTGTTGGATACACGACTTTAAATGTAGATGCTTGGTGATGTCAACATCATTGCTAGTTTCTATTGGTGGTGACAAAATGCCATTGTTTGTGTTGCAATGTGGTTATTGCCATTGACATGATAGGGGTGATTTGGCTACTTTTTCTTTTCCAACACTTTTTAACATATTAAGCTAGATTGTTTTCCCTTTAGTGATTAACCTATATATAGCAAGTAAAAGGAAGAATAATTCTTTCCTAAATAAGTTAATCAAATATTGTGGTGGGTATAGAATTAATTATATTGTATTAGACTATAAGATTAGTTTTTGGTTGCAAAAATTGGTCCACATTTTTGTTAGGTCATACACATAGGGTATACATGAGCTTTAAATATAAGTGTTTGGTATTACAAATTATAAATTGTTCAAACTTTAAGTGAATTCATGATAATGTGCATGAGTGTTATACACATTCATTAATAGAATTGAAACACAAGCTTATGCAAAATTGAAAAACCTCCATAGGGAAAATGAAAATACATCAACCAAATATCAAGCATATTCAACTCAAAGAAACAAAACATAGAAATGCAATCATACTATAAATTGTGTTCAAAATCACATGAACCTTGCACTCTAAAAACATATCATTTTCACATGACAAAATAAACACAAAATATTTCAATTACAATGAACTCCCATGCCCATCAAGCTCATGAATTTGGCTCATAACTTGTTAAGATCATGGAAAGTTGAAACATATTATCATGAAATAAACAATGGAACAAGTATTTCCAAAAATTAAAAATTAAAAGAATTGTTCAAGACTTGTTGCCACAACTTAGTGATTAGATTCACACGATAGTGGTTCCCTTGTTGCCTTGCATGCATATGTTTATAAAGTAAATTACTTGAGAAAGTTGTTATGGATACCTCTACACTAACAGGAGTCAACCCTACACAAGTGACCAAAATGAGATGGATTATTTTTAAGTACTTAAAAAGAAATGAAAGTGTTTGTTAAGATATATGCTAGCCTATGATTGAATACAAAATTAAATTATGGATAAAAAATCCATGATTTTACAATGGCCAAAAATAAACAATATTTTTTTGTCATGACATATCATACTATTATGTCAAAGTTTGGATAATTATTGTACGTGATTTATTATTTTGAAGGCATTTCAAGTCTTTTAAAAACTAAAAAAAACAATGAAATCATTGGTTACACTATTTCATTTGTGCTTTTGAATATTATATATTCATTATATTGAATTGATATTATTTCACATGTTTCCATAATATATTAGAAAGGGCATCATGTAAAGATATTATAAAAACTTATAACATTAGAAAAATATGGACACCAAAATATGGAAAACCAAACACTCATAACACATGTTTTAGCTCTTGTCAATGTGGCTACACTCATATCCAACAAATGGTCATTGAAGGGCTTGATTATTCAATGGCCAATGTTAATGCACAATTGCACACACAATATGTATGATTCAAAAAATCTATATGTCCACTGAAAGTGTCCTTGCAATTGGGTTGCAACCAATATTACGAGTACACCATCCCCAAGACATTCATGACAATGTGTCATAATCTAGAAATTGCTTGTTCAATGTTGAGACCAAATGATCAACAACTTGAAAACACTAAAATTCAACATTCAACATGGTTGCTTGAAAACTTGCTTGTGTCATTAGAATGGGGTGAAAGTTTTCATTCTTTCCACAATGTTGCATGTAGGAGGCTTGTGATCTTGAAGGACAAAATGTAAAAGTTAATAGTGAAGTCAATTTTCCAATCTTAAGTTAGTATGTATCTAGAATTAACAACAAAATTTATAAAGTTGAAAAAATATTTTATGAAATAGGCAATTGTCATATCCCCATTTATCATCCACAAACTTGCTTGGCATATATAAATGGAAAAACCATGTTTATAAACAAAAGCATTTTGTGCTCAGATAAAGTTGATTAGTTAATTGGCTCATTCAAATGCATGACACAAAGCAAGGCCAAAATTGTTTTAATGGGCGTAGTTATAGTTCAACTAGCCAAAAAGAACATCAAAGCGCAAATGAAACAAGTCAAATTTAAAGAAATATCTATGTTCTTCCATTTAAAACCATGGTAATCATGGCAAGCTATTGCTTATTCATACTCATACATATGAATATGAAAAAATTCAAACTAAAAATCCTTTTGATGAGATTTTAGATTTTTTTTTTGTTTTAAAACATTTCAAAATGAACACCTATTGCATCAATAGGAGTAATAGACTTAGATTGAAAATTCACAATCGAAGTTTTATATTTAATCACCAATCCTTTAAAGGGCTTTAACATAACCATCCAAAATGTTTTTACATTTGTTATAATTTTCAATCATTCTATTTCCATAATCTCAACAAGTTTGGTAAAAAGAAGATGACATTATGGAAAGCTTGAGAGATATTTGTACAATGTACATTATTTGCAAAAGATTTTCTATCTTGCCCACCATGGCTAGGTGAAAGCACATGCACTACAGTTCCCTTTGGGACACTTTTGGGTCTAGTATTACAATACATATAGTATAATTCTTCCAAAAGCATGGTACATTTAATTTTGAGTATCAAATTTGATTTTTGGGCCCTACAACAAATTTTTTTACCAACTAAAATTATGTAATATTATTTTTAAATAACAATAAATTTCATTATTTATATTGAAAAATCTATGAATATATTTATAGTACATATTAGTATAACAAAGCTGTAGTCTTGTTTTGACTACACTAACTTTAAAGTGTCATTAGTCATTAAAATAATCAATTTTAATGAAATTAAAAAAATGTCCCATCTAGCTATGCTTGTCATCTTCTATGTGGATGTGATTACTTGTCAAAATTTCAATTTATCACACATTTATCACATCTTTGCTGAAAAAACTCATTTCTTAATATGATTTTTTAAAAAATTAGCCAGATGGTATCCAAACATGGTTCATATTATGTGAGATGACATGGGTTAATATACCTTCAACTTTCATAAAGACTAAACATCAATTGAATGGTTTTGAAGTATATTTGTGTTTTTGAATACAAAGGTACATTACATTCGTTTCCACAAATATATTCCAATCTCCCACTTTATAAAATGAAATGAAATAGTTAGTTTTTCTACTCTCTTGCTTGAATTATGTTCTAACATAATATGAAAAAATATTGTGAAAATCTTTCGAAAGTTTGAAGTGGAATACATTCAAACATGCACATCTTTAAAAAATAACACAATGTGACACCCCAAAGGGGTTCACCATAGTGTACTTTCACTCAGCGAAGGAAAAAAAACTTCACATTGTTAAGTTAATGTGATGAGTCATGTAATGAACACCAATCAAATCATGTGGAAAATATTGTTTATTCATTTATCTCGTTAGATTAAGATATATTCCCTAAAATAGAAACACATCATCAACACCCAAGCACACAAGTTATTATCCAATTTGGTTTTCATTTAATCCATGCATTTCATGAGTTTACTAAACATGTTGAACTTAATATTATCAATATTGTCACCTTCAACATGTTAAAATGAAAGTAATGTGGGAATCTTTGACTAGTTTTCTGTAGCATACACATGGCCAGAAAGCCAACTTTGATCATTTATAATAATGACATCAATGGCATTCATACTAATAAACTTAAAACTAATTGCTCAATGTAGTCTTGGTACTTTTTGTACAACCCCCTCCATGGCATTAACCATGTCCCAACCCATCCATCTTACAATTATTTCCTTGGAAAATTAGGCCTTAATAATAATGCAAGTTCAAGTGTGTGTCCTTTCATAATATTGGCATGGTCCTTAGACAAAATGTTGGTAACAACCACATAATGATAATTCAACCAGTTTTTTTTTTTTTTTTCTATGATTCCATGGCGACTTTCTTGTATTTTTATAAATTAGTTAATGTAAAATTCTACATTGAGAATATGTTATTTATTTTTCAAAATGAGTTAGTCACCCATATCAATACTTCAAACCATTTACTTTTCTTCTTGTTGAATATTTTTTAAATGAATCAAGCTTAGGGACAAGGAGCTTTTTTCTTCCCTCAAATTTTGTATGTATATTTTTGCAATGCAATTAATGCACCTTCATGTTTGCCCCTATACAATAGATTCTACCCATGGAACTTTATAAACCCAAAAGCCTTGGAAAATTTGATTCAAGTTATCATGTCCATTTTCTACTTTTCATTGCATGATCGAGGTTAGTTGGCAATGTTAATAAATAGAAGCTTCAAATGCAAGTTCAATTGTTTGATTGAAAAGGTTTTTCAAAGAAGCTCCATTAAAGAATGAAGGTGATATACTAATAAGAAAATGCATTTGATTGTAATTGGAAGGAAAATTCAATGGAATCATCAACTACATTCAAATTTCAAATGGGAAGAACATTTTCACGACCCAAACGAAATCAGATCCACCATAAATAAACCACTAAAAATTAAGTTTTGAACTTTCAAATATTCAACCCCAACCACAATTTTATACAACCCAAGGATTCAAGCAAGCTATGAATAGTTGAATCCTCCATGCAAACCCACCTTTTCTTGAGTGAACTATAAGCTGAAAATGTTGAAGAAGCAAGATCTTCAAAGTTCATACAAGTCGTTATTATATACAAGGTTGGAGGTTTAGATGTTTACCTCCCCAAAACTCAAACATTGCAACCATTGCAACCCTCAAACCTTTCCTCATATTTGGCCCCTAGTGTCAAATTTCAAATTGGTGTTCCTTTCCTTCCATTATCCATATCCCATATTCATCATTGTGATTTTGTTAAATATGAAATTCCTAGAGAATCTACATAGTATTCATTTCATAAATGAAAAGACAATGAATAAACATGTGCAAAACATGCAAAATGCCAACAATAATGAATGTTAAGTCAAAGGTCTACAAAGGTTTAATGAATGTAACCTAATGATTAACATCAATGTTCTTTAATGATTAGGGTGAAAAGAACTTCATTGTGCTACAAAAGGTTTAGGGTTAGGATATTGATCACTATTGTCAACTTTAAGTCCAAGTTTTAGGTTAGGTTTTGGGATATCCAAACTAAAGGTTCACAATTTTGTCAAAACTAAATTTGGATTTGGATTATGAAACCACCTTTTAATGAAACTAATATTCAAACTTGGATTGGGTTGTAATCTTTAAAATAATTTAAAATCCTCTAGTTGTACAACTATATAGTATTTTAAGCCTTGAGCCCTATCATAGGTGAAATGACAATTCGAATTTTGCAAGACTTATGAGATAGATTGTGATGGTGTTGGGTGCATTAACTACTAATTCACCAAACAACAAAACTTTTGTGGTTCAAATTCAATGAACTACCATTAATTTACTGAACTAATGTTAGGTCATTATCAATTTAATGGCTCCACCTTCAATGAATTATTTCCTTAAAGGAAAAAAATGGGTTGATTTATTACCTATTGCTATATTTCACTAGTTGTCAATATTGTTTTTTTTAAAATTATGTTCTTCCCCAATTTTAAAAAATACTTATACCCCACTTCCATCAGCATGGGTACCTATTTATTTATTAGTTATAGTTAATTAAGTGCATAATGTAGATGGAACCAAAGCTAATTTTACAATAGCCCAAGCTCCATTTTTTTGGGGAAGTCTTGGAATTGGAGGGTTAATAATCCAAATAAATGCTCTCAAACCATGTTGAAGGTTTTATTAAACAAATAAAAAACTAAAAACTTAAACCAATGTTCATTTCAAAATTAAGATCCAAACAACATTAGTATTAATTTGGTTCCTTTCCTAAAACCCCTACCTTACATTGGGTGAATGGAAACATACATTAAAGCACAAGTTATAGGTATCATCCAAGTTTTTCATTTGGAGAATGAGGTTCCTTTTTCTACATTTTTTCTTAGTGTATGAATAGTTAAAATATGGAGTAGGTCGAAATTGGGTTCAAATTTATCAAAAAGGAAACATTAGTGTTCCCTTTAATTTTGCCTCATAATTTGGGCTTTTTTCAATTGCATCAATGGGATGGATGGCTAACTAGCTCTATTCATTTGAGATGTTTAATTTCAAAGTTCTTTCACTTAAAGATTAGTTGCAATATGCTTTTCAACTTACACCCATCTTTGTTGGTTTGTGAAACATCATCATAATATATTCAAATTGTTTTTGCTACATTTAGGTAAGGAAAAAAAAGGGATGGAAGCTCTTGGTGGGTGAAAGCACACTACAATTGCCCCCTTTGGGGCACTTTTTACATATGATACTAAAGGTATATTTTGTATAAATTTCACAAAATGTAATTCATTTAATTTTGAGTTTAAATTATGGCATTTTGGTTTTAAGTTTTTTATTTTCATAAAACTAATGTTCATTTAATTTAATTGAAAAATAAAATAAATTTATAAAGGAAAAGAACCATGGGTATATATGTACTTGGTGTAATATAATTCATTTTGTCATTTCAAATTGCACTAGTATTCATTAATAATAATTTTAAAAAAATAAAAAAAAATAAGCCCACTCCAAAACACTTGTTACATTCCATTTGCAAATGATTGTTTGTGAAAATGTAAATTTACCACATATTATGATCGGGACCATAAAAAAACCTATTTGTGACATCAAAATTATCAAAATTTTGAAATGGTTCAGAAATTTGGTTTAAATTATGTGAAATGACATGTGAAATAATCATTATAAATTCCATGAAAGTTAAAAATCAATTCAATCATTTTTGGAATATATCTGCATTTTTGAGTACATCATTACATGTATTTTTTTCAAGCAAATATACTCCAAGCCACCATAATATAAAAAAAAAGTAATTACATTTTTTAAAATAGATATATTGGGTTATGATTTACTATAATATGCAAAAGCATTGTGAAAATCTTGTATAATTTTGACATGGTTTATGTTCAAAATGACCACTGAAAAAAATTGTACTATGTGACATGCCAAAGGGGGTCATCGTAGTGTGCTTTCACTTTGGCCTTAAAAACTTTTTAACTTGCTAAATGTCTTTTTACCTTTCACATGATTCTTCAATCATGCATTAAAAATACAATGAAAGTCAACCATAAGGTAAAGGAAAAAAACCCTTGGAAAATTCATCATTTGTAAGAACAACGTAAGTGAACCAATCTACCACCAAAAAGTCCCCATTTGGTTTTTACTTTATACTTACCACTTTGAGTTGGTTCACAATTGAACTAAAACTCCACAAGGAGTTTTTTCACAACTTTTGGGTTGATTTTATGAGTTTGGGGGCTATGTATGATTCATTAAGTTCATGCAAGTCCATGATCATGCATTATTTCAATTCCTTTTATGCATCTTCCAAGTTGAATATGATATTTGACACACAACAACGATTAGGTGTTACACATTGTAGCTTTGCAACAACATGACCAAATGATAACAAATGATCATGTAGCCAAAAACACTAAAAAAAGACTATCATTTGCAACCAAAAATGTCATTAACAATTGTTTTATTAGTTGCAAATGAAAAATTTTCTTCTAATGAGCATGAGACAAATGTAATCACATATGCCCTTAACATTCACAATATGAAACATACATGATATACAACATCAAGTTGCAAATGTTTTCTTCAAATCTACCATTACATCAACATCGTACAAGCTTTTGACTTCTGAATTAATAAAAAAATGACTTTACAACCTTTAATTTGTATTTTTGGTTTAGGTTGAAATCAATTTTTTGTAGAATACCTAGTGAACTTGTGGTTTTAGGAATGGCATAATACACCTCATAATCTAAACAATGTTGACACAAAGTCCCAATTCTTTGCAAAATCCCAATCACAAGGTCCATTCATGTTAATAGGAACCACCTCGAGTGCAACAAGTATTATATTTTTTACATGTTTGCAAGACTTATAAATTAAAACAATGTTGAAATGTGTTGTATTTGTATAGGGACCTTTTTGATGTATTAATCTAATATTGGATAAGTTTGAAAAAAAAACAATAAATATAAAATACCTTTTAGTATTTAACAATTTCTTTTTGTGTTAAGAAAATTTTAAACCCATAATGAACTGTTTTTGTGCTTAGAAAGCACCATAAAACAATGTAAAAAATTGTTTAAGCATTATCCAAACACAAAGTTTTTACACTATCACAATGAAACCAAGGACGTGTCAATGGCTCCTTTTAGCATGGATGTACCCATATGTTATGTCCCATTATGTTTTTCGAAACTCAAACAAACATTGACTTTTAGTCTACATCCTTGGTTCTTTTTCGTGATAATGTTTCCATTCTATAATAAGGTATGCATTAGAAATTGCTTTAAACATTGATCCCTCTTTGTTTGAAAATAATTTGCTTTTTAACACATTTGATAGATGTGAAATGCATGCCAAAGTTGACTTCTCACAACTCCATTTCCAAACCTTCATGCACAAAAGTCCAATGACCTTCATGTACATGTCATTTTCTCCATCTCAATTTAACATTCCTTTATGGATTTTAATTCATCATTTTTCAACCCTTTCCACTTTAACTTAAATCAAGCATGGTGAAGATGTTAATTGTCATTAATGAACATTTTTTTATATTGGTGACCTTACAAAACTTTTCCTTTGTATACAACACAATTGTCACAACAAGGACAGTTCGCTTGTTTTAAAACCTATCATAACTAACAAACAAAAAAAACATTTCAACACAATGCAAAATACTTAGCTTCTTTTTGAAACGTCACCGTTTTCACTCGTCCTATCCTTCATCCGTCTTTAGTTTCCACCATACCAACTCCTTTGCAACAATAGCTCCCAACAACAACATTTAAAACTACCATGACAATTGAAACATATTAACACATATTCATTAAAATACATTGCCCCTATTCGTCTCAGCTACAATGCATATTAAACAAAAAACACACATGCAAACATATTCTAATTACATAACCAAAGGACAACATGCCATCTCTCCTAGTTCACGAAGTAAACATTGCATCCATCCATCTCCATGATGACCAAAATCCAACAATTGAAAATTGATGTGATCTCATTGCAAGATCACTGCAAAAACCTTTCTCACACTATAAATTTGTCCAAGCAATTTTTTTCACATCACAATCCGTACATTCTCCAAATCCTAAAGCACTCACAAAAAAAAGTTCAAAAATATATTTGGAAAACAAATTGTCAGATATAATTTGTCCTCCCCCTTGGCTCCACCTTAGGCAAGTGCTTATTTCAGGAATAGCCCCACTCCTTAGGTGTAGGGGTTACACTTCTTCACCTCAAGAAAATGCTCACTACTCATGAGCTCTCAAAAGGTTACCCATATTGTCACTTAAACTTATCTCTAGAGTTATCTAACCAAGATGTGCATTCAATTAGTCATGGGCCTAGGATAAATATTTAACTAGTTAACCCACCCTATGATTTGACACCATGATTGACAGAATGGAGGTAAGTTGGTGGCCTTGGAAAGATTCATACCAATACAATGTTCTACCCCATTAAGGAGATCAACTCAACACTCATACATAATTTATGGGCATGATCCACATTATGGGCTAAATGATGGGAACGTAGTGTTTCTTCATATCACGAAGATGCACATGGACAAGGGCCATGCTTGTTTTGAAACGCTTGACAAGGGTAGCAGTTAATATGGGTATGTGCCAAGAAATAAGTGAGTATATGATGTCAAACAAGTGTTTAATTTTTCACACACAAAATACAAAAAAAAAGGAAACCCTAAACATCTTAGTAGAGTACATGTTCCCAAAGAACTAAAAACCTTTGCATCTTTATTCTTTATATATATATATTGGCCAAATTGAATGCCTAATCTCTAGACCCTAGCTTGAAAGCCTGGGGGCCCTAAAGATAAGTATAAACTTGGAGTGGCAAAGGTTTCACCCACTTTTATCACTTCATCTTAACTTGCCAAAACTTCATTACAAAGAGAACAATGAAAGAAGGAAGAAAATGGAAAGAAGAATTAAAAGGAAGGACCAAAATTAAAAATGACAAATGGCACCATGAAATGGCGCCACGAGCCCCCCAAATAAAAGGCAAATCTTGTAGGTAGTGGAGAGAGTATGCGACTATAATAATAATAATATAATATATTTATGTATATATGCCCATTGTCCTCCCTAGGGGCCTTTTAATATATAGGATGGGGGGATTTGGGGGGGGGGGGAGGAGGAGAAAGAGGAGGAGGAGGAGGGGATGGGGATAATAATGAATAGCCATTACTTAAATACACCTTAGCCCAATTGGCTCCTCTTAAAAGGCAAAGGGTGGGGGGGGGGGGTTCCAGTTTAATGAATACTCCAACTCAAAACTCTAGTATAACGCAAAACGACAATCCAGTACGGTAAATATTGGGACGTCACTTTGATTGCCACTAACTCCTCCCATAACTAACCACCCACCCCACCACCCTGAACTCGGGTAAACTCATAACCCAATTGCGCCGCCGCCCATAGTTACAAAAATAACTGCCTATTCGAGTTAGGGCCAAGAGTGAAGCAGTAATACCCACCCCACCACTAGCGCTTCATCCATCCACTGGATGCCCGTTAACAGTCAGTTGTGGATGAGCCTCAACTGCGGTAATTATCTGGTTTCATCTTGGTATTACCCTTTCTGGAAGAAGTGTGGTCCTACAGTTAAAGTTTGACAGGTAAGGTAAGTAGATGGTTTTTTTTGCACATAAGTAACAACCTGAGATAACTACCATGGTTAGTTGGGGAACTGGGAACTCAACAGAAAACTGTTTCTTAACTACTTACCATCCATCCTTCTACTGGATGCTGGTTCACTCTGGCCCTTATTTAGGATCTTTACTGTTGGCTCTGCTTTTTTTTTCTCTCGTTTTTTTTTTGCGTGTAAAACTTTCAACGATTAGGGTTCACTATTTTATTTTTCAATTTTCGTGATGTAGTGAAACTGACCTAATCATCAACAACATGAACATTTAGCCAAAATTGGCTATAGAAGATCACATATGAAAGTTTAAACTTTTTAAAGAATCAAATTAATTATATTTTGGGCTACCTGGTGGCTGGAACCACTAGAAGAAACCTAAATAAGAAACCCAATGTAGCGATTTTTTAAAAAAAGATTTCTCAAAATTTGTGGAATAATTAGGGCCCTTTTTTTCAGGTCGAAAATTCCCTCACTCCATACCCTCCTCCTCCCCCCGCCGCCTCCCCCTCCTCGTCCCCCCCCCCCCCCGCGCGCCCCCCGCCCGCAAATAAATAAATAAATAAACAAGTAAAGAAATAAAAGCATGGTGAGTGGCAATCGGTAATGAAATCCCACACAAATTGGTAGTTGCTATATATGCTGTGTGCCGCTGGTTGCTGTCGAGTTGTTATTTGCCATTGTGCTGGGTTTGTGTGGAGTTTGCTTCGAAGCTTTTTCTCTTATTGCTTTCAATCCCGCACCTTCTCTCTCTCTCTCTCTCTCTCTCTCTCTCCCCAAGCGGCACTACAAATCACAGGACTTAGCTTGTTGGTACCCAGTTTTGATAACTTACTTTCAGTCAGTCTCCTTCGTGCTCCCATCTCTGTTTACAACTTGAATCCGGACGAACTTCCTATAGTCTTCGTCATCAGCTTGTAAGAAAGAGAATTTGATAGTTTTGTGTGTGTATGTGTGTGTGTGTGTGTGTGTGTGTTTTGGTTTTACTTTGGTTTTTTTGGAAGTTTCTTCTTCAAGTAAGTTGTTCGTTATTGTGGACGTAGAGTTTCAATCCGTGAATTTTGGTGTTGTTGTCTTTTTTGGACTTCACTTGTCTGTTTCGAACTTGTCGTCTGGTCTGGTCTGGTTTCAATCTCAATTTTCGTTTTTGAGAACTTTGAACTCTATATATATATTATACAACTTCCAGTTTCCGGTAACATGAGCTTAGTAGTGTAGCATGCTGTATCCAGAGTTGAAGAACCCCTTTTGCAAAAACCCATTGCGAATCTCTGGGGGTGGTGGTGGTATTGATCTAGACTAGCAGCTGGTAATATAATAGTATTATATGATCACCAGGCTGCTCTATTGTTGACGTGAGAATTCAGTCCCCCAATACACCCCCGAGCTAGCGGATCCGTCCTACGCGTGTTTTGTCACTGCCGCCAGCCGGGAGTCAACCCAATATTGAAGAAGAGGAAAACAGTTTCCTCAGTGTTTTTTTTTCCCACCAATCTCTCTCTGTCTCTGTCTCTCTCTTTTTGTGTGCTGGAAGTCACTAGCTCCAGTCTCTTCTTGAAGGAATGCTGCAGTGAGCTCGGATAACAGCTTTTTGCCCATCTGTTGTGTTTTTGAGCTTTCGTCAAGTATCTGGAGTGCTACACTTTCTTTTGTCATTGATTCCCATTGCGAAAGGTGTTGACAAGCTCGAGAACTCCTCGCACCCAACATTGCAAGAGGAGTAGGAGGAGGAGGAGGTGGTGGAGGAAGCTAGAATCGATTGATCAGCGGAGAGCTATAGGAAGGAAGTCCTGAAGCTGAGACAACAACAACAACAACAAAAATGCCGCCTTATTCCTCGTACGCAGAAGAGGCATTCAGCGCCAAGCAAGAGTACATGGGCAAAGCCGCTAACGATCTCAGATTCTGCTGCAGCAGCGAGCCTGAGGCAGCTGCAGCTGCTCTTGCGCCGGCGACGACGACGACGACGTTCTGGAACGGGGCCATCGTGGTGGGTGCCGGACCGTCGGGCTTGGCCACCGCTGCGTGCTTGGAGCTGAAGGGAGTCCCGTGCCTGATTTTGGAGAAATCCGACGGCATTGCGTCGTTGTGGAAGCACAAGACCTACGACCGTTTGCACTTGCACATCCCCAAACAGTTCTGCGAGCTTCCGCATCTGCCGTTTCCCGAGGATTACCCCACGTACCCGGACAGGCAGCAATTCGTGGACTACTTGGAGAATTACGCGACGCGATTCAAGCTGGATTTCCGATTCAACGAGCAAGTCACGGCGGCCGCGTTCGACTCCGCGGCTGGACACTGGAAAATCACGACGCGCAACACGAACAACACGTTGTTGGGTGGTGGTGGTCTGATGCTGCAGCAGCAGGGAGGAACCGTGTCGTCGGAATTCCGCGCTCGCTGGCTTGTGGTAGCATCCGGTGAAAATGCGGAGGCCGTCTGTCCCGTGATCCCCGGCGCCGCCGACTTCAAAGGTTCCGTGTTGCATTCCAGCCTGTACAAGTCCGGCGCAGACTACAAGGGCCGCAATGTTCTCGTGGTGGGTGCTGGCAATTCCGGGATGGAGATTGCGCTCGATCTCTTCAACTTCAATGCCAGGCCCTCTCTCGTTGTCCGGAGCCCGGTATGGTAGCTCTTCTGTGAACTCCCAATTCCTCCGTCTTCGTTTTATTCCTTCTGTCTCCTTCCCAATCCAGTGTTCAGAGCTTCTTGTTTTGATCCTGTTCGTTTGGTTCTTTTCTGGACTGCTTTCGGATTTCTGGAACTTTGGATAGCTGGATTTTTGGATCCTGTAATTGCCTGATGGTGTTTCAAGCATGCACTCATCCAAGCTGCTGACTGAATCTTTTCTTTTGGGGGGGGGGTTTCCCATCAATGGGGCCTGCTGCTGCCGCCGCTTCTTACAGGTGCACATTTTACCAAGGGAAGTGTTTGGGAAGTCAACATTTGCTGTGGCCATGAGACTACTCAAGACTTTTCCCATCTGGTTCACAGACTCGTTGCTGGTGTGGTATACTTGGGCTTTGATGGGTGACACCAGTAGCCATGGCTTCCACAGGCCAGCTGTGGGTCCTATGGCCCTCAAGAGCAAGTCCGGCAAGACTCCTGTTCTTGATGTGGGCACCTTTGCCAGGATCAAGAATAGAGACATCAAGGTATAATATTATATCAGCGTGTTCAATCCTATTTCAGCTTCTTCCCTCTTCTTTTTTGTTGCATAATATCTTGACTTGTGAAAGCTTCCCTGCTATCATGTTATGTGGTAGGTAAGGCCCAAGGCCGAGGGCCTTACTGAGCTTAAATCAACTGCCTCCCTGATCAATTAGAACAGACAAACATTTCAGAACAAAATGTTCCTCCTTAAGAACTTAAGATTCCCTCTGATGTAGCCAAGCGAATCTTACCTTTTTAAGGTGCACTCCAAATACACTCTGAAATTTCTGGCCGTGCATTAAGCATGCATGTAGACAAGTTATGCCTAGCGCTGAACTGTACAACTTCAAGAACTTTTGTTTGTAGATTGAGCTGAACTGCATCTTTCTGCATTTGCAGGTTGTTCCAGCAATTGATCACCTGACATCAAATGGAGCTCAGTTTGTTGATGGCCAAGTCCAGCAATTTGATGCCATCATCTTGGCTACTGGTTACAGAAGCAATGTCCCCCAGTGGCTCAATGTAAACTTCCCACACTTTATTCATTTGCCCATCTTATGTTTTCACCCCTTTCAGATGTGCATGCATGGGGTCCATTCATCTTTTGCAATTTCCATTGAAAGTCTAACTGAGGATAATTTGCCAGGAACTGATGATATTGATCTCCTCCATCTGTGTTGCAATTTCAGGATAAAGGCAACTTTTTCTCTGAAGATGGGTTCCCAAGAAACCCATCACCAAGATCGTGGAAGGGGGCAGAAACAGGGCTGTATGTTGCTGGTTTGGGGAGAAAAGGAATTTTGGGAGCTGTCTTTGACGCAAAAAGTATTGCAGACGACATCAGTCAACTCTTCTTTGCAGATGAGCTTGAATCCCACATCAGAGTTCAACCAGTCTTGCAGCAGCAGCAGCAGCTCAGATAGCTAACATTCCTCCAAAACAAATTCTAACCCACTTCACCTTCCATCATCCACCACCAAACCCCCACCACAACCCCACAAATTGAACTAGAGCTTTTTTTGGAGAAGTGACCTTCTAAAGCAGGATGCTTGCAGCTTCACTAGGATGACCAACCCTGGTGAACAGAGGAGGCTGGAGATGCATTTGTTGCTTGTAATCCAATCCTTTATGAGCACCCAATCAAGCATTTGTGCTGATCTATGTTTTATTTAGAAAGGGGAGGGGGGGGGCAGGTAATGATACTAGTGCTAAGCAGGCTTATGCAGCGTTAGAGTCCAAGTTTTGTCTAGTGTTAACACTGTTTTTTGAACATGAATTTTCCTAGGAAAGGAGGAGGATTTAGTATTTTAGAAAAGGTGAACTCATGCCCCTGTTGTATCATACCATTTTTTGCAGGAGCACATACACTTGTAGCCTGAAAACAAACACTGAACATTGATTTGAGACACCCACCAAAATATCTCTCTTGTTTCTTTCTTGTGCTTGCACTTCTTTTCCTCTGAATTTGACATTATTTTCTGCAAACCCATCTTTGACAATTGGAAGTGAAAAGTCTTGTGTGGGTGAACTCCATTAAATATCAAACATAAGACTGGGTGTTTTGTCAATTGTATTGTCGGATGCTGACATTTTGTTGTGTATGATTTGAAAGTAATGTTGTCTGGAGGTGTAGCCTTCTAATGGTATTTTCTTTTGCTCAAGGATAAAGCTCATGTTGATGAGTCAAAATGTTGTCTTGGCCTTATAGATGATGGCAACAATGTACACATGTGATTTCTCACCTTCATTTCTGCAAATGGATCTGGGAGAGAAGCAGAAATCAAAATAAAAATTATCCAACACAGGAATAGCTCCCTGCAGACACAACTCAAGAGTTGGGTGACATTAAATTTGATTTGCGAAGTGTCCAGCCTTCATTACTGCACCTGACCAGTGAAAGAAGGTAGAGCTGAAACTGGAGGGCTAAAACAGAACCCCTCACATCCACCTGGTACAAATGATTCAATGGCAAAAAAACTCCTTGCACTCACATTGACACCAGAGCTGGTGGATGATTAAATCCCATGGCAAAGAAGCCTGATTAGAGAGAAGCAGAAGAAACCTCAAACCAGGATTCAATTCAAAATAAGCAACGTTCACCATTGAAATGAAACTATGCTACAGCAGCAAAGATATTACCTTCAACCAGAGTTTGATTGAATTGGGAAAGAATTGTCTAATCATCAAGTAACCAGAAGCCAGCCACTATCAAGATGATGAACTCTATCATGAGGATGTACCAATTCTAGTTGAGCATCCTGTTGAACTTTTTATCTTTTCCAGTGTGAAAAGAAGTGGTCTAGACCTATTGTAGAAGTTTGAAAACCACTACTTTTGTCAGAGTGTACCCATGCCAAAAAAGATTGAACAATATATCACACGCTGAGAAGACAAAAAATGGTGCAACTTCACAATTTGGAAGGAATCATGGAAGGCCATAGATGACGTTCCCCACAGTTAGAAGCTGTTCATACTTCATACCTTATATCTTCCATGGGTGTGGAAACTACCCCAAGTACAAGAACTATTACAAATTCATCAAAAGCCTATATTTAAACCAACCATGAAGAAAATACAATAACATGAACAAGAGCACAAAGTAGTATACCAAGTTTGCATTTCAAAAGAATTTGTTCATCAAATGAAAAGAATATTAACATACTTTGGACACAAGAACGAAGAACATTATATTGGAAGGTCATATCACATATTGGGATTGATCAAACTAAACATAATGGAGAGCAAACTTCATGCGAGTTTTCATAAAAGCTTCCATAAAGACCCACCATCCAAAGAACCTTCCTAAGCAACTTCTCAAAAATTAATGAAATGTAATAATGATGAATAATGAAGGATGAGGTCATCCGTGAGCAATGAGCTAAACACATGAACTTTCAACTTGCTACATGAAAAATTATATAAACCTTCTATAGAAGTTTTATTATTTACGTTGGGGTCATTTAAGTAAAAGACTTCATGAATAAGATTAACAAAGGTATTATAATGGTACTTCATGAAGGAGTTCATGAAGGATGCCAAACTATTTTCTATTTCACAATTAAAAAAATTCCTTAGATAACCAATGTTTTGCTATGTCAACATGACTAGTTCATCCACTGCTTTCAAATCAAAGCACAAAGTAGGTCACTATGGGTTGTGTTTTTATGTTTGCACCTTTTAGGGCCATCGCCTTTCTAAAGTTGGGTTTTATTTATTGAATAGCTTTATGAATTCAATATTTTATTGAATGCATGCTTGAATGGTCACTAGAGAAACATACCATCAACATGTTGAAATGTGCTAATGTAGTTTATTAAAAATGAAGATGATGCACACATTTGGAAATTTCAATTTTATCCGATCCAAAAAAAATTGCTCTTATAAATCAATTGAGTAACAATTAAAAAACCAAACCATCTCTTAATCTTCAAGCAAGGCAAACATTTCCATAATATTCCCACTTGAGCTTTTTGATAGGGTATGAAAATGTTCTTAACAAATCATTCAATGGTTTCCAAATTAAACCAATGATTGAAATTGTATAAGTTTAATGACTGCCAATTGAAGTACAATGAACATTTTCTTCTTTCATTCATGGGTGCGATTGAACAGTTTGTTGTCCCTTGGAACATGATTTGCAAAGGTGGCATTGCCCCTCAATTGAAGATAAGACAATTTTTGTAATTTGTATGTTGTCTTCTATCCCCAAAAGTTGAATGTGTTTAGCTCTTGTTCTTTCCCATGTTTGATCCCCTCCAATGGGAATAAAATGGACTCTAGTCTAATTTGTGTTGACAATTAGGCATGTAGAGATTATGATCATTTAAGCAACCTTACGTGCCATGGTTGTGCCCTCTTCTTCCCATGTTGGTGGTACATCAATATGGCATAGCATGAGTTTCATAAGTATGTAACTTAAAATAGTGTCAAGATTTTTTTATGGATGGGAAATGGAAACCCTAATTCTGAATGGGTGGTAGATGATGACAGAATATAAAGAGATTATTCATCATCAAAAATTGTGGATGTCGAAAGTCCAATATCTTTTCTACATTTGGTGGTTGTTTTGTTTGTTTGCAAGTTAGTATGTTTGATGTTTGTTTTTCAATGGAATGGCATGGATGAGCTAGTTTCGGTGATGGAGTGGGTTCCTAGCTGCATTGTTAATGATCTTTATGGGGAATGCAAATCACAACACTAAGTGATGATTAATGCTAATGTTTCTAGGGAGTGAGAGGATGGTGTTGAGAGGAGGTTATAAGATGGAAGTTCCAAAGAAGAGGAAAGGTGAACATAGAGAACTAAGTCATTTTGGTCTTAGTATGATTAGTCTTGTTTTGGTGAACAATTGGGGAAGAATGCCCTTTCTTGAGCTTTAATACCTACCTTCCAAAGTATATTTTTTCATTACATTATGAACTTCAAAACGTGAATAAAAGGTTTAAAACTAGAATTCCAAGACCAATCCAAAGGAAATGATGATAAAGTATAAAGATCTCATGAATAGTCATGGTGGCAATCTTCATTTGTGTTGTAAGGTTTGAAGAATTTTGAAAGTAACTATCAAATAGCCTATTATAGGAAAAGAGTAGCAATGATGTCATTGGACCCCAAGGACAATGGGAATATGAAAACACTAATGGGTTATGGAGAACAAATGTTACAATGTCTAGTCATGTGTTCTTTTTTGTTCAACTTCCAAAGGGAGGAACCTGATAGGAATGGAGTATTCATCAATAATTATGTTTTTGTTGTTGAAAAATGAACTGCCACACTCATGTCGAGTCACAAGGCTACAACTTTAAAACATTATCCACTCCTTGACTAATGGGTCAAAACGTATAACTAAGAGCCAAAAAAGCCGTCAAATGTTAGACATAATTAATCAAAATCAAACATTTATCGTTTTATTACCATTTAAAACCATAGTAATCATAACAAGTTAATTTTTTTCCCCTCATATGTATTATGAATGTAAAGGAACTTAAAGTAGAAATTCATTTGATCTAATTTTAAGTTTTTGCTTTAATTTAGGATGTTTAAAAATGTACACCTATTGTGTCAAAAGGAGTCAATTTTGCAAAGGACTATCAAAAGGATTCATATAATAAAAGAATTTTCATTGAATAAAATATAGATGATAAGAGTATTAACCACATTCAAAAAACACTCATAATTTTAAAAGTGTGGAATTCTAAAACTTTAAAAATTCAATGAGTCCTTGAATGTCACAAAATTGCTTCACATTTTCAAAGCTTCAAGAGCCCTTTACAACATATAAATGGGTTATAATGTACAGCATGTATTTAAAACATTTATAGTTTAAAGTATAATATAACTAAACAATGTGAAAATTAAATTTTTGGTGATGATTTAAAAATTTGATCATTTTACAAAATGAAACATTGAATACATAAAGAATCTACACAATTTTAAAAATTCATATTTATTCAATATTAACTATAAAAAAAATGCAATGCATTGGAGAAACTTTTAATATTTTTTAGAACAAGTCACAAAAACATTCATTTCAAAATTCATTTGCATGTAAAAGTTATTTTCGGGAAAAAATACTTGCAATTCTTTCCCAAAGTAATCCATATGGTTCCTAATTACAAGTTTTGACTGTAATGGCTTTTTCTCTCTTGCTTTCACCCAAATGTTTTCCACTCAAATATCCTTTGAATGATTGGTTTTGAAATAGTGCAAAAAGACCTTGTCCAACAACATGCATGTTTTTGAACAAGTTATATATTGAGTTCATCTTTTAATTTAAATCTTGTTTCCAAAATTGAAGAAACATTTTTGGATGTTGTCCTTTCCTCTATAAGATGAAAATAGAATAATAGGAGCCAACCAAGGATAAGGATTAAGTCTTTTTAAATAGGATATTCTTATATTCATGATTTACATCCCTTTGAACTACACCATGAACTTGATGCTAAGATATAAAAAGAATGGTGTTTCCATTGACCAATCCTTAATAGCCTCCCATGGTCATGGGGATGTTTATCAACTTGCTAGTAAAGCAAAAAAGGCAAGAAAAGTAACAACCAACCCAGCAATCCATGTGGAAGCAAAGTTCATGGAAACCAAGGATGTTATTTAGTAAATAGGCGACATGAGCAAGTGAGCATGAACAAATGGAAATATTCCTTATAATATTAAAGGGAATTTTTTTAACACATTCATTTGACATGGATCAAATATTCTTTAACAAGTCCCAAAATGTTGCCACGTGAAAAGAATATTCAAATATTCCTTAACATGTAAGCCACATCACAATGTACACATGGACTACTTGCAAATTAGAAAAAAAAGGCGTGCTTTAGAATGAGTTTGAATGAATAAGGAATTACGACATAACAAATAGAAATTCATTCCTACAACAAAAGCCTTGAATAAGATTAAATGTATATACCTCGACACAAATGTTGTAAGGATAGATTTCAATACGTACCTAAGAATAAATCTAAATGACATAGAGTGATCACTACAAAAGATTAACAAATTTTATCACATGCAAGATCTTGCTTTGAACAAAATGTAACATGATGAAAAGTAGAAAATTTAGTGGTGAAAACATGTTATAATAAAATCTATCCCAACCCCATTTAATTTTTAAAAAAATCTTAGACACATAACATTGTTGGATGATTATTTAAACTAACAACAAGATTTTGCAGTTTAATAGATGTAAAGGACCTTGTCAAGGAGGTGAATTATGACCATTGCAACACCATTCAAAAAAATAATGTCATCTTTACGCATTTTTAATATATGAAATTTCATAAAAAACTTCAAATCATTACATGAACTTCCTAAAAGTGACATTATCAAAACTTTTTTTTTTCGCAACAAATCCATTAGGATCAATAAATCCACTATAATATTGTGAGAAAAAAATGAGATATAATTTGAACACATTTGGTTCCAACATCCAATAAACCCATTATAAAATAAAGCTCAAAAAGCTAAAAATATTATTTGAACATATTAAATATTTGGGAACCAAATGGACTGATTATGGGGCGAGTTCATTAAGCTGATCTAACCTCATTAATTGTGAAACAACTGGAAAAGGCGGAAGCATGTAAGATAAAAATATCAATCTTTCATGATTAATGAATATATTTCAATTGATTTGACTCCAATATTTTTGAAATGGTTGATGAAGGTCAAAATGTTTTGAATAAAGGTGCATAATGTAGCAATATATGATATACTAAGTCATTTATTATCAGCCTCCATAGGGGCAAACAAAGTTATCACAACCCCCAATAACAAAAAATTTAAATTTGTTGTTTCATTAGTGATTAAATCAATATTGTTTGCATGTATAAAAAAAGATTTGCATCAATGATGCATAGCCTATATACTTTACAATTTTAGTTTTTTGAAGTAGACATCACAAGAACACAACAACCATGTCCAAAGGGAGTGAACATTTTTGTAAAACTCTAGTAGCCTAAACTTGTATCCACCTATAGATCAAAATAAGTTGGCAATGGTAAATGTAAACTACAAACTAAAAGTTGGATATTGGGCTCCAAGTAATAGGTTGCAAGACTACAAAATGTATGCAACAATCATTTGTATGTTTATTCCAAAAAAATAAAAACAACTTGTGACAAGCTATTGAAAACAATCCATGGCCAACATAACTAACCAACCAAAACTATAAAACATGTTTCCAAAGGCACTCAAGCTATCTTCTAGGGATTGAAAACGAAGTAACCTATGGTTTTGATGTTGCAGTGGGCAAAAAGTGGGCAAAAAACCATGTGAACCCAAAAAATGATGCATACAAAACACCCATGCTAATTTATAACAACTTTGAACAAAAAACATTGGTGCCAAACATGAGGGGACTCGAGGAGGTGCAAAAGGAAACAAATCTGCCATATTTGGAAAGGACTTTATAGATGAAAAAGAAAACATATCAAACTACAACCATAGTTATTGTAACAATATCAAAAACAAAATATCACAATCTGAAAAAGCAAACTTGTTTGGTTACATTCATAGAAGAAACCACTGGAAACAATGACAACATGAAACAATGCAAGTTTTATCACACAACTATACCATATTGAAATTCAAGGAGATTAGGAGAATGTAGAAGTGTATTATCTTGTTTTTAATTTGAAGATAATGATTAATTTGAAAATGTAGTTTAGTCCTTGACTATGAAAGGAAAAATAGTTGCATTTTTTGCATTAATCTTTGTGATAGTAAATCAATGTTTTGGTTGGGATGGAAGAAAAATGGATCATGTCATCCAATGATAGAGAATACAAAATTAAAAACTACGAAACTCAAAGCATTGATTGTGGAGAAGATTGTGTAAAAATAAAGCGCATGACGAGTTTTTCACTCCACTTCAAATCCCAAAACAACTAGCTTTAAATGAATGTGCAAAAACCCACAAATCCAAGTTTTAATTAAGGATGTGTCGTGGAATACTCATGCATAATAGTTTAATTGCACTATTGTTTGTGGGACTAATTGTTTTGAAACATGAAAAATGAAAATCTAAAATATGGATGGTAGATTGGATCCTTCATTGAAAGGGAAGGTTATATAGAAAGGTATGGTGAACAAAAGTTGAAAGAATATGATTGCCAGCGTAAAACTCAAGCTTGTAGGCAAAAGAAGAAAAACTATTACATTTTGGAATTTAAATGATTAAATGAAGTCGGGATGAAATCAAGATGTTTTGATTAAGTGATGTGTAAAGGCTCTAAATGTACTGTATGATGATAGAACATTGAAATGTAGAAATTATAATACATAAAATCTGGGATTGGGAAAATAAATTGAAGAATGTAAAATGGTTTGTTAATGAAGTTTGCTTAGAATAAGAATATGAAGTAGCAAAGACATGTATTCAATTAGGAAATTAATTTTTAGTATGTTAAATGCTTTAATCATATGGAAATGAATAGATATGCACTTTATTAAAACATAAAAATTTGATATTTAATTCCTAGGTCTTTAATTTGTACCATCATTTGCAATATGTAATTTTTTACAGACCTTAGTATGAAAATGACCCTTATTGTATACCTTAATATGGAAATAAATAAAAACCTTAATCACCACATTAGCTTAAATCTCTACATATTACAATTAAGATACTTTTTTTTAATATGCAATCTCTCATACCTTAATTTGAAAATATGTAATGACATTAATGTGAATGTTAATCCAATTAAAATCAAGCTATTTTCATTTTATTATAACATAAAAATTCAAACTTAAATATGTACGATGATTTGTAATTTGTGAATATGGTCATACCTTAATTCATACCTAAATCTGAAAATAAGAAAAGACCTTTATTTGTACTTGATTTGAAATACATACAAATTACAAACAAGTTACTTAAAATTTTCATCTATAATTTGTACCTAAATTTGTAAATTTTTATAGACCTTCATATGTATCTCAATTTGATTAAAATGTACGGCTTTCTATTTTATTAGAACTGTAAAATTTCCACAAAGGCTTGCAATCTATAGGATAATTTGGTTTTTATAAATAATCTATAAATTAAAGTACATATTTATCGATAACATTTTTAATACAAATTAAGGTACAATATTTCTCATTTGTACAAAATCTAAACCTAAAAATTAAATGTGTAAATGTGTAAATATATTCCCTTAATCTAATCCAAAAAGTTGACCTCAATCTATACCTTATAAAAGATTAATATGTACATTAATATTTTGGAATCCAAATGTTTAAACCAGACATTCATACAAATGACCATGAAGGCCAAAGGGATTGGTTTTGATTATTCCAATGGCACCAAATTGTGGCACAAGAAATCAAAGTTTTATAAAAGCCCACCAACCAACCTTAGGGCCACACAATGGGTTCATCAACCTCATGATCCACCCCTAAACTCAAAAACAAATCTTACATCAGTCTAATGCCTCATCATCAAAGTAGCCTCTAACTACAAGATCATAACAAAAGGAACCTCTACAAGAAGTAAGTGAAGTCTAGGAAGCCATGGGTGCCTAAGCTACAACCTCAACATATGATGGCAAAAGAAAGTTTCTAGAAACACTCCACAAGAACTCTAACCTCTCAAAAAAAAAGGGATTCCTACCCTTGGGTGGTGACTAACTTTTGTAAATGAAATGGAATGACTTTATCAAAACAATTTTCTTAAGGAAAAAAGATAAACCTATGGATGTTGACAATCAGTGACAAGGGTTCCCAACTTGAAACAAACTTTGATCAAGGCCTAAAGTGTAATAACATGAACCTCCTTCACCACCTTGAAGGGCATGTTAGCCTTGGAAATGGTCATAGAAACCATGTCAACCCAACTTATAGGACATCCTTTCCATGAACAGTGATAGGTACCCTTATTTACAAATTCATCTAAGGAGAGAAAAAAAAAGAATGAACTATTAACAAATGAACTCTCATCAAATAACCAAAAAAGTAACATGGTTCAATATCGTTTGCATCGTATAAAAGGGGAACTTATTCAATTTGAAATGAATTAAAGGGCAAGACTTGTTTCAATGAATATGGGATAGAGATGGAACCTTAATAGATGGGTCTTCACTATTAGTAAGTGGCAAGGAGTTCACCATGGCCCATTTCATCCAAATTTGAAACCTATAACTCTCTAAATATGACTTAACTTCATTCAAAATCCACATATCATCTAGGTGGAAGAATAAGATAGCCCCATCAAGGGCCAGCAACTTTTCTGCAAAATAAAAAATGGAGGCAATGTAATCATCCACCTTCTTATTCCAAAAAAGAATATTTGAATGGATGGTTGACAACAATGGAATAAAAGTTTCCTTGGAACATCATCTAGGACAAGGTGAAACTTGTCCTCCAAATTCACCTACACTAAATCAAAACAATAGGATGCACAAGTTAATGTACCAAAGCCGTGCTTGAAATGTTTGGGATAAAGAATGGAAATTGAACATGAATTCACTTGATGAATGGACTTTGAAATGGTGTTAAACTCTGGAGGCCATTTCCTAATAATGATTATGTTTACCACAATGTACGGCCCAATCATTTTGTCATCTACTAAGTGAAATGGAATAAATTGAAAGGAGTGTGAAGAATCATGTTGTGTGTTCAGGCCTCCACCATGAAAAGGAATGGGAGGGACTAGTATTAGCTGGAGGATTGACAACTATAGAGGGTGCAATAGTTTCCTACAAAGGATCATCAACAAATGCATTTTTGTCTGCATTCGAGTCTAGAACACCCTTCACTTTCTCCTTCCCCTTAATTTTTCCCTTTGAAAGAACTTTCTTTTTTCCACCTTCACCCTATGTCCCATCTAAGTTAGTAAAATTTTCCATGGATCCAAGTTTTAAATTCTCCCTTAGTGCAATTTTTGAGGAGGGAGTGTTGTCTTTGGGACAAACAAAATACCAAACGATCTGAAAAAGGTGTGAAGATGTCTAATCCTTGAACAAACATTTGTGAAACATTGTGTTGTTTCCTTTGGGGTCACACCAAATCTCTAAGAGGTTAGGGATCTGGTCAATGGCCCCATTGGCAAAGAGAACATGATAAAAATATGTGTAGGATTAAGGAAAGTTCATAAGGCTATTGTAGGTACTTTAGATCCAAAATATGAAAGAGGAATTCATATGATGAAAGTTCCATTTTCAATCCCAAAAAGTTTCAAGATCTTTCACCTATTCTTAGCACTAAAAGTAAGGCATAGGAATCAACAAACATGGAAATGGGTTCTGCAAAAAATTGGGTTGGGTTAGTGAATATGGTTTTTCACTTTGAAATAATCTTTATTTAAAAAGGAAGTAAGTTATTGGAATGATAAAAGTATGATTCCAAAACAAACGGATTTAAATTCATG
Source organism: Sphagnum tenellum (assembly GCA_963921925.1). Lineage (NCBI taxonomy): Eukaryota > Viridiplantae > Streptophyta > Sphagnopsida > Sphagnales > Sphagnaceae > Sphagnum > Sphagnum tenellum. Next base: position 5,094,438 of record OY998143.1, on the reverse strand, counting down.
ATTTTTTGAATTTTAATTCTCTGTGACCTATTTTCAACATTGAAAGTAAGACAAAAAAAACAAGTTAACATGACATTCTACTTTGACTCCAAGTTTTCTTTTAAATGAAAGAGTGGGTTGAACAAGGAAAGTTAAAATACATATCACCCCTTTGAAAGCCTCCTTGTCCTTGGACTACTCCTCCCAATACTTGTTTCATTGAATTCCATCCCTGGGCTTGAATTCATAGAAGAAACAAATCTCCCATGTTGCCAACCTTCAATCTTGGATATATGAATTGAATGAGATCATACTAAGGATCTCCCTCACATTCAAGACAAGATCAAGGAATATTGCTTCAAATATGAACTACATGGTGATTCAAAGTTTGTAAAGGCAAATGGATTAAGAAGCCATGCGTCAAAACATGAATTCCAATCTTGAAAATAATTGAGATGTAGACCAAGAAGTGTTTGAAACATTGAATAAGGGCACAATTTTAAAACCAAGAAGTTTTCGAATTGAGGAACGACCTACAAAACATCATGTGTTTTTAATAAAAGTTGGGGTGAAAAGAGAAGTTTGGACATGGAGTCCATAGATTTGTCCTAGTTATAGAAGGTTATCTTAAGTGATGGGGGATCAGGTCTAACATATACCCAAGAAAAAGGGATATCAATGTTTTTTAAGCACCATTTGTTGTTCCAAAACATCGAGAAGAAAGAAGTCCAAGGGACAACGTATATGAACATCTTTTAAGCCAAGAATTATGATCTTGAAATTTTTGTGCCCAATGGGTCAAGTGTTGGAAGGGATGTTCAAAAGAATTGTGATTATCTCTTCCAATGCCACCCATGCGAAAAAAATGTTCTATTTAAAAAGTTCACATACTTGAATAATACACATTGCATTGAAACAAACGATAAAAGATAGAATTTTCATCAAACACATTATTGTTTAATGTTTTGCCATATTATTCACTTATTGAATGGGTAATGTTTTTGCCATGTATGTTATCATATATCTCCACTTCATGGCAATCACATTACATAGATACAATTGTACCACAAAATGAATTTGTGAACAAGTCAAAATACAAAAATAAATAAACCATAATTTATTTTTCCTCGTTAGTTTATGTGTTCTAATAATATATGTTCCTAAGTCATTAACATGTAATTTACCATTTTTAAAGAAGCTTACCACCAAAAATAGTTCATGAAATTAATCTATAGTGAACAATAAATGCTTGAAATTATGTTATGTGTTTATGTCCAAAGATAATGTGAAGTAGATTTCCATTGCGTATTCATTATAATCTATTATTGTACCTATAGTTGACAATCGACAATCTTTTTGCCATTTTATTTATTTTGAAAAAAAAGGTTTGGCAATCTCAAATTGAATATTTCAAAATTTTGACAATCAAGAATAAGTCAATGGAATACACTTTGTATTTTGAATATATAACAATAGTCTAGTGGTTGGACAATGGATTGTTTCACATAGGTTGTGAGTTCAATTTTCAAAGATATTGGTAAATATCATTAAGTTTTTTTTTCCAAACATTTTGAGAATTGTTTACCATTGAACATCAATCTTAGTTGTAGGATGTCACATGTGCAACATAATAAAAGATCTTAGTGATAATTTTAGGTATTGATGTTTGTTATTGAACATATTTGCAAAGTGCTTGAAAGGTTGATGTGGTAGTGCTATAAGAATCAACAAAATGTCATGTTTTACAACCATGCCAACCTTTGTGGAAATCTTTCATCGTAAGTTTTAATTTGGGTTACAACAATACATAATGTCATCAAGCAAGATGTTGTATCATTGAATTTTTGAGATTAACACACTGACAAAAGTGAATATTATGAAATTTATGGATAGATTTATCTGGTTTGATGTAAATATTTTGTAAGACAATCAAGAATCTATCTCATACATATGAGGTTTTATTGGATGTAATTTGGCAATCATTATAGTGATCCATTCCTTAAAAAAAGACTCATTTCCTTTTGGCAAAAGAAATTTCATTGCTCACTACACTTCTTATTCATTACCCTCAAGGACCAAGTTGGGCAATGGGTATGTTGTGGCCATACTGTTGAATCTGCATTTATTATATCAAAAATAGGGGATTTTGATTGTCAAATTTGGCCTTCCATTCTCATTTACCATTTGTAGTCACAATTCTAACATTTTTTCCCCTTGTTAGAATCAACAGTATAATTTCCTCTTTCATTTGCCTTCTGGTTCTAATGGTGAATTTATCCACAAATTATGCCAAATTATACATACCCACCATACTGTTATGTTGGTTGCCCAAATGTTCATATAGCAAAATGAGTTACAAAAATTTCCCATTGTTTCTTATAATCAGCATGAAGCTCAAAGCAATGTGGTAACATCAAGTGTCTCCCACAACTTAGCTTTAGGTAGGTGCATCTCCACTGATGGTGAATCTGAGGCTTGTTGGAAAACTGTTTTGGTGATATTGGAAACCATATGCTACGATAAACTGTGATAAGCACAAGGAAAGAAAGTGAGCAAAAAATTTCATTTGGAGCATTATAATGACAATTAACAGCTTTGTTATCTCATTTGAGGATCAAAGATGTTCACGAAAATACAGAAGTACTATATGAGAATGAATATACTTGTAAAAGCACTGATGATTATGATGATGATAATTTTACAATAAAAATGAACTTGACAAACAGAAGAAACAAACTTTTGTTCTACATGATGCTGTTCATGAAGCCATAAGTGGATCTTCTCCCAAGTCTCCACTTTTTGCCCAGTGCGGTGCTTCTCATATTGTGTCTTCGAAACCTGTTCTTTCCATGCTTGCAAAATCCGGATGTATGCTGCTCTGACCCATCATAAACACATGAATCAATGCAACTCAAAACCTGATCCCTTGTACTATTTGGAATTCTACTCTCATAACAAAATCAGGATGAATTCGTTTTTGTGTTTGAGAAGTTCCTACTTCTAGATGGAAGAGTGGGTCCAGGTGAGTTCATACCGGTGGGCATGAAGGGCTGCAATCTGTTCATTTTCCATGAACTTGAGACTTGTTCTGAAGGTCTTTTCATCTCTTACAAATTGCTGCCATCTTACCCAGAAATGCCGACGAATGTGCAGGCAGTTCCTCTCATCTCCAATTTGGTCCAGAAATTTCCGATGCTTGAGGACCTACAATACAAGAATCATGGCCAAACGATTCATGCCTTAAGCCTGCACAAGCCACTCCAACTTGACTTGAATTTCTTACATAATTCTGAATACTTTGATTTGATCACTAACAGCTATCTGGATCTTATTCTAGACAGTCACACTGAGTGTGGACTTATCAAACCAACTGATGCAACACATAGACAATGCTCCATATGACAATCATGTCTCTTTGAATTAGTGCAAGATTCTGTCACCTGACATGCCCCAATGATCCAAGGGACAGTGAATGGAACAAAAGTCTGAGTACGATCCTACACACATTCAAATGTTACAAGGGACCATGGGATATAAAAACAGGTTTGGGGTTAGATCATCTCCAGTGATGCTCAGTATGTGACCCTGCAAAAAGATTTCTTGAATCCAAGTTTGGTTATTTACTTTTTTCCAACCCAACCCAGAAAACTAAAACTGGGACTGCAAATAGGTGGGAGACAACTAACAGCAACCCACCTGGACCATTGAAACTATCTAGCCAATCAACAGCAGGTGTTAGGTTCTGTTGTGCCTTTTACCAGCCTCAGCATCCTGTGCAAAAATGCTGGGCTAAAACCATTGTGCTGAGCCAAACCGGCATGTTATGACTTTTTTTCATCCAATTTTCTTTTGCAGGGCCACATACTGAGCACCAGTGGAGCTACTCTTACATGTTGCTGTTGAAAGAGGGTAGGTAGACTACATTCTCAGGAAATCATTGCAACTTGTTTACTCAAAATGCTTAAATGGGGTTCAAAGTGAGAACCTCACAAAATGATGCACATGTACGCTGCAGTAAGGAATGTCGATATGACTTGTCTGCTCTTTGCCCCTTTGCCCATGATTGAAAGCACAATGAAAGCTGCCACCTCTTTCGTGATTGGGTTGCTCGGATAGCAGAAGCTCGAGCCCGCCTCTTCAGAAATGCCTTGCCAAGAACACATTGCACATGCAATGACTCAAAGGCATTTTTTCTAAGCCAATCATCATAGTGATTTCCTGCATCAACTATACTATTCCTGCACATTGTGAAGTAGCTTGGTGAATGCAATATGCAGCCAACTCTTGATGTTTCTCCCCCTTCAAATCAGACCAATTTTTTTTGGGCATGGTTTGAGGCAATTCTATTGTGTGTCAATTCACACCATCATTCAGATGTTTGTTTTCTGGAAGGCTATTGAGGCATGATACTTTGCAACTCTTTGGGTTGGAGGACATGCTCCCTGTATCTCATGGAGCAAAATGAGATCATACCAAGCCTATACTAGTGATACAGATCAGGTTAGGGTTTCAGAAGCTCAATGCAATCTTCACCTATTTGCTAACAAAAGGCGCAACCATGGAGACCACCCAAAATGCAATAGTAGCCTCTTTTTGTTGTGTATGCTTGCAAGTTCATGTTGTTGTTTCAGCAGCTCGCACAATTGTTGAGACTTGATCTCAATCTGTACAACCAGTACCCAGGCAGCAGTTGTTCAGTACTGTAAAGACTCCATTGCACTGCCTATATGATTTGTTGGTTGTGCACAAAAAAGTGCCAATAAAGGGAAAAAAACAGGGTGCAACGCTGGTAAAGACTTTCCATCTTGTTCATTCATTTGAGTAATGAGAAGTAGTCTCTTCTAAAAAATCATCCCTCTAGGACAGTTCTTTGTGCTTTTGGAATCCTCTTGTAGTAGTACAAAGGACCATGATCAAAGAAGAGCAAGCATTCCAAGTCTATGGAAGGAAAGGGATGTCCACAAGAAGGACAAATATTGATCATACAATTCTATTGTGAACTAATGCCAACATTGGTTTATGTCCACAGCTAGGTTATTGGCTTGATGCTGTGGCCATGCACCTGTCTTTTCCTGCAATTTGCTTTCCTTTTCTGTGCCACTGAAATCCTGAGTTGCATGTTTTTCAAAATTTCTTTGGTTGCCTCATCTGCTCGCTTCTTCTCCTACTTTTAGTCAGCCCGCATGAAAGTCAAGTGAAATTCAGGGTGGTCATGGCCATGGAGCTCACTGCTCCCTCAAACATTCAGCAATGAAAATGAAGGGAAAAGGACACATGTTTCTTTAGGTTGCTGTGGATGGGTATCTCAACAACATTAGGAGCTCACCTCTTTCTGTTTCTGAACAGTCTCATATTGCATTTGAAGCTCTTGTCTCTGCTGCTTCCGGGCTTCCTCTCTTGCTGCCATGGTCTGATGGGACTGATGTAGTATCTGTGATGCATTGTGGCAGTGTGCTAGTTTTGTGTAGCGCATTTGAAGCTCCTGGCTATACTTCTTTTGCAGCTCCCTTCTCACCATCTTGGGTAAATAAGACTTATGTCCTGGCCATGATTCCTCACTTCCTGCAAAAACCCTAAAATCGTATTACAAACCATATGTTGTATCCACTGGAGGATGCTCAATAGTGAGTGCATGGGTTTGCTGACACAAACTCTATACAAGGTCCGAGTATGATTTTTTTTGGTGTAAGCCCATTACTCCATGCACATTGTGATAATCAAACATCTGAAAAATCCTTAGACTAGAAACAAGCCTGAATGCTCATATGCAATTAGAGACAACAAGAAAAAACAGAGCTGGGAAATGGAAATGTGGGTTTTGGAGGGAGGGATTTTCAGGGTGACCAAAAAGGCCATACTTGAGCTTACAGGACTGCTGCAGACGCAATTTACATCAACACAATTGCAGCTGCTCTCCACTCTTGACCTTGGAGTGTGGCATTTCAGCAGCCGTCCACAGACACCCATCTCCATCTCCATCTCCATCTCTTCTTTCTAGCTCTTCCTCCTCTGTCAAGTCTATGGCAACTCCATTACAACAATTTCTCTTGCTGCACAACCAGTATTGCTTCACATCCACCCACAATAAACTTCTTACCAGAAGTCATCAAACAATAAACCCCAAAACCTCAAACTTCAAACAAATTGGAAAAGTCCAGGATTACACATTCATGTTCCAATTCCCCAGCAGAAGAGGAAGGGAGAAGGAAGTCATGCCATGGGCTCAACTGTGTCTGCATTCACAAGATCTCCCTTTCTTGGGAATGAAACACTACTACTACTACTGTCTAACCGTCTCAGGGAAAGTTCTGTACATTAAGACCTGGCAGAATCCACACTTGTCTGTTTTGTTTCAAAGCAAGTTGCTCATTATGGCAGCACATTCTACAAAATAAGTACAATATCTGGCATAATTCACACACTCTGTTGTTCTGTTTTGTGTTGGCAGGTGTACATTTTGGCATGGTGTGCATATTAAGGAGTTTGTAATCTCAATAGAAAACCCACATCAGTGCATGGCCCCTGCAGCAGATTATGGCAAAATGTGCATTTACGGAGTTTGCAATCTCTATAGCATATGTGTGAATGGGTGCATAAGTGCATTGTGGCAAGGTGTGTGCATTTGGTGGTAGCTGAGGCCAAACTGGAATTTGTTTAGCTTATTCCCAAGTGAACAGGAATGGAAAGATATCGTATTCATAAGCATAGTTTCAATATTTTTTACTTCAATTTGCACCCTCATTTTTTTCAATTGAATTTGAATTCCACTCCATGTCTTTGAATTAAATTTAAAATTTTAAATTCAATTCAATTTTAACTAAATTTAAAATTTTGAATTCAATTCAATTCAAGTTGCACACAATGTTAATCAATATTTTCATTCAAATGGAACTTAATTTTCACAAACTCAATTCATTTTTTCTATTAATTGATTGTCATTGTTAGTCCGAAGCAACATGAAACCCAAGTTTGATAAGATAAGAATATCATGAGATCTTATTTGAGATTTGATACACTTTGATGTTTTCAATATCAACGCATTATTGATGCTGGGGCTTGGACCAATTGTTGATTAGGAGCAAATATACTTTGTGTGGAAAGATGTGAAAGAAAACAGGGTCTTAACATACGTGACTTTTGATTACAATGTGTGAAATTTTCAGCCAAAATCATGCAAAGGGAGATGATATTTCAAAGTTAGTTTGAGCTCCAAGCAAGTGTCGCTCAAGGCTAGATCTAACGTTTCACCGACCAAACCAAAACTTTTGACACCACACTAACACATGCATCCTAATATTAAACTCACAACGGCCAAGTAAAGTACTCATAAAACAAATCAAAATGTGGTTCTTCAAGTAAGAATGGAACCATCCATTTTGAAATGTGAATATGAGGATCCTTGGAAATAGGTGACAATTTCAAAAGTATCGCATTGCTAAAACTCTTTGAGTTAACTCAAAAATGAGAATTAGCCCCTTTCTACTCACCTTCAATTCCCACCATCTTCATTGGTGCAATCCCCAAGTGTGTGGGTAATTGGGTTGTCAACCTAGAGGCTCAATGCATGCACTTATTTTTATCAAAACTTCACCCATATCTATGTAAAAATTCTTGTTCATTAGACCATTTGAAAACTCTTAGAAAGCCCCCATACAACCCCCTAATCTTTTTTGGAAAAATATTTGAATTTCTACCACCCACATACATTTGAGAATTCCAAACTATAAGTCACTTTTGTCTTATCTTGCATTTAGGGGAAAATATATTTCAAGAACAAGGTCATGCTTTTTTTGTATTTTTTTTCATGAAGGACAAACTTCTGAGGAGTCTTCAATCTGTGAAGGCCACTTTACTTGTCAGCCTTTCAATGTGAATGGTATTTTGTGGAGCAGGCTTTCAGGGGTGAAGGGCCACCTGGGCCCCTTCAAATTGAAGGCAGGCCATATGTCTTCAATATGTACCTAGTCAAAATAGAAAAGGAAGCTTTGAATTGCTATGGATGATCACCATTAGTGTCTTCATCTTTGTTGTAGATGATCCCCACTTCAACTACATCCGAAAATTTATAAAAAATACACAAACACACACCCTAAACCCTAAACCCTAAATCCTACCTAGGGTGTGCTTATTCTTTTCCTTCCCAAATGACTTGGGAGAAGTTGAATTTCACATGAACTTTAAAACATCCTTATGAAACATACTGAAGTATCATACTAGAATTTCAACCATCCTCTCTCCACTAAACCCTCTCTATTGTAGGAGGGATAATCATGCATGTAATGTGCACTCCAAATACATGAGGAAATTTCTTTAGGTGGTTTATGAGCAAATGTACTATAAAGCCTTGACCAGGTTTGCCCATCATTTTTTTCCCATATAATTTAGCCCAATAAGTAGTTTGACAATAATGACCATAGAGTATTTCAATGCATGTACGTTGAATAACTAATTATTTGGATTTTTTCATTTTGACAAATAGAATATTTCCAAAGATTCAATATCATCCTTGATAAATAAATTTCTTATAGATAAAATAAAATTTGAAAATTTTATCACATTTTGAAAATTTTATAATTAGTGTCAAAGCTGCTAAGGTACTATTATGGTACACAAAAATTCAATTGCAGTCCAATTGGCCTTACGGGGATGTTCATTTACTCTGGAAGCCTCCCTCAAGCAGAACCGGTCCCAACTGGGCAAAACCGGTCCCAACTGGGCCATTCTCTAGTACTTTATATTATTCTCCTTATTAGAGATTCAATTGGCTGCTAAAATTTACTTCCATAAAGCATGGCACGTTATAAAGTGTTAAAGTTCCCTCAATTTGGCAGGCGAACTTTTCCCCCTCACAAAAAGAGGGAACTTTTGTTTTTCTTTTCAATAAAAATTATACCCAATTGGTACCCACCGGGTATCAAAAAATTTACTAAAATATAACCGAGCTTTACATGCACTAAGGCCCTGGGGAGAGGGAGGATGTTACAAGAACAAGGGCCCCTAAAGGCCCTTTTTATAGTAACACCCTTCCCTCTAGGGCCCTATGTACCACTCAATACCACTCTTGGACACTTGGGGAATAGAAAATCATCAAAAATTACAAAGATGGCAATGGGTATTGCTGTTTGGATAATAAATAGATCATAGGGTTCAAACGGTCCAAGCTATATAATGTGACCAAAAATGAAAAGATGAACAAAGTACCCACTTCTTCAGGTTTGAAACTTGGGTCATGGGTGCCAAATTTTATTTTTTATTTTTTGCAAAATCCAAATTCAGCAGTAAAATAATAATAATAATTTATGGTACTTTGGAAGAGAAGGTGAATTGAAATCTCTTGAATAATAATAAAAAATTGGGAAATAACCGAGTGTTATATGGACGGTTATTTGAAAGGTTATCAATGTAATACACTCCTATTGGAATTTTGTAAGCAGAGAAAATCATCCTGCTTTAGCCCCTCACCGCTTTCTGACCCACCCCCTTGTTGCCATGATAGTCAAACCCCAGTTAACCCTGCCAACTGACTTTCCTTCTGCTAGAAAGAGAGTACCAAGTTGTCCTGGCCACAGTGAACCAGCACCCACTAACACACGATGAAGGATGAATGGAAAGTGATGAGGAAACAGTTTTTCTGTTGGGTTCCAGTTCTCTAGCTAACCATAGTGGTTAGCTTAGTTGGTTTTTTTTCCTACCTACCTATGAACAACCCACAAGCAGAGCAGGTTGTTAGTAGGTAGGTAGTAAAAACAGCACTTACAAAATGAATAAGTCATCTACTTACCTAATAGTTACCTATTTTCCTACCTATCTACCTATATAAGAGACCTATAAAAAAAAATTTACAAAAAATTGATTATGAAGGTGAAACCAAAGATTATTAACTCAGTTGAGATTCATCCACAAAGATGAACTCAGTTGAGTTTCATCCACAACTGAGTAAGAAGGGGCATCCAGTAGATGGTGCACTGGTGGGGTGTGACCCACTAAACGTAGGTCATACATATCCTCGGGCCACGTTCTTTAAAGGCGGTGAAAAACTGGTACTTGAGTTTTCTTTTGGTTTTTTATTAGGGTTGTGACTTTTTAAATAGCTAGGGCATGCTTTCCATAGCTGAGTCAGCTTTGGAACCCCAAATTGTGGATCTGTCTTCCTGCTGGAATTGGGGGGGGGTGGGGTGGGGGTGGGTGGAAAATAGTAGTTTTTTGCAATAATCCTTGTACTATGGAGAAGATGAGTCTTGTAGGCCTCTTTCCTCCACCCTAAACCCTACTAGACCCGAAACCATAAGACATAGCTCAAATTCGTTCTTGTTAAATTGCAAGTTACAAACCATCACCTTCTACCTCCCTCTCTCTCTCATCGTTAGTGACCTACTAGTGAGAACAAGGTACCACCCTATCTATCTATGCTCTCATTGGCCCAATGATTCTGTAACCCTTTGTTCTTGGATGAAATTTTTGTAATTGCTGTTTTCATGGATGGATGAAAAGAGGGCATCTTGATTTATTCTCACAAGGGATTATTATTATTATTATTGTTATTATTATTTCCGATAACCAGGGAGCGAGAGTGGGCTCTCTCAAGCTGGTTACCCTCACTGGTTACGTAGTTCATAACGGGTGTTGCCCACTGTCGTCAATTCACATCAGGACAATGTGCCTCACTTTTGACTAGGCCTGCACACAACTGGAACTGGGAACTGGCAAGACAGAAAGTGGAACCAGCAGATGATCACCTGTCCCAACTAGAAAGAAGTCTTACAAAAGGCTGGGAATAAGATTCACACAATACGTAGATTATTAGTGTAGTAACCTAGCAGGTTCCGCACTAAATAGTTTTAAGAAACAAATTAGGAATTTTGAGAAATTATTTAAGGTATACCAAATAAAAAAGTACACCTTAATCAAAAGAAAAACTATGGTTATGCCAGAATGTTTAGGAGAGGAGAAAATATATTAGAGCATCCTCACTGTTGCTCAGTATGTGATCCTGCAGAAGTATATTTCTCACATCCAAGTTTAGTTATTTACTTTTTTGGAACCCCACCCATGATACTTTTTTCAGGGACATGCATATAGGTGCGAACTACTAATAGCAAACCACCTGGACCAATCAGGGACATGCATACAGGTGCGAACTACTAATAGCAAACCACCTGGACCAATCAGTATGATTGGCCAATCAAAAATAGGAAGCATCGGTCAGATCAGATTTATTACACTCTTCTCTAGCAGTGCACAGGTTTGCTGCTGTGCTTTTTACCAGCCCCAAGCAAACTCAGGAAATATGCACGAGAAAGTGTGCAGGAGAAAAACCATTTTCCTGAGCCAAACCGGCATATATTGACTTTCTTCATGGGATTCTAATGTCCAGGATCACATACCGAACACCGGTGGGGATGCTCTTAGCCTAAGTATTCAACATCAAAGTAGTCTAACTTACTAGGCTGCTACTGTAGTTAACACAGAGTTGGTTCTGTGTGCATTACACAGGGAACTTAAACCGTTATCTTCTTGGAGATGACCTTTCAGTAGGATTGCATTACCACACCTCCACCCATCCAAGAAAAACCTTGAAAAAGAGGAGATGACATATGTGACAGGGTGTCACAATTAAACAAGAGATGTCTTGACTCTTGACAAATTGCCAACTTCTATCCAAGATAGAAAACAAAGAAAAGTATGTGGGATTCGTGTATGTGTGTGTGTATTAGCCTCAATGGAATGTAAGGAACGACAATTCTTTGATCACGGTATATGAGCTGGTTGGGTTTTCAAATGCTTTTGCAGGTGCTCACTTCATTTGCCTTCTGGTGATTCCGGAATGCACAAACTCAATGGTTGTTGATCGAATCACATATCCTTCATTGTTCATTCCACCACGCTTTCAAAAACTTGTGTCCATTGATGCTCCTAGCATTCCGAATAAAATCTCACCAAAAGTTCAAGATTACCAATGTCATTCCCATAGTACATAATAGCTATGGGAACCTACTCCGTGACTGTGAGTACCTATTGTTGCTTCTATTATTTAATTTGTGGGGGCACTCAAAGTTTTAGTCTTTCTTTTTTATAAAATTAATGAAGGGGCCACTTTGATTGGCCCGTCAACAATTTTTTTGAAACATTGGGCACTCCTGAAAATAGAAGCACAAACGTGTTTCCCTTTGGTCCACCTTTGTAGATATATAAACCATAAGCTACTTTCCATTTGAGCACCCAATGGCCCAAACAATCATTTTTTAAATGTCAAGGCATTTTGACATCTCACATTTTGTCTTCCAAGTTTTTTACAATTTGAATGCAGGTAGATAATTAAGTTAGTGAAAAAGATGAGGTTGTGATGTAAAGAAGGAAAGAAATAACATTTTTTTTTAAAATCTCATTATCAAGCAAAGTTAATGTAGAATTATTTCGATTGAAACACACATTTTCAACTAGACTTGATGTACATAGAACTAGAAACAAGGTCCCCAAGTAGAGAAGTACAAGAAAGACACAAGTTGGAAAACAAAGTTGTATGATTATGTAAACACTTGATTTTAGACCATGTTTCTTTGGTGCCCTAGGTAAGTTTCTAACTTAACATGTCAATTTTCACCAAAAAAATTTTGTCTTGTAATTGCATTTGATTAAAGGGACTCAACATTTGTCTATTATCTTCTTGTTCAATGTAATTATAGTGTGGATGGTGTCTTTGAGTAATAATTGAACTTTGTATAACTACTTCTTGTTGTACCTTGTGTAAGACTTGATCAACATCAAGCTCTTGAAAACCAATTAATAGGTTTTGAATTATGCAACATTAAGTGATTAGATCATGCACAATGACATTGAGTAATTTTGTTTTCCCTTGTATTTCAAAATGTTTTCTTGGGAATACCAAATGAATTTTTCACATATTTTTCTCTTTTATGTTTTTAATCGTAAAACATTTCAAAATGTCACAATTTCCATCTTTGAATGGTGTCACCAGCTGTGTAGTGAGGGTAACTCTTATCAATCAGCAAATGAGCTAAGTATTTTTGACCTTTTCCTACACAAAGAAATCCATGAAGATAAATGGTTGAGAAAAGGCCTGAGACTCATGGTAAGGTTAAAGGCTCATCAAAAGTTGCATCTCTCCTAACCCCCTGTCTGTTAAATTTCTTAAAAAAAAGTTACACATCTTCCCCCAAAAAAGGAAAATCTTTCAACCATGAAAAATGTTTACTAACAATCACATTAAAATATCAAGGGTATCTAATCTCAAAGAAAATCTCCTGGTATTCTTATCAAATTATGTGAAGGTTTTTTTAAATAGCTGCCCTTCACATTGAAGGATCCCTCCCCCCCTTCCCCCCCCCCCCCCCAAAAAAATGGTTGCCCTTCACATGTGAAAGGTCCCAAATATTTTCACCCTTCATTAGTAGGGCTAGATTTCCTTGAAGGGTGTTGAAGGTAAAGCAGCTGGCAAAATTTTGTAGTGTAATTCGTGGGCACCTTATTGCGTAGAATTTTTCCTCCATGAAGGGTGGGCATTTCAAAAAACTCAATGCCCCCTCCCTATGGGCATTTCATTTTTTTAAATACCTATTTTATTTTATTTCCCCTCTTAGAATTCATGTAAAAATCCAGCCTCAGCCGAGGGTATTACACAACACAAATTTTAAGGGCTTGGGGCCCAGCCACCCCCAACCCCTGAAGGTTGAACCTAGACATAAGAAGCTAACTACTAACTACCCTATTTGACATTTATTTCATTCAGTTGTGGCAGTACAATAACGAGAATCCATGATAAAATTGTGCACTTTCTAGCCAAAGGATTAGGTTTTATTACAAAAATGTATACCTAGTGTGGACCCCATTCTGGACCCTTGAAAAAATAACCAAAATTGTTGGGTTTCTATATCTGGATTTCAGTTTGTAGCCAAAAATAAAGAAAGACGACAAAAGATTTGTATTTAGTTGCTAGCCAGATTTGGCTAAATCTTCTTAGGCATGATCGTCCCTCTTTTTAAAACATCCTATGGATGATTACCACTTTGTGTACAAACAGAAATTATTTTTGTAAACTCTAGGATTTTCTTTTTAATTAAAAAAATTTAAGTGAAACTGGCTATGGAACATCCAAAAAACGACAAAAGTGAGCCAAATTCTAAAAGTTAGAAGAAGAACCTATTGTCCAAATATGGCAAATTCAGACATTTTCTTTCCCTTCAAAATGTGCTGGTGACTTTGGCACTCCCTAGGGTGCAAAAATTTCACCTTAGGTGACCCAGCACCCACATTGGTACCATGGTAAAAATCCCAATATCCGTTTAAAATTATATCTAAATACCTAGTACAAATACCACCTGCTTAGACTAAATCAGGGGTGTGTTGAGTTCAAATGTCAGTTCCATTTTTTGGGCTGAATATGGCCACTAAGGAGGGTGCACGCACAACGATGAAGGTACCAACGTGGCCGGCAACCTTCAGGAAGTTAGGCCAGAACGTATTAATGTCTAAAGTATGACAACTTTAGACTATTTTTTGTCCCCTCAAAATGTGGTGACTTTGGCGCTCCTTACGATGCAAAATTTCAACGAAAACAAACAAAAAAGCGCGAGACCTTTACCATGCCGACAATAATTAAATTATTTTCAGTAAATGTCACAATATAACGCCATTTGGTGACAAAGTCTTTTTGATTTTTTGGGGAATTTTTCTATTTTTTAGAATAAAATTAAACCAAAAGAATTTTCTTTTTTATAAATATATAAAATCGCAAAAAATTTCAAACCACAAAACGGAAAGAAAGAAAGAAAAGAAAAATAGTGATTTTTTCAATTTTCTGATGTAGTGCCATTGGCTAGGATCTCATGAAGGAATTAGCATTAATTGGCAAAAGGACAGGTGAGAGACAGTAGAATTTTTTTGTAAATCCTGCTCTTATTTGGCGACCTAGAAGGAGGAAGCCTTCTAAATCTGGCGAACCCAGCTCAAAACCCCCACTTTTTTGGCGAATTTTCCTAAAAATTTCCAGGAAGAAGCCTTTGTACTTGTCGCAGTTCCAAAACTGATTTCGCATTTTGGCGGTATTCGCGCCAAAAAAAAAAAAAAAAAAAAACAACAACAACGCTGTGCTGGAGTGAAAATATTAGGGGGAAAAAAAATTCAGCATGAAGATACTGGAATGGTAAAGGTAATTTGATTGCAAAAAATCACACTAAAATTTCCATAGGGAGGTGGGTAAGTACGTAGCTAGGTACCTAGAATAGGTAGACCCTGTTCTGGAGACCACCTGGCGGCCACCGAGCAAGTGCGCGGCAAGAGGGTATTGCGCCCTGATCAAACGCTTCGAACTCGCGATGCGCGTCGCAGCAGCAGCACCGTCACAACTCTTGACTACGACAACAAATCTGTGGTCACTGTTTTCCCGATGCTCTAGCGAATCGGATTTGTAAGGAGAGATTGATCAAAGCGCCGGATTTCTTGTATTTTTTTGGTTGCAGCTGTGCTAGCGATCATCATCATCATCGTGCAAGCTTGGTTGATTCGGGAAAGAAAAGGAAAGAGATCATGCGTGAAGAACGACATTCTGTGAAGACATTGTTGTTGTGCGCAGGCTCTTTCTTTGGAGGAAATCTACGTCAGAGCAGCGCCGGTATGTTCATGTTTGGGTTTTGTAAGGTTTCATTGCAATCATAAGAATTTTTTTTTTAATTTTTATTTTGCTAGAACCTGCTGGCTTGGAGTTTTGTACGGTTGTTGATTCTGGAATTCTTGTGAGGAAAGAAAACAGTACAAAGTGTGTGTAATGCCGTGGAGGGACTCGGTTTTTCGTACGCATATGTTTTGTGTATCTATTAGGTCGTCTGCGGATGCGTTTCTTCATGCTCTTTTTCTTTTTTAATTTTGCTTGTTTCGCGAAGCTTGAACTGTTTTTGGAAGCAGTCATGGAAAGTCGTGCTGTTACTTGTTATCTGTTGTGTGGAACGATTCATCCATACGTCTCTGATCAAGATCTTGCATCACCACGGCTCGAATGTTTCTTGTGGACTTCTTCTGTTGCAAGATCCGTGTGGTAAACCGCCGCATTAAAGATAGGCCTGCTCTTCCGCTGATTGTTTTGTTGGCTGTCTATCGCCCTGAATCGCAGCAGTATGACGGCGGGAACACGGAAGCTCTAAAGACGCCCCTCCTCAGGGGCTCCAGTACGCTCTGAAGAAGGTACGTCCTCAAATTGATGCATCCGAGAAAGCCCTTTCTCTCTCTATCTCTGTCTCTCTCTCTCTCACGCACTGCCCATGACGATCTTTCCGTCGAACATTCTCATTGAACTCCGCTGCAAAAGAGTGCAGATTTCTTTGTCGATGGAAAGATCCTGTACAACGGCACACCGATATGTACATGATTTAGTTTGAAAGTAGATATATCGCAAGGAGACGACGTATCTTCTCTGTTTTGGAAGCTGATGAGTGTGCAACGCAACTGTGTCGACAGGTGGAAAGAAGCCCCGTTGTTTCGCAGCAGAATCGAGAATTCAAGAGCAGCGATTGTTGTTGTCTTGCCGGATCCTGTCACGGAGGAGTGTAAAACAAAGCAGAAGCCATGAGGAAGGAAGGGTATGAAGCTGTCGTAAGTAATGAGGGCTCCAGGTGCTGCGACGATGATGCAGCAGCAGGAGGATCTACCAGGGCTGAGACCATTGCCATCAAGGTCCGACAACACTTACCCGATTTCTTGCAATCAGTGAAGCTCAAGTATGTGCTGCGCGGCTATCATTCTGTGACCAAGTACGGTGTAACCCTTGTGGTCATACCGCTGTTTCTTTTAGCCCTGGCTGAAACTGCTCGACAACTGCACAAGCAAAGCCTTCAACTGCTGTGGGATCAGCTGCAATACAACTTGGTCAGTATCCTGATCTGTTCGGGGGCTTTAGTGTTCGTTCTCACCTTGTACTTCTTGTGTCAACCGCGTCGGGTCTACCTCATTGACTTCGCTTGCCGCAAACCTGATGAAAGCAAAGCCATCACCAAGCAACAGCTGCTGGACAATATGGTCCGTTGCGGCAAATACAACGACGACAGCCTCGAATTCCAGCGCAAGATACTGGAAAAATCAGGGATGGGAGACCAGACGTATGTTCCTGAGGTCTTACACAAAGCACCTATCCATATCACTATGAGTGGTGGTCGAGAAGAAGCGGAAGCTGTCATGTTCGGAACCCTTGACGAGCTTTTCGAGAAGACAGGTGTGAAGCCCAAAGAGATCAGTATTCTGATCGTCAATTGCAGCTTGTTCAACCCAACCCCGTCACTCTCTGCCATGGTAGTCAACCATTTCAAGATGAGAGGTGACATCAAGAGCATCAACATAGGAGGGATGGGGTGTAGTGCAGGTATCATAGCCATAGATCTAGCCAAGGATCTCCTGCAATTGCACAGAAACTCGTATGCATTGGTACTCAGCCAGGAAATACTGGCACCCAAGCCTTACTTTGGGAATGATAAGCCGAAACTAGTGACAAATTGTTTGTTCCGGATGGGAGGGGCTGCCATGTTGCTGTCAAATAGGTTGGGGGACAGCTGGAGAGCCAACTATGAGTTAGTGCACACTGTCAGGACCCACAAGGGTGCAGATGACAAATGCTATGAGTGTGTATTTGAGGTATGTCCTCTTACCCCAAGCTTTTGCATTTCTTGATAGTTCTTTCTTCCCAGATAATGGAGAGAGTAAGAGCTGTGGGTCATTCAAGAATTTCTTCCAACATTCAAATGACATCATTCCATTGGATTTGGTTACGTTGACCTAGTTGTACAAGTTGTTTATACTTTGTGGTCCATCATCTGCTGCAATGTCTGAATTGCTAATACATCAAACTCAAGTTGCTACATTCTGAGTGATGAAATATGACACAAGCAGCTGCTGTGTTCCATAATTTCCAAGTACTTGTGTCATCCCCAGTGATCTGTTAGAGGACCCTGATCTGACATGGTTGATCACAGTAAGTGATCATAGGGTCCTCAGTAGAAACAATGCTCACAAGTTGTCCAAGTGTGTTTTATGAGGTACTTACTCTCTTGTCCTTTCTTCCTTTTGTTTTCAACCCTCTCTTTATTGTTAATTGCTTGCGGCTTCTTTTGTTTTGTTTCATTGTACAGTCGATCTAAGAAAATGGTTGATTACTTGGGTTATCTTCTTGCAGGAAATTCTCTATGGTTCTTGGCTTCAAGGATTCAGAAGTTTTATTAGTAAATTGATGATAAAATGGTTGGTGATTGCATATAAGTTTAGCAAGATAAGAAAGAGCTTCAATGTACACACATTTAATCACATCTGTATTGTTTCCTTCTACTTTTTGTGGTCACAAAGCTGCACCTGTGTTGCATTCTCCTGCTTGTTTTGTTTTTCATTTGCACATGAGCTTTCTGATCAAATGGTGATACTAAAGCTTCCACTTGATGAAGGTGTAGTACTGATGTATGGTGATTACAGGGTATAGGGCCATTGTTTCAAGTTAAAGGGAGGTTCAGAAGGTGCTGGAGAAGTTCTACTTTTGTGATTATCACTTCATTTTTCCTGTTCCCTTGCAGTCAACCTCCAACTTCCTTCCATTTGACAATTCTTTAAAATGTCCTTGTGACCTTTGTGAATAATGGTTTTTTGCTGGCTGTTCTTGGATAATTAGGTTAAGTCTTCAGTGCATAACCTTGCATTCCAAGCTTCTGACTAATATTAGGCACAAAGTCTATTCAATGTGCATATCCATCCTGTTGGTTGCACAGAAGATGTTTGCCTCCTAATGACCTAACCACATAGTTTGCCTTCTCCACTCTGAATAGAAGTGACAGGGTCAGTTTCATGTTAACCTTGAATGGTAACTTTTTCTGTTGTAAAGTCTGTGATGCTACAGAATTTTCTACGGTTTTGTACACTCCTGAACTGCCTCCACATTGCTCTCTGGTCACCTGGCCTCCATTTTGCCTCTGAATCAGATGTGATGAACATAGATGTTCACTTCATATAAGTCATGGCAGCTCATCACGGTTGTTCATGATGAAGGTGACAGAATGACACTTTGTGAGCAACTCTAATAAGGTTATGACTGCATTCATTGTTGTGTTACCTTCAAAGTGTTGTGGAATTTTCTCTGAAATCTTGTAG
Organism: Sphagnum tenellum; assembly: GCA_963921925.1. NCBI lineage: Eukaryota > Viridiplantae > Streptophyta > Sphagnopsida > Sphagnales > Sphagnaceae > Sphagnum > Sphagnum tenellum. Next base: position 5,075,328 of record OY998143.1, on the reverse strand, counting down.
ATGTGTTCACTTCATCTAACCATTGTTCTGAATTTTACAGGATGAGGATGAGACAGGCCAATCTGGAGTCTCACTCTCAAAGGACCTGATGCGTGTAGCTGGAGATGCATTGAAAACAAATATCACCACCTTGGGGCCACTTGTACTTCCATTCTCTGAGCAGTTCCTGTTTTTCTTGAGCTTGGTTGGCCGAAAGCTTTTCAAGATGAAGAACAAACCCTACATTCCAAATTTCAAGCTAGCATTTGAGCATTTCTGTATCCATGCGGGTGGGCGAGCTGTTTTGGATGAGCTGGAGAAGAACTTGCAGCTCACGGAATGGCACATGGAGCCATCACGCATGACCCTATACAGGTATGGTGAAAAACTGCCCAATTTTGGTCTCAAATAGCTCATATCTTGCTCAAGCCTCAAGAGGATTGTGTCTGAAATTCCTCTAATCAATGGAGAAGGCATAGTTGTTAGGGTTTTGAAGGGATTTGAACCCTGAGGGTTCCGAAACTACAAAGCACGTAGTGGAGGACTGGAAATCTTTGATGAGCAGTGGTTGTTGTTCTTGGCCTTAACAAACCAAGTAAATGCATGCACAGTTTGCCTGATTAGGGAGAACTACTTGCTTCTACATCTATGCCAACCTTCTCATAAGGTGTGATGGCTCCTCAAACTAAATTGTATGCTATTCTTTTCATTTGAATGTGCTGGACAGGTTTGGAAACACATCAAGCAGCTCATTATGGTTTGAGTTAGCATACACTGAAGCAAAGGGAAGAGTTCGCCGTGGGGATCGAGTATGGCAAATTGCATTTGGGTCAGGCTTCAAGTGTAACAGTGCTGTATGGAGGGCTCTACGTTCAGTAAAACCTCCCAAGCATAGCCCATGGAACGACACCATTGACAGCTATCCCCGAAAAGTAGAACCCGTTTCCCTTCACCTAAAGCCACGCTCGTATTTTGAGCAACATTAGAAGACAGTCATGGTGTCAAGTGGATACGATGATTCAGCTGCAAATATGATTCACCAGTATTTCAATTCATTGAAACTTAGGTGGGACAAGTAGCACTTGAAGGGTGCACTTGCTGTGTGGAGGTAGGTATAGTGAATTTATGTTAATGGGTATTTCAATTTTTTTCCCTGGAGGCTTCTGCAGAAGGATGGCTCTCTGCATATATTTTAACCCAAGTTGGATTTCTGGGTTGAGCTTAATGGAATCTACTCAGGTATTCATTTACTGCATAAGATGGAGTTTATTTGAGAGTAGTATCAGGCCTCTCTCAATAAGACGAGGACATGTGTTTTTAGTCTTGTCGAGCTTGAGAGTCAACTTTTGGTCTTGCCATTGAGTTTCATCCAGAAGCTGGAGATGTAGTGTGGTAGTCAGTTTGGAATTTTTCAACTGTTGCAAAGATATATCAAGACCCAGATTGACACACCTCAGGTGTCAAGTTTAAAAAATTCATACCAGATTCATACTCATGGTCATATTGTTGGCTTTGATACCAGGTTCATACCTACTCTGCTCATGTCAGTTACGTACCTGGCCCATACTTGTATGCTACATCCATGATACTGGACATATGAAGACTAGTCTGGTATGTATATGTAAATTCCAATTACTGCAGCATTGGACATAACCCATATCCATAACTGAGAATCATGAAATACAAGAGCAAGAATAAATCAGCTTCACCCCCTAAATGCTTGTAACGCCAAAACAATCCCACGCAATAAAATTATCGTAAAGTCACCCTGTCTTCACCCTCCATCAACCCCTATAAACTCTTTCAATAGTATCTGCAAAGTGTATCAAATCTCAGTATCAAATGGGTTTTTCAGGATTTAATGCACAAGGTTGGAGAGTAATTATAGTAGTTGTACAAGTAGGAGCAGTGAAAATATATGTAGCAGCAGTGGAGGCGCTCAAGAAAAAGGAAAGACAGGATGAAGCCCAGCTTACTACCAAAGTTGGTGGAAAAACTAGTTTGGGCCCCAGTTATTTCATTTTGTAAAATTTTCATTCCCAGTTAAGCGTTTGATGGCCTACTACACCGAAACTGATCGGTCTCACCCTCGAGTCAAGTGATTTTACAGATAACTCTGATGTAGTGGGCGGTATGTAGTCAATCCCATTCGCTGGACAATAATGGGCTATCTACTACTAACTAGGCAGTTGCTACTCAACATGGGTTTTTGTTTCAAGTATCAAATTACATGAGCATTCATTCATTGGAGGTGTCAGACTTAGCTCATTCTAACTCCATGTGAATTGAAATTTAGGCATGAGAGATAGGTAAGTAAGACTTTGTTTTGAGGCTTGGTTGCATGGGTAGTGATTCCCTGTCTATTTGTTCTGCGTGCTCAATGTTTTATTGCTTCAAGCAAGAGTTGCCCCCAATTCAATTTAGATTTGTGCATTCTGGATGCCCAATCTTGCTGATGATATGTTTTTGAACCATTCCGAAAGTTCTACAGCTTGTTTTTTTGACAGTATGTTCTTTAAATCCAATAGTGCCCATTATCTTAATATGTGCATAGATAGGTCCATGAAGAAATCTGTTTTGAGCTCTTCTTATAATGAAAATTAGCTTCCAAGGACTTCAGCTTTTAGGAGTTAATACCCATCACTTTAGAAGAGGAATATCAGACATCTGCATTGACCTTGAGCAAGATTAGAAACAAAAACATGTGCAAAGTACGAATTAGACTACTTTGTGCAGAAAACTGGAAAATCATGTAGATTTTCCAGTTAAGTCAGAGGAGCTTCCTCCTCCTCAGTTCAGTTACCCCGCAAGAAGGGCATTTCCCAGTGTTGGGTGGTTATTAAAAACAGGAACAAACCTCCAGTGGTAATCAGGGCAGGTTCTTAGGATTCATGGCCACAGTTCTCAAAAAGAATAAAAACCCCAATCATGGTATGTAACCATGGTTCTCCAATGTTTTGAAAGAATGAAATAACCAGCAATAAACCACCAGTTCATTGATGGTTCTCTCATGAAAACTGTCAGTTCTTTACGGGTTTTGATCAAATAGCAAGGACCAGTGGTTTCTTGAGTCTAATTTTTTTTCAAAGAATCAAAATTGATGGTTCATTGATTATGAAAAAAATTATATCCAGAATCAAAATCCGTGGTTGATTGATTATGAAAAAAAATTAATCCAGAATCAATAATTCTTTATAAACTCAAAGAACTACACAGCAATGGTATTTACAACATGCACTTCACCTTGCCCCATCCCATTAGAACCACAAACAGAAAGTTGGTGCAAAGCAAGGAATGCCAGTCTTGTTAAGCCACCCAACTTGTTACCAATGTCCTAACCATTCTGTCATTAACTGAAATATTCCAAGGCTTGTGTGCAAATGGTTCTGAAAGCTTAAACCAATGCAAGAGAGTACACAAGGCCAACTCACAAGCCCTCTTTCCATAACAACATAGTTTGCTGAACTTGGGGAATTGTTCAGGCAGAAAGCAAGAAACCTGGAGATAGTAAAGAAAGTTGAGCTCAACATTTTTTAAGACAGACTTGAGCAAAATTGCTAGTGCAAATGGATGGCAGCTTTGCAAGAATTCACACTAACCTGTAGAGGAGAAAGATATAGTTTATTTCCAGATATGAAAATCATTCGAAATTCAATAACTTTTGCTCCATTGGTCCATAAATTGCAAAAATGGCAAATGTGCACACCACCTCCTCGAGGGTTTTCTGATGGTACCAAAAGTGAAGCAGGAGGCCCCATGGTTTAGGAGGGTTTATGGCATGGGCACATCCAAACAAACAATACAAATACCTATCTTAATATATGCATACCAAAAGTACCATTTGCTAGTGTATGATTTATGGTATTTTTTGAACCTTGAGGGTATATAGAACAAAAGCTTTTTCTGTTGCAGAAAACAGTTGTTGGGTTGTCAATGCATATGCTTTGCCATTTTCCTCAACACAACAATAACTGAAATAATGTCAGTTCATGCAAAAGGTTTGCAGGTAGCACACAGAGGCACAAGACACATAATATGATCTATCTTTGTTGGCAGGCATGGGCTTCTTCTTCTTCTTCTTGATCTTGAGTTAACTAATGTGGCTCCTATATGGAGCCTGGGCCTAATGTGCACTTTTTGACTGAAGAGTTTGTCAGTTGCTAGACACCTACAAACCTTTTGAAATTACAGAAGGACGCCTATCTATTTCATAAGATCTGTTAAGAACAATAGAGAGAAAATTGGTGGAAATTGGAGGATGCCTTGCATGCTGAACTAGCTTCTGTCATGGGTAGTAATACTCTTACCCAATATTTTGCTGATATATCCAGGATCTGGAAATTGACTACAAAAGACTCTGCTCAATTTGGTGTCGGATAACCAATCTTCAGTTGATTCAACATTGGAAGGGTCAAGGACATTGCAACAAGATATACTCCTGCATACAGTTTAAGAGGGGGGATTAGCATTTGACTTCTGAAGGGGACAAGGAAATATTGAGCATTCCTACACAAAAAAAGGTTCGGGTTTGGGTGGTGAAGAGAGCCAGCAGGAGCCCCAGACAAGCCAATGCACTTTGAGATGAGCTGAGCTGAGGCAGTTAGAGGACTTTCATTCAATGCACTGCTACCTCATGAGAGAAGCACAACATGTGGATGGCACTTGGGTGGAGTGTAACTTGTGCTAGTTGTATCAAGCAAATGCTGAAAATAAAGTTGCAGGATCTTTCATTCAGATTTGTGGTTACCAGCTCATTGGTATCATTTTCTTTCAACATGTACTAGTGGAGAAGAGGCATGATCACTGTTTGCTATGCATATCTTTGGAATGTAAGGTGTTGCACCCAACCTTCACCTTTCTTTCTCTCAGTAATCCTTATGGTTGGTCAAAGCAAGTAGCTCTTCTGCTTGTCATGGACCAAGAACAAACAATGCAGAATCTGTCAGGACAGCAGAAAGAGAATCAGCCTTTTTCTCTTGACCCACCCAAATGGTTATCCTAAATGAGAATTCACAAGAAGAGAAAATGGGTTATACCACACAAAAAGTCAGGGCTCGTGACACCTGTGTACTATATGCCACAATAAACACCACATATTGTACACTATAATGGATAAAACCGCACAGTTTACCTCACACAGGTCTCATGAGCCACAACTTTTTGTGTGGGAGAAGCCAATTTTCTCTTGTTGTGATTGAAGCCCAACTTACCATCTGTTTGATCAACTGGCTGCCACAAGCATGAGTGTGTTTTGCAGAAGAAGTCATGAAATTATGTGGCATTGGAGATTAGAGAGTCAGAAATGGAGGGTTACAACACAACATGTGTTCAGCAGAGAGCAGTCCCTTTGTTGTTGCAACAGGGTACTTTCTCGACTTCACCAACCAATATTTCCTGGAGTTTTTCCTAATCCCAGCTGATTGGAAGCCTTCCCTTGGAATCACCTTGTTGCTTGTAATGAGAAAATGTAAGGTATTAACACATGAGGGGTGAGGATTTTCCAAACAGTTGAATGAGTCATCTCTAAACTGTGTGTACATGCATTTCATATGCATAGCAATTTCACAATTGTCTTTGAGAATACACTAACAGGATGTTTCAGAAATACTGGGCACTGTAGTCAAAACTTTTTTGCCAGCACTTCTGGATGCTGTTCCTCCTCCAGCTTTTGTCTCAAATCCAGTCTTGGTACTGTTCCAAATTGAAATCATCAAATGATAGACCCAGTTTCCTTTGAACTTGACTCTGTGCTGCAGTCCAACTGAAGTTAGAAGTTTCAGTCCCTTGGACATTGAATTGATGGCATCATGTTCAGATACATGTGCATTCTGTCAGTAGATTGACATGTTCAAGGAAAATAATTCCAGCCATGAAACAAAACTCCCCTCATACAGGAGATCGATCATGCATTATAGAGCTTCTCAAATGAAATTGAACAAGCAGTTTTTTGCTCAGCACAATGACCAAGTGCCATTGATGTAAATCTGTCCAGTTCAAGGTCTTTCAAGTAGGCATAGAGATTTGATTGCCTCATTCTCTGCCTTGAAATTTCACATCCATAAGTCATCTCAAAAATGCATAAAGACCTGGGGAATTTTTTTCCGTCATTATTTGCTGTCCATTGTTAGAGAGAAGATTTTCAGGAATCTTCCATAGTGTAAGAAAAATCTTGTGTTTTAAAATCCATTTTCTTTATATCTTTATCACGGCTTTTTTTTGTCATCTGGTTTTTTCTTTCTCATTCAACATGAACACCAACACGATCCATGAAATGTGGTCACGGTGGGAAGAAGAAAAGGCAGATTGAAGAAAAAACCCCTGATCTTTACACAGGAGAAGGGCTGGTCTTTTGGCCCTTCTATGTTTCTCAGTAACTGGGAACTCGGGCTCCTGCCCTCATTCCTGGCACCACCAAATGCAGAATGGCCTCAAGACTGGCCCTTCTCCTCTATGTATAACTCAATTATTTGTGTATTCATTTTAATTGCTTCTGATGGATCAAGAGGAATTTAAGCACAAATCACTTTATACACTGGTATTACCCTATTTGTAGTCTCTTGTAGATCACTCCTGGACTTCGATGTCTTTGGTAACATCAGAACTTCTCAGGTTTCTTTGTAAAAAATTGTGTACAAAGTTCCCAGTAACTGACCCATTAATCCTCTGCCTTTAATTTGCTGTTCTGAAGACATTCCTTCCCTGCAAGTACGAAAGCATTTCCGTATGCGCTGATGTTAGGGCCTTCCCTGGCTTGAAAACCAAGGTTCTATCGATACTAATGTGAAAAACAAGCAAGCTTACAACAAATGTTTTCCTAAGGAGAGACCTGGCAGCTTTTCTGTGGTGTAATTTTGCCTATGCATCATTAGAGTCATCAGTAAAGTCAGGCGATTAGGGGGCGAGTACCGTCAGTTCTGGCATAACAAGCCATCACACGCGCAACTGGGAATGGAAATTTTACAAAACGAAATAACTGGGACCCAAACGAGTTTTTCCACCAATTTTGGTGGTTAACTTAGTTTCATCATGCCTTTCCCTTTTCCTGAGCGCCTACACTGCTGCTACATATATTTTCACTACTCGTCCCTGTACAACTACTATAATTGCTCTCCAACCTTGTGCATTAAATGCTGAGTTTCAGCATTAGATGCTGAGATTTAATAAAATTCGGGTGAAGACAGCGTGACTTTATGGATAACTCTAAACAACATCTTTCTAGCGTTCTGTGGATCCCGCTGCTCCACTTCATCTTTTTGGCTTCAGTGCTCCCAACGCCACAGATCTGTCAAGAAATAAAATATTATCGTGGTGCAATTTTTCTTACGGAGACAAAAAAAACAACCTGCAAATGAGAAGTCAAGCGACGATGATCATTATGCCAGCAATAGCACAAGGCCAACACTATTACCAGAATCAGCGGTACCTCAGCTATCGACTTGTGCGGCCCTGATTCCAGTAATGTCCTTGCCCTCATGCTTTACCCTACACGTCAAACCCAGGTTCCATTTATATCTAAACCGATGTGGAGACCAAGAAACCTTGTGATGAATTTTCTACCTACTTAAAACCAAGGTTTCAACTATACCAACGTGAAAAATCAAGGCACCTTAATGAGAATTTCTCCCTCCATTAAAACCACAGTTCCATTGATACCAATGTGAAAGCCAGTTTTGTGCGGGTAAGTGTAAATACACATATACATGCAGTGTAAAACCAACTATAAAAACTTTTACTAAGAGAGAAATTACAAAACCTTTGAACACGTGTAAAACTTGCAAAGTTGTTGAATTGAACAATATTTGTCAATTTTGTACCAAGCTGTGCAATTCGGCAATTGGAATCTCTGTCAAGTTAGCTGCGCAAAATAGGGCATCCCTAAAATTCAGGACTGCCCTTGAGGTCCATTCTAGGCAACCTGCCCTTATTGGAAAAAAGGCCTAGTTCATGGAGCCTTAGCTATTAGAGAACTGTGCAAGGGAGGAATAAATGAAGACTAAAATGCTGAGATTATGGTATTGTGTCCACAAGTCGCAACACTCTCGTCATTTGCTCATTAGGCATGGTCAACTAATTTGGAGTGGAGACAAGTGTAATTTAGAATGGTGAAAGATGGCTCCCATGAAATAACGGTGGCTACAAATATTGGAAAATTCTGATGGTGTTTTTGAGGCAAATGTTTCACCCTACAACAAAATGTGGGCATATTCCATGGTTCCATTTCACTAAATTGTTGTTTTAGTGAATATGAAAGGAAGATATTTCACATGACCACAATAACACATGCGCATTGTCCCGTTACATGTGATGCACATCCAATTACACATGACGCACATCTCACTATGTGTGCTCATTAAAAAATGATTGCTTTCTTAGTATATTTGGTTCAAAAATAATCAAAAACCTTAAAATATGTGAATGATAATTTTTATTCATTATGTTACACTAGTGGGTGCCCGTGGCCGAAGGCCACTATGAAGTCCCCCGTGGGTGCCTGTGACCTTCGGCCACTGTGAAGTTTTATAAGTTTTATTTTTTCTTATTTTTTACTCTTTATTTGGTTTATTCATTTTTGGAAATTTTTGGTGTCTGCCCTGCCTTGCCCTGCCCCGTTTGTCACCACAGACAGACAGAACCTGTGGCGGTGCTAGACGATAACGGCCTGAAAATGCAAACGTAAATGCCCTTGCCCTGCCCTACCCTGTAAGACAGACGGACGGACGGACACCACTGTAGCTTTAATATATAAGATTGCATGTGCTTTAAAAGGTGAAGATTCATATAATAAAATCAAATTTGAGATTGACAAAAATAATGATGAACTACTTAAAACCATATGAAAACATATTAAAAAATGAAATGGGGGGAAGGGGAGGGGATATTATCAAATTGATAAACCTCCATCTCCTTTACCATTATTTTTATTTCTTTTTTCCCATTATGAAAGTGGAGCTTAAATTAAATTAAACTTTATATTTGACTGTTAAAACACAATCCATAAATCCATATCACTACATCCCTCTTTTCCCCTAACCACCTAAATGGATATGAAAAGGCACATGTTAATGTGTCCTTTCATGTGCATGTTATATAGAAGAATCAAATTTGAGATTTCCATAAATAATAATGAACTATTGAAAACAATATGCGAACATATGAGGGAAATAACGAAGAGGGGGGGGGGAGGGGAAAGAAGAGATATTATTAAATTGATAAACCTTCATTTCATTTATCATCAATCCTTACTTAATTTCCAATAACTATTTCCCTCTTTTTCCCTAGCCACCTACATGGATATGAAAAGGTATATGATACAATGTCTTTTCATGTGCATATTGTGTAGTAAAATCAAATTTGAAATTGACATAAATAATGATGAACTATTGAAAACAATATGAGAACATATGAAGGAAATAAAAAGGGGGCAAGGTGGGAGAAATATATATTAATATATTGATAAACTTTTATCACATTTACCATTATTACTAGTTTTTTTCCTAACAGTTGTCTCATTTTTTTTCACCTCCCTTACATGGGCATGAAATGTTATATAGTAAAATCAAATTTGAAATTGACACAAATAATAATGAACTATTGGAAACCATATGATAAAATATGAAAGAAATAGAAATGGGATACAAGGAGGGAAAATTACTAAATTGATAAACCTCCATCTCCTTTACTATTGTTCTTATTTTTTTTCACATTTTCAAAATGAGGTTTAAATTAAAACTTAAGGATTTGTTGAACTATTAAAATAAATTTCATAAATCTATAACTTTTTCTTTGTTCATACAATTCTAGTTCTAGTTTCTTTTTTGGTATGTAATTCAAAAATTTATTACTCAAAATAATTATCATTTCAATACCTTTTCAAAAATTAACATGAAAATGCACATTACCATGTCTTTTCAAGTCCATGCCATATAGTAAAATCAAAATTCCGATGACAATGATAATCAAAACTATTTTAAGTGAACCAAGTAAAGGGTCCAATAGTGGCCATATCTATGACAATTTTGGACATTGTTCATTTTTATTGAATGGAATGGAACAGTATTATTTGTAATCTCTGTGTTCTTTTGTGTCTTAGTTTCATATAAGAATAAATTAATGTTTTGCATTTCAAAAATATTTGGAATTTTTTTCCTTGTTTTGGTGCAAATAAGGAAAATTTATCACATGTTACATATTGCATCATATCATTATTAAGTTATTCTATAATAATTCATTCTACCCTTGCCCCAACAAACATGACTAGGGTAACAAAATCATAATTTTCCAAGCCAACTATTACAAATGTGTGACGAAGCCATACAATGTATTGAATTTTATTTTACTTTGGCACATGCAAAAAAGAAGAAAAGAGATATATGTAAACATATACTTTATTAAATGTGTGTCAATGATTATTTTAAATCGTTGTTTGATAATGAAATCAATAGAAAGCCATGTTTTGTAAAGAAACATAGGTTTATAAAAGAATTATTTGTCATATTTGCTTCACTTGACATTTATAATCTATTTGTATGAATAGATACATTCATTATTGACATTTCTGTGAATGATATGCAAGTATTCAATATGCACTTATGTCATATCTACAATCACAATAAAAAACCATGTGACATTATGTTGTTTTATATTATGTTGGTTTGCATTCTCTTTGATTTCCATTTTCCATCAACAATAGCTTTCCTTGTGTCATTATGAACTTGGTTTTATGAACCATTGGAACGAAACAAACAAACAACCTTCCTTCATGTATATAGATATTTTAAAAATTCATTCGAACTTTTATTTGCTCACAATTGTTTCAAAGTTTAGATTTTTTAATAATTTATATGAGATGTACCCACATCCAATTAATAAAATCAATAATAAGCAATCCAAATTCCAATGAATGTTAATTGGATTTTTGTGTTTCAATTTCCAAAACCAACTACAATATTAAAACACACATTATTTTTAAAATCATTACACACCTTATAGAATTTTGATTTATTGTAAAAATATGAATTGAGATTATTTACTATATTGATTGAACATCAATTTAAAAAGGTTTTGAAACATGACCATGCATTGCACATCCAATTTACTTGGTGAAAAAGAAAAAGAAAAAGACCCAACTATTAAAAGGGGAAAAGTATGAATATCCTTCATATAATTGGGCATTAGGCCTACCTCCACTCTAGGTCCCAGAAGGGACCAACTAGTTTCACAATAAGTTGTTGATGGGTTTGTTTGTGAAAAACATAGAGATTTGGTTTAATTTATGGCTTTATTCCACACATTGTTGTCCCCTACCCAACATGTTTTCGCAAAATACAAAACTTTGTTGATGAAAATGGCCATTGATGGTCCTACCAATGATAAGGCAAAGGAAAACTTTGATCGTTTATGTGATGTGAATTTTTTTTTCAAGTTTCTTGCCATTTTTTCATTGTTGCAATCAATCCACAACTTTATTAAATTTAACCAATTGTGGGATGTTTTCATTTATGATTTTGTGGCAACAAAGAAAATGTGCCAAGGGGAGAGAACATGAGATTCAAGTATGTCAATGCATTTGACGCTTATAACACGTTGTTGTGTACAAAACATGATCATAATCATGTGTTGGAACTTGGATGATAGACTTGAACATAAGCATATAACATCTAACATTTAATGTGAACCAACAACACTCATGGGCTACTTGTTGCAACCCCACTTTGGGTGAAGCGGGAGGATGAAACTCCCACTCCCAAAGTTGGGGATTTGGAGTCCTCTGGGACTCCTGAATGTTTAGAGTTCAACAGTAGAGACCAAAACACCTCGCATTGAGGTGTTTTTGGTGTCATTGGAAAGGTCTTGAAGTGTAGATGTCCAAAATGCCCTCGCATTGGTCATTTGGACATCTTCAGCCCAAGTTATGGGCAAAAGAAGGGCCAAGAGTCAAACTGACAGTTTGACTCCCGACCACTAAAAGTCAAGAATTGACCTCTTCCCGACATCCGAATCGGGAGTGCAACATGGCGTTGAAAAGCTCTCAAAGAGAGCCATAACTTTGGTTTAGACCTTGTCTTGATCAGAATTGGCAGTCGGGAGATATGAGCTCCCAAAGTCCTGGGACTCCAACCGCACAGTTTCAGGACAATATGTTGGAGTCCCGAGAAAAGAGCCATTTGGATGTAGCCTCCGCGGAGTGGCACAGAGAATACTAGTATATGGGGGAAGGTGGTGGCTTCCCCCGAGTCCGGGCCGTGGTGAGTCTTGTGTGTCAAAGTGCCCGTGGCTTGTCCCAACACCCAAGGGTGTCCAGAATGTGAATTAACCCCCGTGTGGTTGGTTTTTGGATGCAGATTCGAGCTTGATCTTCTAGTCCCTCTTCCTAGTCTAATACCGGGACTTCTAGCATGCCCCTCTACCCTTCATAGTGCTGGAAGTCGGGAGTGGCCCCCCAAGTCCCAACTTTCCGCAACTCCACATAGTTGAACCCTCAAGTGGGTTCAACAAGGGACTTGGGAGCGCGTCACTACTCATTTGAATTTGCAAACTAATGAAGTTTTTTATGACAAAGGAGTTTTATGTGACAATCATCCTATAAGCAGACATAGAATGTGCAAGCTTAGTTTTAAACCTTAACCCTCTTGTGTTTCAATTTGTTTATTTGGATTATTTTCAGTTTTATTGTATTGAATTGAACCAAAAAATTGGATGTGGATTGTAGAAGTTGTTGATTGTTAAGTTGCAAAATTGTAAGAAAAATTCCTTGTTCATGGTGTCATGGACAATTAAAGTGTGGTGTAATTTAATATTGGTTGTAGTTTAATTTGAAATAAAGTTTCAAAAAAACATTTGAATGTGATTAAGGTAGCAAAATCCAAGATGTGCAACCAACTTATTATTAACTTCAATTTTATGGTTGGAATGTTTTCCCAAAAAATTTACACATTACATAGTTTTTTATATGTAGAAGCATACAAGTATTGACATGAAAGCATCCTTGATATGGTGTGCAAACTTAGATTTAAGGCTTTATAATCTTAGCTCAAATTTTTAACAACATTGCAAGCCACAATTGTTGGTTGGTTTTATGTGTAATTGAAGTTGGTGATCCCAAATGGATACCACTTCTTATTGATAATTCACCTTTTTTTTCCAAGATACTATTCTACACTTGTGTTTTTATGAGATAATTTTAACATGGCTTGTGGGTGATTTTCTATTTAACCTTGTTTTGTAGGACACTTCTATTGTAACGGGCAATTCAAAAAGTTCAATACTTTCACTAGCGATTTTTTATATTGTTTTTATTTTGTGATTCGTGTTATCATGTGTGTGTGCAATGTTGTTAATTGCATTGAATTTTGAGCAATGAACATTGCGGTTAATGTATTTTCAAAGTTTCAAATTATTTGTATATTTCTTTTCATGGTCATTGGCCCTTATTATTTGTTGTTTGTAAATTGGTATGTAAGTTCAATGGGTCATTGCTAGCTTGAATGTTGAAACTTTTGAGTGAACCTATGTTAATTTAAATTGATTACTAAAATCTAAATCCTAAAGTCTCCATAATTTAGTATAAGGTTGCTTAGATTTTTCCTTTTGAAAATTCGCAAAAGCAAAAATTCTTACAACAATTTGACCCTTTAACAAAAACAACCACCTTGGGGAATTTCTTTTAAAAAAAAACTCCATTTCACTTTAATATTTCACCAAAATACTTATTTAAAAAAATCTTATAACAAGTTCAACTCCAACTCATCCTAAGCAAAGTCAACCTAACACCACAAGGGCTGAAACAATAGCCAAATGTTGTGTTTTTCCGAAACAAAAAAAACATTAAAAGGTTTAAAACAAAAATTGCAATCCCGAACCTTTTATCACCATACGCACATATATTTCAGTCCAACAAACTTGTACTACATTTTCAATCTAAAACCTTCAAGCCTTCACAATTTTTTTTCATTATGTTTTTGTCACCACAAAATCAACGATATGAACCACTTGCTTCATTGTGAGATTTCCACCTTGCTTTTATTATACTACATATCTTTCATATCTATATACAAATTGTCATTATCAATGTTGAACTTGTTTCCTCCATTTCACACCAAAAACAAAAACTACTCCAACAATGAACAACACACACTTCATAACACAAAGTGTAATCCATTTGACAACACCAAATTATTTTTCTTCATTTGCTTAGAAACTTTGTTGAAATGAAAAAAAAGAAAAAAAATTCCATCATACCTTTTAGGTGATTGGGTTGTTGCTACCATCCTTCATAATTAACAACCAAACAATGAGTTTTTTCAATTCCTCTTTTCAAAGTTTATAGTCCTTCACATAAGCTATTCCAATGTAACAACAAACCCAACCTTAAAGCACTTTCCATACTTAAAAACTCCAAAATAAAACAATTATTCCATGTCACAACCTTCCCAGCCTCAATCCATCCATACTAGACCCGTGTGCTAATCACATAGTACTTTGGAGTGGAAAGTTCAAAAGAGGCTTAGGAAAGGCAAAATGATTTGATATTCCACTTATTCCAAAGATCTAGAGACTACTTCATTGTAATGCACCTCATTTTGTCTTGTTCAAAGGGGCAATGTTACATTTAGTAGGCTTCTTAATCATATGTTAAGCATGAAGTAAGAGCATCTCCATTCACACTTTCAAATTTGGGTTGTAGTTAGGACTTGTCACATCCAAAATTTGAATTAAATATCTTTTCAAGCCACACTCATAAATAAGAAGAACAAAACAATATAAAACGATAGATAATTTAAATCGCAATACTGGAGCAAATATTACAATTGACCAATCAAAAACATGGAACAACAATCATTTCTTATCTATTGCACTCTTTTGGGGTTCTTCCAAGCCTGAAAATACATGCATTTTCTCAAGCTCAAAGCTCTTTTTTAGAAGGATCCATGGAATTTGCCTACTTCATCCAAAATTTCTAATCCAACGTGTTTTACAGCTGTACAGGAGATGCTCTAAGAGCAGCTCCAATGGTGCTCAGTATGTGACCCAGCAAAAAGCTTTCTCACATGCAAGTTTAGTTTTTTTTTTCCCCCCTTTTTTTGATTCCCACCTATAAAACGTAAACTGGTATTGGAAATAAGTGGGAAACTAGTAATAGCAAACCACATGGACCAATCATTCTTGATGGCCAATCAAAAACAGAGGGACTAGCAGTCAGATCCTATTTCGTACACTGTTGTTCATGGGAGTAAGATCGTCTATCTATGAAGGAAGGTTGTTTGTTTTGTTTGTACTCATGAGATCCATGCTTTAGATCGTGTTCTTGATGTCTTTGGAAAGCTATTGATAAGGGGGGAAGGGGGTCCATGGGCTTGGTTCTATGACATTTGGACTTGTGGTGCAAAAGTTCTTGAATATTGAATGATTTCTTCTTTGAAAATTAAATTAAATCGTAGCTGAAAATTTCGGAGGAATTGGGAATGTGCCCTTTTGGTGTTGTTGGAAAGATCTTGATGAGCAGGATTTAATGGAATTTATAATACAAAAAGTACTAACTTATTACTGTACATGCTTTGGAACTAAATGGAAAAACAAGGAGAACCCAAAGTGTCAAAGGTGTACTTTGAAGTCTAGTTAAGGTTTGTTGGAATTGTGTTCAGGCGGAGATTTACTGACACCCCCTTATGCCGCTACCACTTATGTCACTGCATAATAAGTATTTTAGTAGTCCCCCAAGTAGAACATACCTTAAACCCATAATATTCTTGAGGATTCATTAATTTTCCTTCACCGAATTAATTTAATTTAATTTAATTTAACTTAAAATTTCAGTATTTCTGAAAATAATATAATTAGTGTCAAAGTTGATAAGGTAGCAGTACATGGGGACTCTGTTGAGCCCCAGAGAAACAAGGGGGGTGTGTTACACTATGCCCTCGCTATTTACATTAAAAAGTATCTTAAGGCAAAAGAAGCAATACAGAAACTCATATATTTCACCGTGCCAAAATGTAATCTTCAAAAAATCCTTGAAAAGAAACCAGAATCTTTCAAGATATTATAACTCTATAACTAATCTAAAGTTTCAACACAAGCCAAAATATCATCTTTCAAAAATCCTCATATAAAAAAATAGACCTATTATTATTACCTAGGGGCCAAATTCCCTTAAGCTACTATACTATATAATGAATCTAAACACAATATCCTTGCCTTGCTGGTAGGCAAGGCCAACAAACAAACCACTATTTTCTTGTTAGATCTTGTGGACTCTTCTAAATCCTGTAGTAAAAGGGCCAGGCCAATTTCCATTGGGTTGAAAAAAAAAACACAAACACACTGGTCACACTCCTGAGTTTCAAAAAAATTGGCGAATTTTTGCCACTTGGAGATGAAAAAAGTACAATGCAACTCATGTAAATGATTTTTGTTTTTAAAAAAACCAGATTTAGAGGATTTTTATTTCCCCTGGAATTGTCATATTTAGACAATTGGTTCTAGCAGGTTGCCAAAATATAGTAGGGTTCTTTAAAAAAATTCAACTTTCCTCTCAAACCTGTAGCCAAAATTGGCTATATTCTTCTTGTGTACCATGGCAAGTGTGGCTACATCAAAAAATATACGCGCTTCGCGTATGTAGCCAAAAAATATAGAAGGACCTTTCAAATTTTCACTTTCATATTTAGCTTGTAGCCAAATTTGACTAAATCTTCTTGGGAATCATTGTCACTTTGGCTACATCACAAATTGACCCCCAAAAAACAAAAGAAAAAAAAAAGTGCACTGAAAACTATCTGTCGTCGTGGAAATCACTGAAAGGCGATACTTGTCGTCATGCTCTATGGCAGTGTATGTTCATTAAACCCTAGGGTAGACCGGCCCATTGCCAATTGGCTGCCTATGACCGAACCCTAATTTCTATTGTCAGCATATTTGCTTCATTTTGAGTCATTAAATTTTTATGGGAGCGCTATTTCAAGTTCTAGAATAGTCTTTGAAGTTCAAAGGAAAAGGAGTAATGAAAAAATAACAATTTTTTTACCAAACGATTTTTTTTTTTTTTTCCTTCTCTTTGGAGCCTTCTTACTTTCAAACCTCATAAGTTTCTTATGCTTTATTCATTTAAAATGATTTAAAGTGTTGTAAGAGTGCTCTCACATGAAGTTCTACCAATCATTTTTTAACTTTAATAGCAACAGAGAAACAAACAAGGACCGGCCTTCCGGCCTTTGTAGTGTTCGATGGTTTGTTCTTTTGAGTTCTTGACCCCCTTTACTTGGGGGGGGGGGGGGGGGGGCGGGGCAGGATAAACTGGGCGTAACTTTCTCATTTCTAATCTGTTTTGGTGATTGTCAGTGTGTGTGGGATGCATCACGAGGAGGGGTTCAAGTTTTGTTTGGACTGAGGACAATGCAGATTTACACCAAAAAGCAGCCCACGTATATGTTAGACACATTTTCAACATTAATTAATCAAAAAAATCTTTAGGACAGATGTACCTCTTCAAGCCGTGCAGCAAGGCCATTAAGGAATTAAAGTACATGCTCTGTAGTTTAGACAAGAATTTGGAATGTGGTGGGGTGGAGACAGACACATAAAAAACTAACAAAGAAAGGGGAGTATTTAACCTTTGCAATTGCTTTGACAGTATAGCTCTAAAGGTTCATTGAGGAGGGAAGAAGCAGGACACAAAATAAATTTTTCTTTATGTTTGAACTACTATGCAACAGGGACAACAAGACAGTAATAGGAAGAAGAATCAATCCATCTCCCCTTTTTTTTTAGTGGAGGTAGGCCTGAGGGCTCAAAACGTAATCTAAATTTTCAGAGTGCCACGTGGAATCATTTAAAACACTTTCAAAGGAAAGCTAAAGGTGACCACCCAGTCATCAGTGTAGGTGCTGCAAGTTGGCCAGGGTGAACCAGCACCCATATTGGTATCTTGACCTTTTTGAGTGAGGCCTCTTAGTGGCCATCTTAAGCCCAAAAAATGTTAAATCTGAACTCAGACACCCTGATTTAGTCTTACCATGGGATATTTGTAATGTTTAGAAATAATTTAAATGGACTAGCTTGGGTTCACCCAAAGGCTCACAAGTCACTGTGCCCTTGTTGGCTGATGGAATATCATTGAAACTACTTAATAGCAGGATGGGAATTTGAAAAAGTTTCTCAGAGTCCACAATTTTTATATAAAAACAATCAAGGCATTGAGGCTAGTGTTGCCCTGTTACTGGGGAATTGTTTTTAAATAAATATGTTGGCTACTAATAAAGGGCACAATGACAGGCTATTGCAACCTACATGCCGGTTCTCACTAGCAGCAATATTTATTTTGGGGAAAAAAAAAAGGTGAGCTAGAGTTGCACAAGAAGTCCAAGACCATATAATTCACAGGGCTCTTGTGAAAATCCCCTCCGATCTCATTTGTATCATTAAATCCATCAGAGACATGTCTGTGGACATCAGCTGCAGAAAGCGTCCAGGTGCTGAAGAAGACTTATGTATGCCAGTGATTTTGCAGCTGCTGCTGGCTTGTTTATCCCCTCTCCCCCCATGTAGTAGGCTAAGTAGTATTCAGTTTTCTGGGCAGCTTGGTCTACAACGTTAGAGAACAACAGTTTGTGAAGATCTTGTAAATAGTCCAACTATTCCAAATTAGTACTGTTCCTTTTTCCAAGTCTCACACTGTGACTAGCAATCATTCACTGTGTTTGTAGTTGCTGGAAACAACAGGCTATGTGAAATTTTCAAAGTCCTCGCCTCTTCTCAATAGGTAGTGACTAGGTAATATTGCAGAGGAAGAGTGTAATATCATCATCCGCTCTGTCTATGTCGACTCTCTCTAGTGACCCAAGCTGACAACGTTTAGGTTAGTGCTGCAGGAGCATTGTTACTCGACTTGAGAGAGAGACGGACATAGTCAATAAAAGACAGCAATAGGCCTACCTCCGCTCCAGGTCCCAGAAGGGACCAACTAGTTTGGCTTTCAGTATCATCAGGTTTTGCTTTGGCCATCATCTTTAGAGATCAATAGCATCATTCATGTTGAAAATTGACAAAACAAAAAGCCAAGCATACATCTATACTTTGGGTCATACCATTGTGACACCTTACCAACCCTCTCAATATTTTTTTCTTTTAAAAGGCTTTGGGGAATATTTTAATTGTTGGAATGTTTTGTGGGAAGACCTTTTTGTGAGTAAGATAATAAAATTATATGGTTGGTTGTCATGTGTGTAGGAAGTTTTTTGGCGGAACCATGTCACCACTCCATTGGTGACATGACTCAAGACCACTGTTGGTTGATTTTGCACACGGCCTACTAAGCTCATCCTTTTGACATGTCCCAAGAACCAATTGAAGATTCACACAACATTTGGAAACTGCACTTTTGAAACCAAAGCCATCGAGCCTAATTGGAACCCAAACCGAGTCAAGGAAAAAAAGTTTTGCAACCCCTTTTGTTTTTTGACAAGGTCCAAGTTTGCTATGTAGGCAGTTATACGAACTTCTCATTTATTCAGAAAAGCAGCAAACCAGGTTTTGTAAGGGTGTATGAGGTGTTTGTTTCCATCTCTTCTTTGGCTCACCGACTACCCAACCACAACTAATTGGGTCAAATCATGGATAAAAAGAGTTTCTATGTTCACCTCGAGCACTCTCGACTGACTTTGAAAGAACCCAAACCTGACAGGGAGTTGGTGAATTACTCACCATGTGTTCCTCGTTTATGCCAAGTCACAATATTTTCCTCCTGGCCACTTGTTCTTTTTTGTACAATTGGTTTTCAAGGTAAGGTGGACAGCTAGAAATAGTGGGCCAGTGAAGTTATCCGTCAGGAGATTAGGGGGCGAGAACGGCCAGTTTCGGCATAACAGGGCATCAAATGTGTAACTGAGAATGAAATTTTACAAAGCAAAATAACAGGGTCCCAAACTAGTTTCTCCACCAATTTTGGTAGTTTAGCTTCATCCTGTCTTTCCTTTTTCTTGAGCGCCTCGACTGCTGCTACATATATTTTCACTGCTCTTACCTGTGCAACTACTATAATTACTCTCGAACCTTGTGCATTAAATGCTGAGTTCCAGCATTCCATATTAAGAGTGAATAAAGTTTCCGTACTCTGCCGAAACCACTGAAAGAGAGAATAGGGGGTGAAAGAGGGCCAGAGTGAATTAACAGCCACCAATGCACCAGTTGGCCGTTCTGTCCACTGGATGGGTTGCATTTTTTCATTCGGCGCCGGATGGGGCTCATCACAGTCGATTTCTTTTTGCTGCTGACCACTGCACTTTCTTTTTCTTTTTTTCTTTTTTTTTGGTTCTTGGCCGTTTTTCCTGGACCTGACCTCACACATAGCTACCCTGCTCACTTTCCTACCCTCATAAGTATTGCACCAACCTACTGACACAGCTACCCTAATAACTAGTTATCCTACTGACCTAGCTATTGTACAAACCACCTACCCTACTAATCTAGTTACTCTATTAATTACATACCCTACTAACTTAACCATTAGGTTGAGGGTTGAGACACAAATTAATTAATAAGTTTTTCACAAATGTATAGTAATTAATCTAAAGTAGGCTAAATTTGGGGGGAAAATTTTAGGGTTTACACATATGTGAAATAATACAATTGCATTTTATATCTTCTTCAAAAAGAGTGGAAAAATTAGGTTGACACACAGATAAAAGACATATTTTCTCTTTTGGTTTTATATGAAATTTATTTGATTATTTTTAAAGATTAACGTATTTTTTTTCAGTTAATAAATATTTATAGTTTAAAACCTTTGAATTATGGTTTTAATTGTTTTCCTATGTTTTTTCAAATTTTTTATTTTGCATTATATGATTTGTATAGCTTGTATAATTTTTTATGTTTAGGGCATATATCATTAAGACTTTTTTTTGTTAGGGTTTGGTAAAAGTAAGTACAAGTGCAAGTATTGAAATTATGCCCCAAAATTTCAGTTGGTAAACGTAAGTACGAGTGTAGGTATAAACCCCAAAATTTTAGTTGGTAAATGTAAGTATAAGTTTGGGTATTTCAAGTTGAAATGAAAAAAAAACCTAAATGTAATACTCACGTTTCAAAAAAACCCATCTAAATGGTTTGGATACCCTTAAGTGAAGACCTAACCCTAAACACAATATGCATATGCAAGGTCACTTCGAAATAACCCAACCCTAAATGCAATACCTGCACTTTGGGTCACTCCGAAAGGACGCATGTAAGGTTTAAGCTTTCTTTATATGAAGATCTTACCCTAAATGCAATACCTGCATTTAGGGTCACTCCGAAAGTACGCATGTGGGGTTTAGGGTTTTTTATATGAAGATCCCACCCTAAATGCAATACCTGCATTTGGGGTCATTTCGAATAGCTACCCTGCTCACTTTCCTACCCTCATAAGTATTGTACCAACCTTGGTACCTTATTTATTATCCCCTACTAACACAACTACCCTAATAACTAGTTATCCTACTCACCTAGTTATTGTACTAACCACCTACCCTACTAACCTAGCTACTCTATTAATTACATACCCTACTAACTTAACCATTAGGTTTAGGGTTGAGACACATAAATTAATTAGTAAGTTTTTCACAAATGTATAGTAATTAATTTAAAGTAGGCTAAATTTTGGGGGAAATTTTTAGGGTTTATACATATGTTAAATAATACAATTGCATTCTATATCTTCTTCAAAAAGAGTGGAAAAAATTAAGTTGGAGAGATCACACAAAGGTAAAAGACATATCTTCTCTTTTGGTTTTGTATGAAATTTATTTGATTGTTTTTAAAGATTAACTTATTTTGCATTATATAATTTATATAGTTTGTATAGTTTTTTGGGTTTAGGACATATATCACTAAATTTTTTTTGTTAGGGTTTGTATAATTAGGGTTGTAATAAGGCTTATGACAAAATATCATTTGGATTTTTAAGGTTATGATTTTTTATTTAGTGTATAAGAATTTGGTTCATATATTTTAGAATTTAAGGTTTATTCTTTAAATTTTGCTCATTGTATTGGTTTTTGATCTTTTCACTTGTTTAAATCTATACCATACTTTGAATTTCCTTTGTTTCCATATGTTCCATAGTTGCTAGAGTTTAATATTTTCTAACCCATTTTTCTAATAGTTTTTTTACAAATTAATAGTAAATAAAATAATTGTACATTGCATTACAGGGGGAATTTTATATGCAAAAAAATGCAATACATATTTGCAAGATCATACTGAAATAATACATAGGTGATTGAAGGAAACCATATGTGAAAACCCTAAACCCTAAATGCAATACTCACATGTAATGTCATTTCAAAAGTGGTCTGGGTACCAAAATTATGTCTTTTTATATACCTAAATTAAATATTATTCTAAATTAATCTTATGACAAAATGTGAGTTTTACAATGAATGTAAAAACCAGCAACTATTATGAGACCTATGTGCGGGTATTGCAAGAGATGCTAAAAAAAACCAACGATTATTATGGAGACTATATGCGGGTATTGTAACGAATGAAGAATGTCAACAATTATTTGTGCCCTATATGCGGGTATTGCAAGGAATGCAAAATGTCAGCGACTATTATGGGACTCATATGCGGGTATTGCAAGGAATGTAAAAGGCCAGCGCCTATTCTAGGACTTATATGCGGGTATTGTAATTAATGCAAAATGCATGTGGCTACTTTTAGACTTATATGCAGGTAGTACATATTAGAAAATGGTCTTATGGAGTTCATAATAAAAAATGATGTGGGTGTTATATGTTTAAAATGTGTGGATTATTTTAAAAGTCTTCAGGTGATTTAGATGTAAGTATTGTATAATGTTCATTTTGATCTTTGGTTTGATTCTTACATCTCAAGTACTAACAAAATTATGACAAAGAAAACATATATGATTAACCAGATACACATCAAACAAGTGTGAGTAGAAGATACTATTATATTAATAAAAGATGTACAAAAATGAATGCATGGAAAATTACTAGAGAACCTAATGAAAAAAAAACATTGGATCTCTATAACATATCAAAGGATCGAAGTTCAAAATTGGGTAGTCCAAAAAATAGAAGGGCTACAAAACCTTACTAGTTATATAAAATGAAACCCTAACCCATATTAGTATCTACAATCCCGTGTTTAGCTTGGTATGCAGCTGCATCATTTGTAACCTTTGCTGCATGATGAGCAGTGTAAAAATGACGACATTACATCTCAACCTGAACTCCATCCCAACCTTCGTCCATTCCTTGTCCTTCCGAGCTAAATTAGGTGAACAAAGAAGTGCAAGTGGCTGAGAAGCCTGCTCAGTTTCCAATTCCGGACCTAAACCCAAAAATGAAAGTTCATAAAACAGAGTGCAGGTGTTGCAAAACATAAAATCATAGATTCACATATTACTCCTATAAACATGAACTATTCTAAGGTATTGCAATAGAAAAAATTTGACAAAAAAATTTCCGCACCTTCCAACAAATGATGGAAGGTGCGGAAGGCCTTCTAATTCTGCTGCAAAAAAGAAATAGAAGAAGGCCTTCTTCTTTTGCTGCAAAGAAGAAGAAGAAGAAGAAGAAGGCCTTCTTCTTTTGCTGCAAAAAAGAAGAAGAAGAAGGTTTTCTTCTTCTGCTGCAAAAAAGAAGAAGAAGAAGGCCTTCTTGTTCTGCTACAAAGAAGAAGAAGAAGGAGGCTTTCTTCGTTGCTGCGTTGCAGCGAAGAAAGAGGAAGAAGTAGAAGACTTGCAAGTCGCCTTCTTTTTCTTTTGCTGCAAAAAAAGAAGAAGACTTCTCAAGCCTTCTTCAAACAAAAAAAACAAAAAAAACAAAAAAAACAAAAAAAAAACGTAAGCATCTTACCTTTTGTGGGTGCGTGGGTCTCGCTCCAACTCTAGCTGCTCCAGCTCCAGCTCCTCCTCCACAGCCACAGCTCCAGCTCTTGCTCCACAGCTGCTCGAGGTCTCTGGAGCTCTGGCTATGGAATGAGGGGGGGTGGGCTTGGTAGGTGGTAGGTAGGAGGGGGTAGGTAGGAGGGGGGAGGTAGAGAATTTGGGGGCAGAGAGGAGGTGAAAAAAAAATCTCGATGGGCAAGGAGGATGTTCATCCGCAAAACGGGTTGAACAGGCTCATCCTCAACTGGTGCATTGGTGGCTGCTGGTTCACTCCAGCCGGTGAAAGAGAGGATGACTTTATGGATTCTCTCTTTCCGTTGATTTTGGTGTCCGAACAAAACTTGAACCCTTCTTCTTGGCACATTTGAAACACTAACAACCATAAAAAAAAAAACAAATGAGAAATGAGAAATGAGAAAGTTGTGACCCCCCAAATGAAAGAATTCAAAAAAACATATCATTGAACATTACAAAGGTCGATTCTCAACACCTCAAAAATTCTGGTATGTCGTCATGTTGTTATTAGAGTTCAAAATGATTTGTAAATTTTGAGATGGTGTTCTATAACACTTCAAATTGTTTTAAATGGATAAAAAGTAAGAAAGTTATGAGGTTTGAAAATAGAAGGGGTTCAAAGAGGAAGGAAAAAAAATAAAATAAAAGTTTTGGAAGTTGGAAAGTTTTTATTTATTTTTTGGATTACTCATGTTCTTTTGCATTTCAAAGATGATTTCGAAATCTTGAGGTGATGCTCCCATAACATTTTAAATCACTCAAAATGATGCAAATATGATGAAGACATAAATAAATGTTTGGTGACAAGCAGGCGATTGGTGATGGGCCAGTCCACCCTAGTACAAATAATAGGCCAATGGGAGATCATAAAAACCTCTCCTAAGTTGACATTTATTAGAAAAGAAATTGGCACATCTAGTTAGAAATGCTTTCTTAGAAAACTTAGTCTGGATTGCATTTCTTTAACAAGTAATAAATGTCAACTTAAGGTGGTCTGGACCAGGTTTTCTAAGAAGATAGGAATCACTCTTTCAAATTTGTTTAATCGTTCTTTAGAAAAGTGTTGTTAAATTAAGTGGAAATATGTTTGGGAGATGCTACACGATAAAATTGACCCCCCCAAAAGCAGTGTGTAAGCACAATCATGCCTTTAAATAGCTATGAACAATTTCTTTGCTTTTAATTGCACAAAAACAGAATAGTTGCAACCACACCTTTTGAATATGTGACTGACAATTGCTCACGTTTAATCTGTTGCAAAGAAGAAGCAAAAAGAGAAAAATACTCAGAATTTTGCCCGTGTACAAAATTTTGCAGGCCAAATGCGACTAATTTTTTTACCTTGCTTGCCCTTTGCCTGTTTAAGATGTAAGTGCAACAAAATATAGCCGTGTTCATTAGCATGGCGTGCTTACATGACATGCTAGGTTAAAGTATATAGCATGCTAGCTAGCATGTCATATACCCTTTAGTACTCACAATATATTGTACCCTTTAGTACCCTTGAAGTATGACATTGTGTAAAGTTGCATAACTTTTTTCCTCAAGCATGGCGACTTTAGTGTGTTTTTTTCTCATATAAAACCCTTGTGAACTTAAATTCTCGTGGGATTCCCTTTTGTCACAATAGGTGCGAAATTTTGCAAAAAGAAAGCACACCACTTACAATACATCAACTCTCTTAGTCGTAGGTAAAGCCTGCCTGAGGTCTACAGGGGCTTTACCAGAATAAGTGGGTCGAGAAGACGTAGTCGAGCACAGGCAGAATTCTAGTACAGCAATAAGCAGCACATTGTGGGCAAAGCCCAGGCTACTAGTACTGGCTTTGCTGCCTTTATTGTCCTGGCCCACCAAGGCAATGATATTGTATTTATATTCATTACACAGCATACTAGCTTAAGGGATTTTGGCCCCTAGGTAATAAATAGGTCTATTTTTATATAGGATTTTTGAAAGATGATATTTTGGGTTGTGTTGAAACTTGAGATTAGTTATAGAGTTATAATATTTTTGAAAGAATTTGGATTCTTTTAGAGGATTTTTAGAAGATTATTATTTTCGCATGGTGAAGCATTTGAGTTTCCATAACTCTTCTTTTACCTTAAGATACTTTTTAATGTAAATGGCAAGGCCATAGTGTGAGACACCCATTGTTTTATATTGAATTTCCTGTGATATTCACCTGGCCACTTCTCAGTTCTATCATAGGGAACGAAAAAAGAAGAAGAATCGTAACAGGTCTTTAAGGCAAGGAAGAGGAACCTTTGAAAAAACTGTATATCATATTTTGTGCCTTACATTGCCAAGGAGAAGGATTGTAGTGGGAAGTTCTAGTGCTGGGTTGGATGCAGTGACAGAGACAATAGCATTATTTCCAGAGCTGCTGCAGGCTGGTCACATACTGAGCACCATCGGAGATGGTCTTATACGGGAAATAGGAAACGGGAAGTACTAGTCTAGAGGAGTGTTTCAGTGAGGATGATAATTTTTCTCTGCTTGGATGTAAGTCCAGTAGAGCTGGTTGTTTTCTGAAGTGTTGTATAGGTGGGAAGAAAGATTTTAAAAGGACGTAAGAAGAAAAGAGAGAGAAAGAGAGGAAAGGATCAATGGAGGAGGACCACCTAGGCAAGCCTTTGTTGCAAAAGAAAGAGTACCCAAATTGTCCAGGATGCAAGTGCGCCTATTTGCAACATCCAGATGCAAAGCTTCCATTCAAGGAGTACCTCAATTTGTTTTGCCTGGTTCTTGCCAGCTGTAGACTCTCTCTCTCTCTCTCTCTCTCTCCCCGCCCTCCTTTTCACATGCAAGAAGAGTCTTCTTCCAGTGGCATCACTACAAAGTTATTTCAGGGGACTCATGATTCTTTTGGCAATAGTTGACGATGTTTGTTCTTATCTAATATCATTAGTGCCAAACACAAACATGGGTGAAATTTTTGTTACTGTTGTTCTTGATGCAACACGCCAGCTGCATGAAGAAGATGTGACTCTTTTGAGTGTCAACCACACACTCAGTGATATGACGAACTCATGTGTTGGTGGGTGTGTTTTTTTTGGGGGGGGGGGGGGGGGCGGGGGTGATGTGTTTCAGCAATTCCAATCTCATCACTTTACCCATTTCTCTACTTCATGGTATGTTGGTTTCCCCAAACTTCATGGACATACATGGGTTTTGGTACAAGGAGGACACATGATCTTGTCCTAAAACACGAGCAAGTGAAATATGGATGCATGTGGACTTAGTCAGCAGCCTCATGTGCTAATAAGGAATAACAGGATCTTGTTTGCATGTGGTATTATGTGACTCAGAAGAAATTATCTCTACCACTTTTTTTTTCTGAAGGATGAGTTATGAGTTTTGATCATTGTGTAGGTACAAGATTTTCATATTGCTAAATCAGATGAGGATATTGGCTACTATGCGGGAGCTATAGGTGATCCTCTTGAGCTCTGCAGCAGAATTTTACAGCAGTCTATAAATTAGGTTTTGACATGATCTACAAATTATGTACAAAAAGTGTCCTTTTCAAGTGAAGTGGCTTGGGTTTTGCAACATCCATTTTGACTACGTAGTTGTTTTAGAAGTCGCAAATCCCAAGTTGCTAAACTCAAAAACTAACTTGCTAAGCCCAAGTTGTTTCACCCAGTTGAAGAGGAAACTTTTTGTTGTAGTTTTATGAGCAAAGTAAGCCTCCACTGAGTAATCTTCTTGCCCAGTCTTTGACATAAGTATGGAATTTTGTGGTTTCAGGAGCAGCATTTATGATTGGGCGGGCCATCACAGCAGCACATTGGGGACTTATTGCAGATGTTTATGGGCGAAAGCCTGTGATCGTTATAGGCCTGATCTCTGTGTGAGTGGACAACAACTCCCATATTTAATTTGTTATAATCTTTGTCTTAGATTTTGAATTTTCCAGGAGCATATTGTATCTGGAACCACTGTTCCTTGAGGATTAGACCTCTTTCAATTGTGTGATCTGGGCAACTCAGGCTTGATTGCAAATTTTGTGGCAGGATTGTGTTCCATACACTGTTTGGATTGAGCACAAACTTCTGGATGGCCCTGTCTTCTCGTTTTTTCCTTGGATTTTTCAATGGCATGCTTGGGCCTGCAAAGGTAAGAACTTCTGATTTGTTGAAGCACTGATTTCTCTCAGTTTGAATCAGCTTTGATGCGGATATGTTGCACAATGAGATACAAGGAGGAAATACCTTTTCTCCATGTATACACCTGCTCAAGCAGTGCTATATGATTGTTTAGTGATCTTACTGTCTTTCACTTTACATGGGTGGTAATCTTGAGACAGGCATATGCATCGGAACTTACCAATGCAAGAAATCAAGCTCAGGGTATGGTGGTGGTAAGAATTTCCACCCTTTTGCAGACCCATCATTTCACTACTGCAGCAATATTGGCCAACTATGCCCAGCAACAAGAACTGATAGTGTATGGGTTGTTGTGGACAGGTGAGTACGAGCTGGGGCCTTGGCCTCATCCTTGGTCCTGCTATAGGCGGTTATCTTTCTCAGGTACCTCCAGTGGAACCATGGCTGCATTTGTTTCACCATTTCCTGTAAGATGATGGAACTCAGATCTCTCTGGTGGCTGCTGTTTTGCAGCCTGCTCTGAAATACCCAAATCTGTTTGGTGCGGGATCCCTCTTCGAACAGTAAGATCTGACAACTGTTGAAGGTTCATGGACAGCTTGTTGGATGTCTATTACAGTTTCATGAACTGTGGTTTTGTTGAGAAACTCATGTGTGGATGACATTGATTGATGTCATTGGGATGTGAATGTGGGGGACAGGTTTCCTTATCTCTTGCCATCACTATGCAACACTGTGTTTTGCATTGGACTTCTCTTCTTTGTCTTTCAGCTCCCTGTATGTGGCAGCCCTGGACTTCCCTGAATTCATGCTTACAATATGTTGCTAATTCCTCTTGTTGAATTGTAAATGTGGTTAGATCCACTCTTGATTTGAACAATATGGTACTTCAGGATGCTTGTCCCCACAAGTCAGGGTCTTCACCCATTCAAGTTAGTAGATGGAAGGGGTTTTTGCTTTTTCCAAGATGTGAATTTTCTCTGAAAGTGGAGGGTTTTGCAGGAGACATTGCACATACATGATGACATCCAGGATGTGAAGGAAGAAGAAAGTGCAACTGAACAACCATATGGAGCATGTGCAGAGAGTAAGGGTTTAATTTCAGCTGTAGCGGTTGAACAGACTGATAACCACATAGTATTACTATCACAGACTGAAATGGACCTGAAGATTTCATTACCAGAGGATGGTTTGATTGAAGATAAGCACATGAAGAGGTCACTGTTTACCAGGAAGGCCTTCATAGGGGTTATGATTCCTTACTGCCTTTGGGCACTCCATGATATGGCACACACCGAGGTTCTTCATCTAACTTAAGCTTACAGAGTCAACTGCCTCTAAATTCCTGGTTGCAAATGTATTGTTGTTCTACATACATCAGCATTGGCAAAGCCAGTCAGATCTGAAAGTCATGCTACTTGGATGAACCAGAGGCTCACACTTGTTACATCAGCAGATGGCTTGTAGACTTCAGACCAGGAGGTGTTATGGTATGATTTGTCTTTCATATTTTTCAGCTCCTGATGGATGAGACACATACAGGTGTTCTCTTTATGGTGTATTAGCCCAAGATCAAATGGAGGTCTCAGCTTCACAACAGTAGATGTTGGTCATGTGCTCTCAATATCAGGTACCTAAAACCCTAAACCCCACACCCTAAACCTTATGTCAGGTTAACTCCTACTTCATGCAATGAGCTTTGAGTTCACCAACATCCCATACACCATGCATTCACAGGACTTCATTGAGGTTTTAGGTTGCATGTTTTTCCTGTGTATCATTGTGGTTTGCTTTTTCACTCCAGCAGCCTTCCATTGAATTCTAGGTTGTCTAGCCTCTCAAAGTGCTTTGACATATCCGTTATGACTTTATCAGGGATTTGAATATGTTTAGGGTTTCTGTTTTCTCTGGTCTGGGTTGCTCCATCTAATACTCTGGGCTTGATGTTTTTTGTGTGATGATAACTCTTCCAAAGGCTTTGGGATGCTAGTATTTCAATTCGTCTTCTTTCCACTGATAGCAAATTTCTTTGGACCTATTATGGCAACACGAATAGCAGCAGTAAGATATGGCCACCATGCCCAATGCAATTCTGTGTTGAGGGATAATCCAACAACATTTTATATAAACTGTGGGTCCAGCCCCAACATGTCTCATTTGAGCTTTTTATCATGTCCCAGTTATTGCTCTTTTGAGTGTGATTTGCTTGGAGCTTCCAAGTAAGAAATTTGAAATAACAAGATCAACTATTCAAGTTCCTTTTTACAATTGATGGATAGCAAGGCCAGTAACTTACCCTTGTGGCATACAGGTGCTTTCAGTGCCATTGGTGATTGCTTATCCAGTAATTGCGACACTTGATGGATGGATGCTCATGGTGATCTTGAATCTTGCATCTCTTGTGAAAAACATTCTATCTGTAAGTTTGCCAAATCCCTTGCAGGCACATTTTGAATGGTGAATGTTGCTATATTGCTGTTAAAACTCTTTGCTAAATTACTTGTAAGTCGCCATAAGTGAACACAAGACAGGCACTGTATGCTGGACACTATATGGTGCAAATGGCTGCTATTTTTTGTGGAGTCTCTTCTAACTCCTAATCGTATTGTGTACTGCAGAATGTGGTTTACGGTGCAACATTTCTATTAATAAACAATTCTGTGGTATGATTTCTTCCCTCTCAAGCAGCTCAGCATTTCTAGTTAACATTAGACATTTCCAACATTTATGTGCTCAAGCATGGTGGTAAAGAATGTAAGGTATAACTGCATCGAGAAAGTATGGGAAATTCAATGACATCATGTTCTGACTGATTGCTGTACTTTTGAGCAGCCACAGGACCAAAGGGGAGTAGCAAATGGTTTGTCATTGTGTTTGAATTCCATTTCCAAAGCCATGGGTCCAGCTGGTGGTGGCTCCCTGTAATGTTTTTGCTGAACCTTCACACCACCTATTTTCTTCACTGTGTTTACCTAATCAGGCTGCATCATGACTCCTAGAATCCTTGAAATTGTTTTCTGCATGTGGCAGCTAATCTGACCTCAGCAGGCAGCATCTGTATCATAGGACAGTCAATCTGATTCTTGTACTAACATAACAAACTGGTTGTAAAATGTGCAGTTTTGCATTGGGGCAGACACGGCAAGACGCTTATATCTTGCCAGGTATGTCACATCTCTAGAGCTTACAAATCTCTTTCTTACTAGAAGAGCTGGGAATCTCTTGCTCAAATTCCCAGTGTAAAAAATCACTGGAGAGAAAGGAGCACACTCTGGTAGATTAGAAGAGAAAAGCAAGTTGGGTGTGTAGTTCAAATACACTGACAGAGCTGGAACTCTTGTATTTGCAGGTAATGAGCTGGTGTTTACTGTTCTGGGCTTTGTTGCAGTTTTGAGTGCTATCACTACCTTTGAACCTGTATTGCCAAGATCCACAGATCATCCCTACAGTGATGATGATAAATAGAATTCTTACTAAATACACAAGCTCTACAATTCATCTAAGCTGAAACCAGAAGTTTTATGTATCTCCTTCTTTTCAGCTCTGAATGCAATGTGTAGTTGAATTTTTCGCAGGCCTACTAGGACTCAGCTGTGAAAACCATTGATCCATTAACTTCTTTTCATATTATTATCAATCTGCAAATTTGTTGCAGCATGAAAATTTAGCAGCTCTGTTGTGACAGTCATACAACAAATGATGTAGAGATGTAGCAGGTGATATAGTCCAGTTGTTAGCCAGGTATAAGAGGTAACCATGTAGTGCAACTAAGTGGAAAACTGGAAGGAATTTCCGACAAGAAAAGCAGTCAGCTCAACAACTGTATAGGGTTTGCGCAAAGCTTGCTTTATTGCCTCTGCTAAAATTTCCCTTGAACATGCAGCTTTCATCAAGCTCTTTAGCTGGACATATCACATGTAGAGCCAACTAAGGAATTGTATTGGGTTTGGGCAAATGCTTTTTTGACTATGCAAATTTACCTTCATCAAGCTGCCCACCTGAACATGGCACATATGCATATGCAACTGTAGAGCCAACTCAAGAACTGTATTGGGTTTGTGCAAAGTTTGCTTACCTATGTGCAAGTTATTGCATTGAAGATATAGCTCTGTACACACAGACAAGCACCTATATAACCTATTACTGTATCAAGTTCAAAACATATAGTTGTCTGCACACAGACAAGCACCCGAATAACCTATTTCTGTATCCAGTTCAAACACATAGCTCTCTGCACATAGACAAATAACTGCAGCTCCAAGATTGCAACACTTGTACAACCCTGAAATCTGAAGTTCTGTGCAGTCCAAGATTGATTTATCATGTTTTTTTCAGGCAAAGTCTTTACCCTAAGTGAGACATTCATTACATTATATAGGGAACTTAGGATTCATCTCCTTCATGCAAAGACAAAGAAAACTGGAAGATCTATACAAGATTGAACCCACAAGAAGGGTGGTATGAAGCTCTTGTAGTCATCACTCTCTTCAACCAAACAGCAATCTTGGAAACAAGAAAAAACATTGTGCCAACTGTATCAACAGCTTTGGTTTCATATGCTCTTTCTTAGCAGGTCCCAGGGCAATTTGTACTGTCCAAAACTTTCACAGGAAAGCTCTCGCCAACCAATTCCTCAACCCTAAAGATATGGAGAACATGGATAAAGCCAGTTCGAGAACCTTTTCTTTGAATGACTCTTCCAGCAGAAAGGAAGACTAAGAAAGCTCTTGTGGTGAAGATCAAGCCCCTGTGGTGTCAAGCTCGACAACTGTTTATGCACAAATACCTGTTTCAGGAGCTCAACATGATTCTAAAAAGGGAAAGACCAACCTACCCCAGGATTTCTTTTTCAGGTCCATGCCATGGTGTTCAAATGCATATCTTAGGTTAGGCACGAAGTGTATAAGGAAGAAGAGTTGGGGGAAAGAGCGTAGGCAATAAACGCCTGCTTCAAGTGCTCAGTTTCCTCCTTCATCTCCAAGATTTGTTCCTCGGCCATGGCATTCAACTCGCGTGCGATTCTCGTCTTTTCTTGCTCAAACCACTCATCAAGGCTGACGCCCGGAATGGCCTCCTCTTCCTCCTCGATCATCACACGCATCTTTATGTCTTCCCCGAATCTGAGCATGTCACCATTCTTGAGCTCCACAGGCTCGCCTTCTTGGAGACTAATCTCGTTCAGAGCTGTCCCGTTGGAGCTTCCCACATCCACGAGTGTCCAGCGATGGCCCTTCCACTCGATGACCGCGTGTTTCTGGGAGACGGTTGGATCCTTGATCTGATAGCCACTTGCCCGAGTTCGCCCGATTGTCACACGCTTCAGGTTTGTACAGACGAAGCTTTGACCTTCAAGCGGCCCTCGCTCCATGTACAGAGTCAATGGAAGCTTTCCCATAGTTGATACTACTGTGTCCGCCACTGAGATGTGCAAAGCTCTTGGTGACGACTACTGCAGTTCTGACTCCTTTCCCTTTGCTACGCACAATTAGGGTTAGTAGTAAGAACACTCCTAGGGTTCACTTCTTCTTCAGGAATGTGTTCTGCCTCACATCATCTCAGTCAAGAAGAAGAAGAAGGAACAGCAGCAGCGGCAACTTCATGTATGTAATTCACAGCAATCTCCTCTACACTTCATTCTGCAGCAAAAGGCTGATTTTCAAAATCGAACGACTTGTTCACGAAATCGACACGCAGATGTGGGAAGAAGGAAGGAACGAAGGAGGGAAGGAGCGAACGAAGCATTCTGTTTGAAGGTTTGAATGTATCAGTTTCCCGCCAGTTTTGTTTCTACCTCTCCTACGCACTCCCATGTGATACGGCTATAGGTAACAGTGTTTTTGTTTTAGGAATTTCTGTTTGTGGCTAAAGTGGTGATCATGCATTGGAAGATGTATAGGTAGGTGGCGATCATCCCTAAGAAGATTTAGCCAAATCTGACTCTAAAACACCTTGTGGTCCTGAGTTTTCCTTAGGTAACAAATTTTGTTGTTGTTGTCACTAACTAATTATAAACAAATTTAAATCATAAATTAATAAAATAATGTGCAGCAAATTTTTTTTTGATACTCTACTATTTCAATATTTCTTTTTTAAAAATTAATATCTTCTCAATTTAAACTATAAAACTCATTTCCATTTGAATAAAAGTGAATATAAATTAAATATATTTATATGATTTTATATGGCCATGTAAAATAACTTAAAAGCACACCACTTTTATTTTCGTGCTAGGGGGGAGGTCATAATGTTTTGGGGCAAATTATGATGCTATTCAATCAAAGTGGCCCATTGCAAGAAAAATAAAAACAAACTTGTGTGCTTTAGATGCACCACAACTAACTGAACTAATTAATATGAATCATAAAAAAATACCCAATCTCTTGTAAATAGATGAGGCCAAAAATGGTCATGAAAAAAGTAAGTCCTCCCTGGGCAGTTTGGGGAGGTTTTTTAAAAATCCAGGATAAAGATGAATTATGGAAACTCAAATATTTCACCATAGCAAAAATATAATCTTCAAAAAAATCCTCTAAAAATAAATAAAATCCTTCAAGATATTATAACTCTACAACTAATCTCTAGTTTCAACACAAGTCAAAATATCATCTTTCAAAAATCCTCATGTAAAAATAGACCTATTATCATTACCTAGGGGCCCATAAAAACCCCTTAAGCTACTATACTCTATAATGAATCTAAACAC
Organism: Sphagnum tenellum; assembly: GCA_963921925.1. Taxonomy (NCBI): domain Eukaryota; kingdom Viridiplantae; phylum Streptophyta; class Sphagnopsida; order Sphagnales; family Sphagnaceae; genus Sphagnum; species Sphagnum tenellum. Next base: position 5,040,629 of record OY998143.1, on the reverse strand, counting down.
AATATCCTTGCATACCAAGGCAAGGCCAAGAATCTAGAAAAAGAGCCACCATCACTTGCTGTTTTTGGTCAGATTTTTAAAAATCTTGTATACAACATACAAAAGATAATAATATCACCTTAGCAACTTCGGCACATGTCTGTCAAAAATCAATTAATTTTGAAATTTTCAATATACATCTGAAAATAATGTACTTCATTCCAAATCTGCCAAGGTACAAAGGTAGTTTGTAAAATACACGCTAATATGGGAGGGCCTTGAGAATTGGGATATGCCCAATAGGGTAAACATTGCTTGAAGACCAAGGTGTGGGATGATTGGTGATGACTTGTTTTGGCAATAACTCCCTTAACTTTGGGAGGCCATAACTTGTGCATACCTTAAGTAAATTAAAGGATCTAAAAGGCAATAGACACACCCACTAAACCTCTACAATCCATCTTCAGACCCCATAGCCAACCAAGCCCATTTGAGATCACAACCCTATTCTGAGCACTTAAGTGTTCTACCACCAGCCTGGTTACCCTACTAATATGGCACAATACTTGTGAATTATTCACTTGATGGTCTTGGGGATGTTAGACTTGATGCTAATTCTTCCCCAGGCAACAACACAGGTTCACAAAATAAGCTTGAAGGTGCACCTAGTTATGCAAAGACTATGTTGACCTTGTGGCCTAGACAAAGATTTACGCTACTGCCCAATGTTGCTGATTGTGATGGAACTCCTGGCAATGGCAAAATTGGGTTCCACCAAAATAGAGATTTGGACACAACACATTTTGGCCATCAATAACCAATCCCATTCTGTTCCAACTCTCCACAGGATTGTGTGCCTCTGTAGTTCTGTCTTCGAAGCAAAATGATTGAGTAGCAAACAAGATGCATATGCAACCCTTAAAAACATAGCCAAATCTGACTAATGAATCTATTTCCATGGCAATTAGTGATGGATACAGAGAAAAATGGAAGATGATACAATTTTCCTCCTCTGAAAACTAGTAGGAAATGACCACAAATATGAAAATGGTGGATACCCAAAAACCCACCAATCTCTACTGACTTCCGTACAGTAACTGTATTCTTTTCCACAACAAGGACACCCAGAATGCAAGGTCATGTGAAAGAAATCCAGGGTTTTACTCTATGGGTCAGTCAATATATCAAATTTACAACTAAGCATGGGGTAAATGATGCAAAGGCAGACCATGTCAACAAAGACTAGCCTGGGGTGGTCAATGATGTCAGGGCTGCCATGCGTATAAGTGTTCGCCTGTGGAAGAGAATACGCTGTTTACGATATATCTGAATAAACTCACCCAACTCTATTTCTCCAGACAGCAATTTCCGATGCAGGTTTTCTGATTCATCATCGGCATCATTTGCAGCACCTGAAAAAACCCAAACAAATACCCAATTGTCAGGGAACTTCCATGAACTCCCATCTCTTCCTCTAATTGAAAATCTTAAATTCAAGCATTGGTCCTTCTACTACCACTCAGTGTACATGCAGGAATAAGATATAAGAAGCCAGAGATCATACTTTGAAGTTTGTCCAAGAGAGACTGTGGGGAGCAGCGGGCATGTACTTCCTTATACTGCTTTTCAACTTCTTCAAACCTTTCTTGAGCAGCTGCAAGCTCAGTGTTCCGTATAATCATGCACTATACCCACAAACCCAAACATAACCTTCAACATTTAAGAAAATGTCATTGATACATAAAAATGATATGAATGCATATGAGATTCAGAAACTTGCCCTTATCAGTCACCAAAATGTAATACTGGAAATAGGAAACAGAACTTCAAAGTTGATCTTCTGCTTATTATATGCATAACATTGATAAATAATCACATATGTATATCTTTTAAGAACATGTAAAGACAGCATTCAAAAGAATTGATCCAAATTTTACTTCACACAAAAGACCATAATAGCCTTTCCAAATCACCTGGTTTCTGAGTTCAGCAATCTCTGACTCTTTCTCTAGATTCTTCCCTGCATAAGACCAAGCAAATCATCAGTTGAAATACAACAAATATGATGGTTACCATGCATTTCAGTTCTAAGAATCAACATACTTCTTTGCCATGCCCAGGTTGTCCACTCTACATGTGTCCCATTGATGAGCAAGAAATAGCCAGTTAAAGATGATAATTGCCAAAACCTTGTGAACTCAGAATTCTAGAGCTCTTCTTAAGCCTTTTTCAACATTCATGGGAAAACCTTACGATTGCATCATTTTTCACTTACATTGCAAACCTAAAACATAGTGGGTAAAGTAACATACTTGATTCATCAACATTGCCATTGCTCAACTGATTTCTCAGCTGCAGTCCAGAAGTAACATAAACATCAGGAGAGTAGAGAGTACAGTGGCATAAGGTCATGGAACCTAGACCAAGTTAAATACAACAGCCTCACATTTCAAAGGCAAAAGTGATCATGTAACAGACATTGTAGGTGTTGGTCAATGTTTTCACAGGCTAGATGTACACCAATTGCTATGATCGCATCATTTACCGACACTGAGCAGTTTTGAAAAGCTTGTCTAAACATCTCAGCTTCATGACTGAGCTGCAGAAGTACCTTGTCAAGACGTCTGACTTCATCAAGAGACTCGAGGAATTTCTTGTATGTCTCTGTATCATGCATCAATTTCCCAAGCTCCTCAACACTACATCAAAACACAGAAGTCAGAAAGAGGGTTAAGACAGCAAACAACGCTCATAGACTCACTGCATCAGATCATTCGACTCTTGAAAACCTAGATGGCATGCTGGCACCAATGAGCCCAATTTCACTGCAAACTGCGGTCACAACACCAATTGGTTGGGTTCAAAATTACTGTTTGCTCTGTATGCATGTATGTTGCACAACTTACACCCCATTCCTCACCATGATTTTGTCTTAAATCTTTTTTGCAAATTAGGTCTGGACTTTGGAATGATGTACATGCGTATAACTGACAACCCTACAAGGTTCAAAAGACTTGACAGGAAAATATCCAGGAAACTAGAAAACAAGATGTAGGTTATGAGTAACAAGTAGTGCTGGCCAGTTCTGGGTCCCAGGAACTCAGACCATAGACTGCCACAAACATATATCTTTCATAAGAAGAGAGAAATCTCCAATCTAACGATGAAGAAGAAAACAGCAAGATTAACACTTCCTCAGGAAGCTACAGAAAGAACCAAACTAGGGAAGACAGAAAACAAACAAAAAATGAAAAATACACACCGGTATGAACAAAAATGCCAGTCTCACAGCTGTTCAGGGACCATCAACAGTAGTATGTATGATAGCGACTTTACTATCACAACTTCCCCACTGACTTCATCAGCTCCCTACAGTGAGTAAAGGCTGGTGACAAGCACCAACCTATGAGCTGAGATTCTGCAGCAATTCCGGAAGCAAAGGGAAGACTCAGCCATACTACTGGCTAGCAACAGACCCCACAACAGAGACCAGACAATGAAATAAATAAAGACAGAAAGGGAGAAGAACAGGGAAAGACTAAGAACAAGTGGGCTTACAGGTAGCTCCCCACTTACAAGACCTGAAGCAAAATCATCCTGAAAATGCCAAAAGCAGAAATTCCAAACAGGAATTTTTCTTTAAGAACCAACCCTCTAGTTCTCTTTAGAAGAACTTCTAAAGGGTAGCCTTTTGCCTTCAGAAAGACAATAAGACTGACCATCTGGAAGACAGAAAACTTCTTACAACTACAAAGTCTCAAGAGTCTGTAAAATTGACTATTGATAACCCCCAGCTTTGCAGTCATTGAGATATTGAAATGAACATGAGGCATTCTAATCATTTCAATACCTGCATACTCTGGTTGAGAGCATTTGTCAAAACTGTCACAGGATACACCTTGAGGACACACCTTGAGGACTCAGTCTCACAGTTAGATCCAAGAACTTACAAGAGAAGCCTTTACGCATACAATTCAACTCACAAGGGGTTATCAATAGTCAAGAGTCTTGGCTAAGGTACATGAAGTTCTCAAAATCTGGAAAATCAGGAACAAAAAGATCATCCACAAAACTACGAACCAAGGACAATCTATGAAGCACAACAGACATGTGTTACTCTTCAAGAGACACTTAAAGAAATCAAACTCATAGGTAAAGAGATAGAAATTAGCCAAATAGACCGCACTTAGTACCCATGGGGATACCAATGCATTGTCTATAAACACCCTGACCAAAACAAAGAAACAAATTGTCTAATAAGAATCCAGCCAAGAGATCAAATCTGAAGCCTCCACAACCTTGAAAGCTAGGAAGATTTTCAAACAAATTGATCTCTGCTTTATTTTTCAGCTACAAAGACCTAAAGTTTAAAGCTGTTTTTTTGAACCAACAAAAACTTAAAACGATGAAGCTTCAGCACACTTTATTTATCAGAACTCTCATACGAGCTTTTAGATCCACTAGGTCAATTTTAGTGTATAGAGTTGGGAAATCAAAAGACTGCAACAGAAGTGGGGAAGCTTTATCAATTTCAGATCTTGAAAGATTAAGTTTCTTTATTACCTCCACCACTCCTGTAAAGTCATTGAGAATCCAACTACTATCACAAGGAACATCCGCCTTTTTGAGTTTAGACACCCAAAGGTCAGTGACCACAGGAAACATAGCTTTGAAGAAAGAACACAGCCACTTAGAAACATCAGTCAGAGAAGTAGAGCTGGCTGCACAGATAAATCTAGGTTTAATTGGGTTTTATGAAACTTCCAAACAGCGTAAAGAAACAGGAGACAAGGGCCACACTTAACACCTTTAAAATTATGAGCCTTATTAAAACAGAGATGAAATTTCAGAATATCAGATTGGGCAAGATTGGAGACTGCATATGTACCAACAGGCGAATTAAGCTCAGAGAAAACAGAAGAAACATAAAACTTTTTACAAACAAACACAAAGTTGTTACAACATTTATCCATGTAGGTAATGACCAAGGACCTTTGGAGAATCTTTAGGTGATCCAGACCTCCTAAAGGAACAGACAAAGAAGAATCAGAAGAGGTTTGAACCACAAAGGAAGCACAAGTCCTCTTCTGCACAAACAAAAGAACTTTGGCTTTCCACTCACTTAATATCCCTTGAACTCCTAGAAGCTCTTCTTGCTTGTTGACAAACTTCTTAAGACCTTCATCAATAGCTTCTTCAATAGACAGCATAGACCAGAAGCGCCTTGTGAACTTAGTGCCTCTAGAAAAGCGTTCAATTAGACTGGGTCTTGAAAGGATATTAAGGTTAGCAGAAATAACATGACCATGATGGAAATCAATAAAACTACAAAAACAAATCTAACCAGAGTGAATAATTGTATAAACTTGAGAAGCACGAACAGATCTTCCCAATGCCCCATAGCTGAAAAACTCTTGACCAGAAGTTTTGACAAATTTCCAAGCAACTAAGGAGGGGACCAAAACTTTCTAACAAAAGGAGGAAGACAATCTAGCACAGAAGGAAGGTTTAAAATGGAAGAGAGATTCAAACCATCCACACGAGAAGCAAAAAAAACAGAGATAATGAGATCTCTGCCTAGGAAAGAGGCACTTGACAAGAAAGAACAAGGAACGTTTCTCTTTAAAAAAATGCTCAGAATTTTAGACAGTTGTAAAGCATGGCCAACATCAAGACCGAGAATAGAAGGAGAAAACTCAGACAGCAACAAAAGCATATGAACCAAATTCTTGGTCTTATACTTGGAGAGAAAAACAATAGAAAACTTACCTTGAGACATAAGAGAAGAAAGGAATACCAGCCTTCTTTTGTAATCTCTGTAGCCAAAAATTCTGTGAGGAGAAAGGTGTGGGACCCCACTATGATTTGGTTGCACATCATCAGAAAGTGAACCATTATCTTCAGAAACTGGCAAAGTAGGAGGAGGTAAACTTACAGCAACATTAGGAAGAACATTGACAGGAACCCAAACTTTGTTATTAGGACGAGCAAATGAAGGTTTGCTGCCCTTTCTCCACAACATTGCAGAAGCTTAATGTACCCTAGGAGAATGTCTATTGTTTGACTTGCCTTCTAGGTTGTAACCTCTTGGAAAGAAAGTGTGCAAAATATACTATGTATACTAATATGAAGGCCCTCAAGACCACACAGTCCTGCAACACAAAGTATGGGAAATCACCTTTTGTCCTTAAGACTTGCAACTATAGTTGAACTCCCCTGCAAGGATGTCTGTGGTTGAAATCCAGTCGATGTGGGTGTACGAGAGGGAGAACTTGTTCCTGATGATGAGCTAGAAAAAATTGGAGGAGGGACACGTGATGGACCACTGCTGGAAGAACCTGAAACTGATGGAGGGTACCAACTGTGTGTTGGGATATTAGGAGGTGGTGGCTGGGACTGGTGTTGTTGCTGCTGCTGCTGCCCTCCCCTGCACACATAAATCCCATATTATTATGTTACAAAAATGAAAATGGGGGACAGGAAAGCGTGATAAACATCTCACCATATCTACCACTTTTTCCCTCCCTTCCAATCTCTAAGCACTGTGAATTGCATTGCACTATAACAGCCAGCCTTTAGCACTGCACTACCAACCAGTGGAACCAAATGTGTGTGTGAGAGAGAGAGCAGTTGGTCAACTTTCAAGACTTAGCTGCACAAACTTGCCTTCCAAAATCTGAAATCTCGGAAGGTAATCTTCCTATCATTGGAAAACCTCTGTCTCAATTGCACAAAGAAAACCTCAGAAACTCAATTGGTCTTTTCCCAAAACTGCTCTACCCTAAGATACAGAGAAATACACAGCAAATTTGCATAACCCTAAATTCTTGCAAAACATCTGCAGGGCAGCCCGAGCTTCACGACGTTTGAACACAGTGCTAGCTAGATGATTCTGATGACCAACTGGAATCAATCCAGAATCACAAAGAAGGAATTTTTCCCCCAACTAGCCAATGGATCGTCCCAACAACTTCAAAAGGTACAACTGACCATAGACATCATATCAAACCCTAACACGGCTTCTTCAGGTTCAACAATGAAGCACAGTGGAACTCAAAACTACCTGAAGAAGAAGTACAAATGGTGTAAACCCTAACACAGCAACAAATCCCCAAAAACAAAAAGCGAATCCCCATGGATCTCCTCCCCTTGAAAGACGAAACCTCCCAAAAAAACCTAAACAAACACCTTCAACAACAACCGCAGAGAACGGATTGCAAAGACGGAAGATAGTGGTAAGAAGAAGAGCGTTAGAGAAGACGTACGGATGCTGTCTGAACATCGTTGCAGATCTTACACCACAACGCCACACAAAAGCTTGCACTAAGTCAAGGCTTGAAAGTTCCGAGCTTCAAATCTTCCCTTCTCCGTCAACAAGTCTGTCATGCAACTCGCTCGCTTGCTCCTGTGCGCCTTAGGGTTGGGCAATCCAGATAGTGCCGCTGCTTCATGAGAAATCGCAAAGGTCCAGAAAACAGATCCGCTGCAATAATGATAAAACCATCAGCGCAGAGCAAAGATGACAGACGTGAGAGAGGAGAGAACGCGTGTCGTCAGCCGGTGCAAGTGCGTTTTGTGCAGCAGCGCAGCAGCGCAGCGAACACAACAAAAACGCTGCAAAAGAAACGTCCCCTTTGACGGAGTACAAAGAACGCGCGCAACTTGAGGCTACTACGCACACGCGCCACTAGCAGAGGGAGACAGAAATGGACCCCAGAATCCGGGTACTTCATGGTATCAAACGGGTATCAAATTTTCTATGGCCATATTTCTCTCTGTTTTAAGCTAAACCCAGGTTCTTTCTTTCTTTCTTTCAGCCCTTTATAACCGGGGCTTTTTGCTGCCCGCCACTTTATCCGAAGACAAGATTGTCTGGGTATTAAATGGTATCAAACGGGTATCATTTTCCATAGTGTTTTGTCATCTTTTTCCCATTTCTTTCTGCCGCCATTTGTAACTGGGAGTTTTGCTGCAGGCACTTCTGTATCTGAAGAGGGGATTGCCTGTTGTTGTTGCTTGTAAAGATGAGCCTAAAAGGATTTGTATTTTCAGCAAATTAAATCGAGCTTTTGCTGCAGACCTGTACTGCATTAGAAGAGAAGAGAAGAGAAGAGAGGAGTGGAGTGTGTTGCTTTTGAGCATCATCTGAGTCATGCTATTTTAAGATTGGGTTACTTTCGATGACTTTTGTTGGGGTTTCTTTCCTCTCACAATTGCTGCCAAGCAATTTCATTTCAGTTTGTAGTCTGTCTCTGAGGCTGAATGGCTCTCAGAATTCTATCATTGTATTTTTTTCTATCTCTGAGTATTTGGGTGTATATTTAAAAGATCTGTAGTCTATTTCATTCTTCAACTTGATATGCGCAATGCATTATCACAAATGAATTTGTTGAATCTTGCACACATATTGCCACACACTTTTCACAGTACCCTAATACACAAGCAGAGAGACAAGAGTCCCAAGCAAAAAACAAATTAAAACAAAAGCAAAAACCTTGGTATGGATAAGTAGAACTTGAAAGACAATTGAATGGTTTCTGACTTCAGGATTCCACAGGAAGGCAATCCAATTGCTTAAGAAGCTTTCAAATTCAGCAATATTATTAGCTTTCAAAGTGCCAAACAAAGTGCCAATAATTTTCAGCATGCAACTCACACATGAATCGTCTCATGATTGTCAATGTCAATGTTGAGTCAATGTGCATACATTCTTATTCGTCCTAGATTCACAAGATTGTTTTTTACAAGAATCAAATATTGAGCTACACATTAGGTTTAAGATTCAATTTCATGTTTTGCAACAAAGAAGGCTCCCACACCAAAATAGGAGTTTACAAACTTAGAATGAATGTGTAAGATATTCATGGAGCTCAAATGATCACAATGACACATTTGACTACAATGGGTCTAAACAATGATGGCATTGTCAAGGTATGACTAAAATACTACATTGACACTTGATTGCAAGGATTTTAATCATCTTTACCATGTGTACAAGTTGGAAGTTTCAACAACTAGCAACAACATTGAGTTGATTTAACCTTAGACATATTGCTAAACTCAAAAACATATGCATGAAAAGACTTTATCTAGGAAAAGAAAGAAAGAGAGAGAATTGTGTCCATGCACACTTTGTTAAAACAAATCCCAAACAAAAATTATATAGCATAGAATTCTCAAAAAAATAATGATAGGAGTGTCTCATTTTTCAAAGTTCAATCAAATAAGATAAATATATAACCACAATGTGCAACATCAAGAACACGTAAAAGTCTTTATATGATACATCTAAAAACTGAGCACAAAAGTTTATCTCTCAAACAAATGCTTTGTTTGTAGGTAAGTCATAGATAGGTATGTATGAAGGTAGGGTAAGGTAGGTAGGCACATAGGTAGGTAAATAAATAAACTATTATGATTTTGGGAATTAATTCTTCGAGTATTTGGGTAGGTAGGTAGATTTGGTAATGTAAATAACTAAATGAATGATTATTATTTGGGCATTTTTTAGAATCACAAAATATATATATTTTTCATTACATAATTTCATTTTATAATTTCATTTTATCATTTAAAAACCCAATAAAAAAACTTAATAAGAAATTAACTTGTCAAAAATGAAGGCTTTTTTTATGGCTACACAAAAAAAATCTTTTTGACCAATTTTTTAATCAATAAACACCATGTTTTCTCATAATGTATTGTGTGGGCACCAAGGACTATATCATTTTGAAAGATATTGAAAGATATTAGAAACATTAGATGCTTAGAAACACAATATTATATTGTACAACACCTCACACTGCAAAATTCAATCATCCGAACCTAGCATTTCACCTTAATATCAAAAAAATTTAAGTCATTTGTTGAGGATAATATCTTGCACATAAATTGGGGTATTGTTTGTTATGTAAGCATGTCATGTTACAAAACATGAACCAATGTAAAATTTGGTTTACATTGGTTTTTGCACCTACAAGAATCCTTGGGCTCAATTTTTCAATGAAAGAAAGTCGATTTAATTTTTAAAGTTTTGCAATGAAAAACTTTCAATAACAAATTATTGTCTAGAGCAATAATTTCAAACATCTATGGGGCATCTATGGCATTTTCTCTTTCAAGATGTCATTATGTTTTGCAAGCCACACTTTCCACATGTGTTCAAAGAAAAACACAAAGTGAACTTGCCAAACAAAAAAAAGAATTAACACAATCATTCATCACATTAGTTGAATTAGAAGTATCTAAGATATTTTTCCATACATAATATTTTAGACATTTTAAAATAGCAACCATATACTTGTATATCAAGAACCCTCAAGTTGAACATTATCTACATTTCATTTTTGGAGCTAAGGAAAACACTTTGATAGTGCCATCATTTCAATCGCCTCTTAAGCTACACATTGGGATGTTGTCACCTACACATGGACACAATATTTTAATCAAAAATTTCACAAAAAGAATCAACAACAAAAGTAGCATATCAAAGGGAAAACTTTGGCATCTCATCCTCACCATGACAACCTATCATCAACATGGAAAACAAATATAATGAATGGGTAAAAATTTCATACATGTTAGGAAGGAAATAATGTTGTTGCACACCACCTTTTTTCAATCATCAACAACAAAATAAATTTCAAACAACTAAGCCTTGAAAGCCACGTTAAGCACAATATACATGACAAAATAGAAACATTTATGCACATTTTGTATTCAAAATATTTTGCATAACCTCTACAAGTCATTAAAATTTTTTTTAATATTTTTATATTCATAAAAGAAAATGTCCATGCAAAGCAATATGGACAACAAGGGAATCAAAACCAACATAAATTTTTAAAAATAATTTACTTATGATCATCCATCTTTCTTCACCTTTATCCTTTGTAATTAATGTTAAATTTGGATTCAAGTGACTTTGATTTAGTCCATAAAAGGTTGATTGAAAATGAAGCAAGGACATATCTAATATATTAAGTCAATAAGTCTGTTAGTTAGTCTGTGACGGGGGTTTTGGGGGGTGGGGAGGGAAAGGCTGGTGAAGCAACGGGCGACCGGTGTCAGTCTGTGACGGGGGTTGGACCACCACGGTTTCTGCACCGGCCAGGTGTACAAACCAAGACCTGATCTCCACAAAGCATCACAGCCGTCCGAAGGGAAAGAACGACGATCAGATCACATCCCTCTCCCACCGCACCAGAGGCGGATATAAAAACCTTCCCCTCCCCCCCCCCCCCCCACTACCGAAAGAACCGGTGGTTATATAAAGGAGCGTGTTTTCAGAAATTTCCAAAACTTTCGGGAACCAAGGTTCAAAATGTCAGAACCGGGGTTTTGGGTTTTCTCACCCTCGTTGGGTAAAGGAATAAGTACCCGGACTGATAACCTGAGGATACACACAGCTAGTTCTGATACCCACACAACGTCGGTCGGGACCACTGCGCTAAGTCACAATATTGTTTTTATCTATGGGGATATAAATGCCTTAGGGTGGGACCCATGAGTGTTATTTTGGGAAAATTTCTGATTATGGCGACCAAACAGAGCGTTCAGGGTGGCTAGAATGGCGTAGCCATGTGTGTCCGAAGGTCATGGGTACCATTAGTATTATGTAAGTATGAATGGGTAAAAGTAAAGTTACACAAATAAATAATTTTTCAAAGTGAAAATGACAAGTATGCAATTGGCATGGCAAACATGAATATGTGAAATTTCAAACATCCTATCCAAAACTAAGGTTACAATTTGCTATGTATAACCACCTACACACATTTGATCAAAGTTTGAAATATATTGATGTACATTTTTATTTTATTGTTGATTTGGATCTTTAGTCACCATTACATTTTCTTTTCAAGTACAAACCCATTGCTTTTGTTGTATAAATCTATTTTTTAATTTCTTATTTACAATAATCATATAAGGTGAAAACATGGTATATGATTTTTTTCACTAAGTCAATAAGATTTTTCATTTTTTTCTTTTAGGTTTTTTCTTTTGTAATTTTGTAATAGTTGAAATGTACATATATTATTTAATAAAACATATATGGTCATTCACAATGTATTCTTATTGTTATCATTATTTATTTATTTATCGTAAATTTATTATTTTAATTGATATTGTACACACTAGAAGAAATCCCCCAAAATACAATCAATGCATTTGCAACTACATACAACTAATTGTCATTTGTAACTAGCTTTAATCATCTTTGCAACTATTTTACTTTCTTCACCATTCTTGCAACTATGTTACAACTACATTTGTAATTAATGATTTTTCATCTTGCACTGTAAGATTGTTTTTATCTATGATCTTGCCCACATGTCCCATTTATTGCAAATGGAACCACACTTAATCACACTACTAGGATGTCAACATAGCCCCTAGTGTTATACTTAGGTGTATTAAGAAATTTTTGGAAGGTACATGCATATTTTTGCTTAATTTTATTAGGGGTATATTATTGATGGTATATTTCCATGGGTGTATTTATAAAGTTGTATTTATTTTTTATTCAAAAAAATTAATTATCTATTTATCTACATATGTTTGTACACCTATTTAACCTATGCTACCTATTTATCTATTTAATTTTACCTACATATTTAACCTAAGTTACTTACCCACTTGATGTTTAATTATTATTAATTAATTGATAGCTAATAGTTAATCTTTATAATTAATATTTTAATAATTCAACATTTTTTTCTTCCTATATGCACTATTATTCCATCATTTATATATAATTGATTAATCGGTTAAATGTTGGTTAATTACTAATTATTAAATTGTTAATATTTCTATTTCTACTTTTATTTATCAATTACTTTTCATAAATAAATATTTGATATCTTTTTACTTATAATTTAATAATTTGATTAGTTATTAAATAGATATGAACTATTAATTAGTTAACCTTTATGTTGTTTATAATATTGATTGAAAAATATTAATAAGTTACTTGTCAAATTTATATTTTTTATAGTTTTATTATTTTAAAATATTAATTAATAATTTATCACTAATATGTTTGTTAGTTATTATTCAGATAATAATTACTAACTAGTTAATATTTTACTTAAATATTTTAAAAATTATGAACCATTGATTAATAACTTAAAACTAAATAAAATAATTGATCGATTGATTTGACTTACCTACCTAATTTTATTTATTTTGGTAAACAAAAATTTAATGCCACATGGAATATTTTTATTATGCCATGTGTCAAAATCTAAAACCATTTTAAATAGATTATGAAGATGCATTATTATTTTTTTAAACAAAAATTCCCAAACCTTTTTCATTTGTCACAAGTCATTATGTAAGTTGATTTTTATGGTAATATATGAATGACATACAATAACATATGGATGGTGAAATATTGGTTGACCATTGACTTCAAACACATTTGCAACTAATGTTTTATGCAACTTGTTTAACCTAATCATGCAATTTTTAATAGCAAATGTCCCTTGCAATTAAAATATAATTACAAATAATAGTTTTTTTTTTCCAATTTTTCTTTGGTGACATTTTTCAAATCAAATAATGCAATTAACGTGTTATTACTAAACATATTTCACATTGATACAATTTTTGAAATTTGAAAATTCTAATTATAATAGTGTTTCAAATTTAAAAGAGGTCTAAAGTGTTTGGAATCTATTTTTCTATGTTTATGCAAAATGTAGATTTTTGTTTATAATGTAAAAAAACATGTTTAAAAAAAATGATTAAATGCATAACATGTTTGAATTTCATAAAAACATTTCACATGAACCTGGAAAGGTTTACTTTGTGCAATTGTAATGTGTGATAAGTTTTAAAAGAGTAAATTATTAAAATAATTGTTACAGCATCTTTAAATTATTTTTAAAAATCCAATTCAAATTTGATGCATTCATATAATTCAAAAGATCAACCTGACAAGCCATGACCTACTTTGAAATTAGTTTTCACATAATTTTATATTTTTACCTTGTTGGACTATTTTTTTGGCATGTTTCAACATGATTTCACGTTTTAACTTTCAAATTTTATAAGTAAATTATGTGGAATCCATGATTTTGGAAATTCCCAATTGAACAAAAACAACTAAACCCTTGTGCACCAAAATTTCAAATTACACATGAACATAATTTTCATCTTTTATAAATAAATCATGGGCCAATATGTATGGTCCTTTTGCACAATGATTTCTCTTACTTCCATCTTTTTTTCTTCTACTTATGATAATGTAAAGTTGTTGAAAATATTGGGTTCCATGTATTGGGTTCCACCCTACTCCCTTTATATGTACTTCACAAATACACACTTTTCACAACCTAAAATCTTGACGGATACATGGATTTCATAACTTAATTATTTCAATTATGAATGGAACTTTGCAAATCAATGCACAATGTATGAAAAAAAATTCACAAAAGTATTTTCTAAGCCCTTATATTTTTGGCCAACCATCTCATTAATTATCTTAATTATCCTCAATAATTGTCATAATTGTTTTGTCACCTTCAATATGTGACATAATTTAACCATAAATCAAACAAATCCATCATCATCATCATGTGCATTGTAATATATGGGAATGCATACATATATATATAATTTATTTATTTGTCATCCTTGGATAAAAGCAAACCTTAACAATATATTAGTCAAATAAAATAAAATAAAAATTAATTTGAAATATCCTTCAATTGAATATTATAATTAAAAAGGTGATTGTGTAATATACCCAAATGTATAGATCACATGGTAAAGTTTTACCTACCCATTTTGTAAAACATGACAACCATTTATCATTCACATGTTGAAAAATCACATCTGTAAGTCCTAATATAAAACGTGATGACCTTTTGAATAAGACATTTTTCAACAATGAACTTTTGAATTGATTGAAAAACCAATATTTTGTTACATAATCAATTGAATTGTGTTAAATTCACGTAATTTTTCAAAGTTTTATCTTGGTGGAACATGCAACCATTTATAAACTTCACTTTTGGTGTAGTCAATTTCATTTATAATGTGAGATGTGAAAAAAATAAGTTACCATTGCTTTAGTGATACATTTTAAAATTTATTTTGTCCAATGTGTGTAGTGAATGTTCATTGACCAACACCTTCAAAGGTTGGGGATTTGTTCAAATTATACTTGGTACATATTGAAAAAATATTTTTTCAACTTTTATTCATTACAAATAATGGATGTGACAAATCCCACATGACATTGTTAAAATTAACAAAAATAGGTGAGTTGATGCAAAGGAATATTATTAGGATGAAAATGATAGTTAATAAAAAACATAAGGAACTAGAAGATAATTATTCATTTTCTTCCTTGCACAAATAACATTACATTTTTGAAATTTTATTTAGGATAAATCCAATTCTAATTCACAAAATATGCATGTTTATTAACATTCTAAGTCATGAAATGCATGTATAAATCAAATACATGTACATGAATGAAAAAGTTTATGTCATAGATGTGAATTTTCTACCATAAGAAGTGAAAGCCATGGAAATTCAAAATGTACACATTATTCATGAACAATTTAATGTTGAACCTAATGGTATGAATAATTTTGATAAATTACAAATTAATGAAAATAATATTTCTTTTTAAGAAGTCAATCCACAAGTGGACCTTACTTACATTGTAAATGTGTTATTTTCAAATAATGTTCCATGTAAGAACTAAAATCCATTAAGGTTTGATAATATAAATATGCAATGTTACATTTTCTCATTTGTGAACAAAACTAAATTTTGTGCCACAAAGTTTTAATAAAAAATGGGTTTCTCCATTTTAAAATTGCATTTAAGATTTTTTATTTTTGATCTTTGTTTTTAATTTCTTATGTATGAGTTTTTGTTCACTTTGCTTTTAAAAGAAATAATACATTAATTGTGATGTTTTTTCGTCTCACAATTTGACCTTAAAAATGCTACATGGATGTGGTTTCATTTGGATTTAGCAGATTTGGAAGAATGTTTATTGAATGTTATTAAGAAATGTGAATTCGTCCACATTTTGACAAACATTTATCAAATAATTTAAAAATCACAATTTTAAATGGATATAATTTTTATGTAATATTTGTTGGACATTTATATAACATTGATTGTTTTGTCTAAAGTGAATTTTCACATTATGATTTCAAAACAATTGTGATTTATTTTTAAAATTTTATCATTTTTTATGTAAAGTTGAAAAAGAATCACAAATATTTTGAAATCACAAAACCACTTAAAAAACAATGATGTTGATGTGACAAGTTATATATTAAACTAGTTTTATACCCAAATTCAAAATTTGACATTTGAAAAACCTAGCATTTAATCTTAAACAGATATGTTTTTGTTTTTTATTCAGTATTTAAATAGTTTACAAAACAATCAATCCAAAAATCCACATAACCAAACCATGTCAACATTAATTAACCTACTACCATAATAGAATATTAAATTAATGTCATTCATATTTTGTCATACATAAATGAATAAATCAATTTTGTTGAAATAAAATAAAATATTTTAAAATCATGGTTTTTTGTAACTAGGTTTGGAACATAATAATTTTATCAAAAACTATATTTATTGATTTTTTTAGTGTGCCCTTAATATCATTGTTTTGGTGATGAAAATTGTGGGATTTACTACACATTCACAACATTTATTATAAATAATAAACTGCATAGGGATTTTTTTTAATTAAAAAAATCTTTGAAAAATATGTTTAAATTTTTTAAGA
Source organism: Sphagnum tenellum (assembly GCA_963921925.1). Taxonomy (NCBI): domain Eukaryota; kingdom Viridiplantae; phylum Streptophyta; class Sphagnopsida; order Sphagnales; family Sphagnaceae; genus Sphagnum; species Sphagnum tenellum. The sequence goes on along the minus strand of OY998143.1, from coordinate 5,023,876 downwards.
ATTTTCTAAAAAGATCCATGAAGATTATGTTTTAAAGCTTTTATAAAATTTCCAAAATATCCCTGAAAAATATGCTTGATTTTTTAAAATTCAAAAACATTCATGAAAAATATGCATAAGGGTGAAAATTTTTTCAAGTGTAACATACAAGACAAAAAGGTTTAGTCCTTATTACATTCTTTTTTTACTTTATATTTTGATCCCCATAAAAAATAACGAATCAAAAGTTGTCAAAATTTTGAGAAGGACTATATTTTAGACCATTATAATTATGGATTCTGCCATAATCATTCATAAATGTGTTTTTACATGGCAAAAAATGAAGAAGTGAAAAAGACAAAAAATGGTGACATTGTGACAAGATTTTAGTACGCCTTAAATAATTTGGACCCATAAACTTTTTAAAAGATCAAAAGATGTAAAATTAACAAAAATTCATATAATAAAATTTTAAAAGAAAACCTAATACAAGTTTTTTAAACATGTAATTTCTTTTTAAAGAATAATTAACAAAATGTTTTTTAAAACATGTTCAATGAAAGCTTTTAAAAGATGTGATAGATAAAAACTTTCAGAAAACATGATTAACAATTTATTTATTTATTTGTAAATTTAGAGAAAGTTTGGTTGACAAAACTTTTTAAAAGGTTGATGATTTTTTAAAAGGTTTAATTGAATATTATAAAAAAAAGTTTGAAGGGTACATCACTATTTAATCTCTTCAATGCACTTGATATAACCATTGTACTTTTAGTTCATATCATGTTGAACATACATCATGTTTCATTCAACAATAAAGTCGTTCAATTTGTATTCATTATTGAATCTTTTATTTATCAAAATTTTTAATATCTCCAAATTATATTCTTGTTTTCCTTTACAACATCCCAAATTTATAATGTAATTCAAATTTCATTATAAATTATAAGAACAACTTGTGCATTATACAAAAATAATGATATAAAAATATAATGTTGAAAAGTTCAAATTGCAAGAAAATTTTTAAATATGAAATTTATAACAAAATTATTTATGTACATAAATCATTACAATTTTAATTTTGTCAAACAAAATAAATTTAAGTAAAATTGATGTTTTTTAGTGTCATAATAAAATTTATTAAAAAATGAATTTAAGATAATGCAATGTTGTGACATGAAATAATATTGAGTTTTGGTTAACTAATTTTCTTCTTGCTAACCTCATTTCCCAAGCTAACCAGGTTGTTTTTTCTTTGTAGGTGTCCTCCCCTCATGTGTTTCTCCTTAGCTTTGTTCCTTTTATTTATTAAGGTTGATTTCAAACTTAATCTAACTCCATTTTGGGTTTTATTGAGTCTTGTTCTGTGTGCCTTCATTTGTTTCATAAGATCCTTCAAATCATCTAAGACAAGGTTAGTCAAGCTTTTTACTTACCCTTTAATCAAATTGCTTGAAATTGAATGAATGAGTTAACATGGTTCCTTTTCGTATTGTTGCCACATTGGTGTTTGCACTATATTCGAAGAGGTTGTTCAGGTCAACGAATGGTTTATGAAATTTCAGATGAGGCCTTCGAGGTCAGATCCCTTCATGTTCACTTGGTTCGTTGAGCCACTAAGCCACACCCTCTAAATGCATCTATACACTGCTCTCACTCTCAACATCAGGGAACCCAACACCCAGAAGCCCTCCGTTCCAACAATCTCATGATACTTTGGACGTTGACCAATATAAAACCAACTTCCACGAATCCATTCACAATGACAGCACCATCATGCACAGACAATGGATCTGTGGCTACAGACCCCTCCCATCACTCCTTCTCTATGAACGACCTTTTGCCACCCCACTTAGATGCAAAGCAAACTCCCGCAGATACCCATTTCCCCTTCACAGATTCTCCCCTCTCTTCTATATGCCCATCAATCTAAGGCTCGGACCCCTTAGAGCTCTCATCATTCTTTAGCGTCACCTTCCATGACCATAGCATCAAGAGATTACACAATAACTCAACAAGATACTGGCCCAGCGAAAAAATTAGCAACAAACTAAGCAACTGCTGGAACACATAAGATAAAACAACACTAAAACTAACATCCCAAAATGTTTGCTAGTTTGCCTATCCTCCACAATCAAATCGCCACCGGCTCCTTCCAAAATTCCAACCGTTTCATCTTTGGCTTCCAGCTCAAGCTTTCCCATACACTGCTACAAGTTTCATGTCCCCAAAATCATAAAATCGTCACCTTCATTAGTCCGTTTTTTTCGGCGGGTTTAATTTCTTAAACCTTTAAAGCAAAAAAATCAGATTTTCACACTTAGTAGACATAATCAGGTTTCCATTCGACCACCCCATAACTGATGACACCTTTACTAGGTTATTTTATAATGTTCATTATTTTTTTTATTACTAGCATGGGCGGCATGTGGAGGGGATCAACATTATTGAATCATCTTCAAGTATGAGGCAAGGTGATACTCTAAGAGGTCCTTCTATTTATTTTGGCCCATTATCAAATTCTTCTAAAGACCATTGCGCAAGCCCCTAACTATGTCCTTCCATCTTTAATGGATGATACCCACATTGGGGGGGCTTTAAGTTAGATTACTTGTGGCTGTAACCACCTTTCGACTCAATTGACCCTAGTTGGCTTAGGTTCAAAGTGTCAAAATGCACGCTTTGGATTTCATAAGGGATTTTTTTTCAAGCATAGAAATTTCTTATGGTCACACCTTGGTTATAAATGGCTTATGCATTTTGAATGTGCAAATGAGTTCTAAAGATTTTGCCACGCATGTTTTTGGATGAAGTTTTATCTTAGGACATGGTGCAGATCAATGATCTTCCTCTTTTGGGAAATTCCTAGGTTACTTTGGGCATTTTGTCTTCATGTGTAAGTTATTAACCTTTTTATTTCACACGAATTATTGAGAATTCAAGTTCAACTAATTATATTTCATTAGTTATTACAAGGTTGAATTACTTTCTTTACTTGTATTAGTTTGGTTATTTGTGATTTGGTCTTTTAGTTAAATACCTTGGTGTTGATGGTTTGATTTTTTTTTTTCTTCATTGCATAAGTTTGTGTATTTCATGCGACAAGAACTTCAAGGAGTCCTTCATGTTATGTTTTGTGTTCTGAGCATCATGTTTTAGTTTCTTTTTAATAAAGATTTTTGTTTGCACTTGAATAGATCTCCTATTTGTTTTGTGAAAGTTATGAGTTTTTGAAGATTCTGTAGATCAAAAAGTTCAATTGAATGAAAAGACGAATGGTCGTATTGTATAAAGAATTAGCTTTAATTATAACTGTCTTTTGATTCTCGTTGAAAATTATACTAACCATGCAATTTTTGTAAACAAAGTAACATTATATCTTTAAAAGTGTATGAAAATGAATTAATACATTTTAAAACACATTATGACCAAAAAATCATTTAAAAAAAATCTACATTGCAAAATTAAAAAATAAACTCATTTAATCACGGCTTAAAAAGTATTGCATATGTTTTTTATAAAAATATTTATTAGCAATTATTACATTATATAAAAGATCCATATGTAATTGAAATTGATGTAATCAATCGATTTGAGAACATTCATGAATATAAACCATTATATTTCATTCACAATTATAAACTTCAATATCATATAATCATTTTTTTTGGGTTTACATATGTACATCCATATCTCACTATCAAATTTATTTATATGTCTAGAACATGACATAACATGTTTTCTTTTGATTGTCTCTTTATGAACATAACGATTACATGTAAATAATATTGAATTTTTTAAAAATTTTCTACATGTAAAATGATTAGGAGATGTTATTAAAGCTTGGTTTGTTAAATACATGTTATAATACTAAATGAATCTCAAATCAAAAAATGGTACACCATATTTAACCTAAATTTAAAATCTATTTTTATTGATTGAATTGACAATGAAAAATAATTATTTAAAATTCAATATCTCTTGCACCTTAAGTATAAAAGTTATGAAATCAACTTTATGAAACCAATCATGTGAAAAATTCACAAAGTCAACTCTAATAAAACCTTAATCATTTAAATGAACAATATTAATGGGGCACCCACTTTCTTCAAAATATTTAATTTTGATTTGAATGAATTTTCAATTCTTTTTTCAATATTCAATAGGTCATGCTTTGTACATTTGAACATTATGAAACCACCTTAATGTACCCTTGTTCATTGAAGGCTTTCTAATGGTACTAGAAGTATAACAATGGGTATTGTGGTTTAGGAAATGCCATCATGACAAAAAAAATGATTTGAAAAATTAAAAAATAATAGGATGTTCCCTCCAAGTATCAATCTTATAACCATGTATTGAATAATAGACACCAATAAACCATAAAATTTGGACAATTTAATTCAATTGGGGACAAACTATTTACAAAGGTTTTTAATTGATTAAAAACGATCAAAATGATCATTAAAATTTTTCGACATTCAATGAAAAATGGATTTAAGTATATAGAATTTATTATTCAATTTTTGATTTTGTAATCAACATTATCCAAAGTTTCACCCCAATAAAAAACTTTGCAAACTTGGAAGAACACAATTATTTAATGCTATATGTTTAGAAGTGGTTATGTTAAAGGTGGTAAAATATTGCTAATTTATTCATTATAATACATTATTGTAATAGAAGGTAAGGCATGCACTTTTGGTTACATGATACTATTATGTTTAATAAATAGTTTAATTACTCAATATTGTGAAATAACAATTTAGAATTTGTTAATTGTTTTCTTTTCACCTTCTCCCCTTCCCCCAAAATCGAAGAAGTCATTCTATATCACAAATTTTATATTTAGGAGATTTGTAAACAAAAGTCCTTGATAAAAACATGACAAAAATAAGTGTGGTCATAATCTCTTGTGAGTCTCATTCATAGAAATGTCAAACCATCTTCATCCCACTTCTAGTACTTTCGATATTGAATGTGCAAATGCAAGACAAAGGTTGGTATGGTAGTTGAGGATGTTGAACATTTGTCAACATTGTTCATGCAAGGTGCGGTCATAACCTTATGCAACATGCACACATAGTGTCAAACCATCACCTTACAACTTTCAACACTCTAGACACTTAAAGGCTATAGAATCATGACCAAGGACACTTTGCTAATTGAGGATGTTAAATATCTATCAACATTGCAAGTCCAAGATGCAAGATCATAACCTTATGAGTGTCACAAACAAAGCAATGTAAGACCATCACCTTACAACGTACAATACCAAACAAACCAGAGGTGTAGATTCATGATGGCGGATGCTTCTTATGTTTGAGGATGTTGATCATTTATCAACATTGCATGCATGAGGTGTGGTCATAACCTTATGAGCTTTGCTCACAAAGTGTCAAACCAGCATCACCTTGCAAATCTAATTAAGCAAATCCATGATGTTTTGGTAAGGTTAGGAAATAGACTTGATTGCACTGGAAAGAGGAGAAACTCACAAGAGAAGCTGCAGGTTGGTAGTAACATTGTGCCTGTTGCATATGCATTTTTGCATTGCTCTGCTGCCTCCAGCAACCTGCAAAAAATGTATACTTGGCGAATGCTTCAAAAACTCTTAAGAAACTGCCACCAATTTATCCTACCCTCTCAATTTAGTTGTAGCCATAACAATTGTGTAACTTCTAATATCACCAGCATCATGTTGGGAGCAAAGCTGGAAGAACAGAGTAAGCATTCCTTTCTTGCAGCAGGTTCATTTCCTTCAAACATTTGGGAATTTATAGACTATTGCAGTGCTAGCAAAGCAAAGACCATTCCCATATGATAACAGTAAAAAGAAAAATAGAGATAGAAGAGAGTGTCCACATTCTTACAATCAATCTCTGCAATGTAAGTACTATGTGGCCACGCCAGAGCACATGTGGTCTGTGGCTACAAAAAGAACCAGAAACTAAACATACCACATCGTGATGCTCACCTTACTATTCAATTCCGAAGATCCATGAATAGCTCAAATTCCTCCGAAAAACACCGGCAGCTGTGGCATATTACACTAAACTCCCAGATTAGGGTTTGGCGCCCCTATATATATTCTTCTCACTCTCTCTCTCATCTGATCTTCCTCACTCATCCACGAAGGTGCAGAATTCTGGGGGTTTTTTGAACGTGTGTTGTCCTCGCAATGGCGCCCTTTTCATAGCCACGGTAAACATCACTTCAGGACGCGTTGCTGCTCTTCTCCAACATACCCACTAGGGTCTCCTAGATGCAGAGCTTGGAAGCACAAGGAGGAAGTGTTGTACTACGAGTCCGAGACACAAGTAGGAGGGAGGCGTTGCCATGGCTTTAGGCGAAGAAGACGAATCCGTGTCAGACCTGCCGAGTTCCCTCGGCCGCGCGCTTGAAGCCCGGTCGTCTGACCTCCGCAAACAAGCAGAGTAAGTCTTTGTTCTGTTTGCGCCTCTCTCGTCCTCTGCCATTTCCTTTCTCCGTGATGCAAACAGCAAAGGCTGCACATCATAGGTGTTCTCGGAGCTGGAGGATGCTCCTGAGTTCGATTAGGGTTTGAACATTCTCTATCTGTTCCTTGGTTCATTCCTATTTCTCCCTTCCAAGCTTGCTGTTCTCTTTCTTCTTAGTTCATCGCCAGTGTTGGAATTTCTAGTGCTATGCATTTAGCGACAGTGAATGTTCAAAGCATTAGGCTTTGTGCATTTCTTACTGTCTTTTTCTCCATGGTTTGAAGCTATCATTGTTGTGGAGCCTGGTATGAAGTTGAAATGGGAAGGTGTATGTAATCCAGTTTGCACAGAATGTATATTGCATTGTGATCTGAACTGGGGGAAGGGGTTTATGGTGGGCACCTTGTCTGTTGCTTGTGCATGTGGTCTTCAGTACTTTGACACTGCCCGGTGTTCGCCGGTTATTAGAGAAAGACTTGCAGCTAAAACCACACCATCTTGATGCACATAAGCTCTTAGTCAAACAGCTTGTTGACAAGGTAACTTGCTCACCTTGGTGTTGTTTGCTTCCAATGCACGCATGACTCGTTTGCACATTTTTGTTGAAACAAGGTGAGACTAACATTGCAGCCCTATTCTTTACAGGTTTTGAATGGACCTGCCAAAGAGCAGCCAAGCACACCAGACACTTCCAAGAAACGAAAATTAGAGAAGAGTGGCATCAAGATTGAGGAGGATAATGTCAAGGCTGAGAAGGCTGACATTAAGGTTGACAAGGTTGACAAGGCTGAGAGTCCCACCATCAAGGTTGAGAAACCTGACATTGAGCTTAAAATTTTGGAAAAGGAAAAACCTAAGGTTGAAAGTGGCAAGGATGGCCAGGAGCTTAGTAAGAGATTGAAAGTTAGTGAACATAGAGATAACAGTAACAAGGATGATGTTCCAACTAAGGCTGGAGTTGAAGAAGGGAGAGATGAAGATGGAGCCAGAAGTGAGAAGAAGCAAGGTGCTGAAGGTTTGACCTCGGAGGATGAAGTGGACATGGAGGCGTTGATACTGAGTGCAGTTCAGCAACGGTCCTCTGAATTCAGATCCCAAGCAGAGTATGGCCATTGACTCATTGTTATGTCACAGAAGAATTTTCTGTGTGTGATGCTGGTGCCAATCATAGCACCTCTTTGTACATAAGGTAGTAAGTACAAGATTCAGGGTTGCACAGGGGTGGCTGATTTCTTCTTCTGCTGTCATATTCATTCAGGTCTGTCACTCTTTCCCTTGTGCGGCGTCAGTTAGAACAAGACCTTGCACTGAACGAAGGTGCTTTGGATCCTTATAAACAGTATATAAGGAAGCTTGTGGATGAGGTAAAGCTTCTAGCCATATTTTCTCATCACTTGTGGGAACTGTTAGGTGGTAGATATAGTTCAGTTCTCAGATTCTCCATCTACACCCTATTTTGTCCATTGCTACCTAGTGGTGCAGGTCAAATGATTTCTTCATCTTTCTGGAATATTTCCACTGAGGATATGATTTGTTGGGGTGGGGATGATAGTTTCTAGATTCCTTACTCTTCTCAGCCACTTCCCCATCCTTCACTCTGCAAGTTTATCCTTCTTCTCTTTGTGGAAACTTCTGGACTAATGATACAGTTTCTGATGCAGCTAATGAGCAAGGAGGAGGAAGAAGCTGTGATTGAGAAGAAGGAAAAGGTACCTGATGTTGAAATAGTTGAAGTGAAGCCAAGGAAGCGAAAGGTAGCTGATGTTGATGTGGTTGAGAAAAAGCCAAGGATGGAAAAGTTAGGCAGTGTTGAAATGTCTGAGAAGAAGCCCAAAAAGGGTAAGGTAGCTAATGTTGAAATCAAGGAAGGAAGGGGAGGGGCAAAACACAAGCAAAAAGTGAGCAAGATGATATCAAGGCAGAAGGTTGTTTCTTCATCAGACAATGAGAATTCGAGTGGAGAGAGTGAAGACAACAAGAAGCTTGATGATGAGGAACCAGCTGCAGAGATTGATGAGTCTGATGATGGCTCCAGCTTCAAGAAGACCCTCAAAGTAAGGAACTGTCCTGATATCTGATTCACCCAGGGAGGGTTTAGGTCAAGGGGTAAATCACCTTGTGAGGCTATTCCAGAAGGGGAAATTTACTAGTGGAAAACTAACATTGTGGAGGGGATCAATGGGCAGACAAAGAAGGCAGTGGATGTCAAGCCAACCTATGGCAAGAAAGTGGAGCAGATGAAAAACATCATAAAAGCTTGTGGCATGGCGTGAGTAGACCATCCCTGTATGAGTTTCCCAATGTAGCCTTTCCAGTGATATTATTTATCTGTTAACCTAGTGAAATTTCATCCTTTGACTAGCTCTTTTCTGCAAAACAGTCTCAGTATTACAGATCAGGCTAGATTGAATATGTTTTTGTGCTTGCAATGTTTTTCTGGCTCCTGTATTCTGAAGTACAGCACCTCTTTTGGATTTCCATGTGCCAGATGTTTGTGAGGTTGGTGAAAATGTTTGAGAAAGCTGCCAACAGTTTAATGAGTTGGACCTGCAGGTTCAAGCTGGGAACAATATCAGTTTGTCACTTAGTGAACTGGTCTAGCAGCAAAGCCACAGCACAGCAGTAATAAGCATGAAGTGTATCCAGAAGTCTGGTAGGCAATTTGACAGTCAGCAGTTGAAGAAGCCTACAACTTTTCACTTGGGAAATGGGTGTTGCAGGGTGCCTCCAATCATATATAGGAAGGTGAAGCAGGCTCCTGAGCCAGAAAAGGAGGCTATATTGATCAGAGAATTGGAAGCAATACTAAATCGTGAAGGCCTATCTGTTCATGCATCAAAGGAAGGTAATCTTTAGACGTGTTTTATGACTACAGATGCATGGCCCTGGACTGTCACCTAAAAGTTTGCATGTTCTAAAAATATGAGAAGTGAACATGGTTTCTGTCTAATGTCATTGCAGAGATCAGGTCTGTGAGGAAACGCAAAGAAAAACTTAAAGACCTTGAAGGCATAGACACCAGCAATATCATTGTTGAATCGAGAGGAAGACGAGCAGCAGCAGCAAACTTTTTTGCTCCCAAGTACACAGAGGTAGCTGACATGAGTGATGAAGATGGCCAAGAAAGCTCAGATTCAGAAGGTATGCTGACTTTGTTCAACATGTTATTTTCTCCTTTAAAAGGTATGCCTGGCATTGACCATCTAATAATAGCTGGTGGCATCCATTTGAGTTATCTGCTACAAAGTAGATTTGAGTGCTGGTATCCTTGATTTTCATCTCCTGTTGTTTAGCACACTCTTCATGTACTATTTGTTTCTCTTCAAAAAATGATTAGCTTAAGTCCATTGTACCCAAAATAATACACTGCAAGAGGCAGATGGTAACACACATAACATTTACACTGCAAGAGGCAGGAGATGGATAGAAGATAAGTTTAATTCAATAGTGAAAATTAGGAGGAAAATTTGGATTCTTCTTATATTCTACTTGGTACCAGTAAATTCATGTACATCCACTGTTGTGCTCCTAGTATCCCAGAGATGGATGGCCTTTGATAACTAGTATAGGACATGGATTGGAAGAGTCAACAAGAGCACACTCTGCCAGATGCTAGTTTTTCATCATATCAATGAAGAGAATTTGTTTCTATGTTGGATCCTTGACTGCATGTTGGGGACTGAGATCCTTTTGTTCCTCTTACAGATCCAGATGTTGATCCTCTTGGGGCAGATCATGAAGAGGACGATTAGGTGACTGCCAATACAGTGCAATCCTTGTTCCCATTGTGGTTCCAGAGAGAGAACATGGCCAACAGCAGAAATCACAACACTGCTCTAAGAGGTGCAAACATATTTCTGTACAGAAAAATCAACTGTTATGTCATCCCATTGTACGATTTACCACATTCCAACAAGAAAGCCTCTGAAATTGGTCATAATTTGTGTGGAAATATGTCTTTGAAGGTAGTGTTCATTCAAGAATTGGGCAACAACAGGTATAATAAGCTTTTCAGAATGAGTGGACCCGTATGTTCTATGAAATGTTGACCAGCCTGGCCACAAGTTTGAAGCTGCAGAGGAGGCTAGTTGTGATAATTAGACATGTGGATTGTGGGTTGTATCATGACAAACACCAAAAGACCCACTGACTCTTTGTTTTGGATAAAGGACAGACTGTTACACAATTGGTACACAAGGAGTACCAATTTCCCAAAATTCATCACTTTTGGCGTCCACTGTGTGGATATCATGATGTATTCCATCATCTTTCTCACTTCTTTCCCATATGTGCATTGCACACACATGATCTCAAGTTCTGTTGCGCTTTATGTCATAGAATGTCAACCGTGTATCCCATTTTAGATGAAATTTATCCACCATCATTTGTTTTTATCCATAATGAGTTAAGCTTAATCATCATCATCCACTTTTCATCTATAATGGGCATTCAAGATATTGTTTAGAAATGTTCTTTGCATGGTGGGTTTTATGCAAGGTTATGTGGAAGCTACCATGTTTTATGACTTCCCCAATTTTAACAAATAAATGTCATGCACTTCATTACTTTCAACATTGGTTCAAGCATGCTGCAAAGCCTTGCAACATAATTTCTGTTCAGCTTCCTTTTCATGTTTCTAGTCGCTTTGTGTTGTGAATGGAATATCATTTTGTGGTACATGTTTGCACACTTTGTGTTGTTGGGCACACTTTTGTGCATGTTGGGATTATGCCTAAGCATGTTGCCTTGTGGAAATGTCGTGCATTTTTGCTTGTCGTAATACGTTCCATGCTTGTGATGACTTCATGTTTACGAATTATGAACAATTGCATCAAAGATTGGCAAAATCTCAAATAACTTGTGAAACAAAACTTTCAATACATAACAAAACCAATTGAATGTTGAAAGTTCTTTTTATGAACATGCATGAATTTTGCATTACATCATTTAGAAACAAATCCATTCTTTCAAACTTTGAATGGCATGCAATCGATATCCATTAGGTAATCAATATTAATCACATAGGTAGGTACTAAATGTAATATAACATTGGCGTCATCACCGATGCAACATTGTAGAACATAAATATTTGTATTTCAAAAATGCCTTTCTAATCCATGAAGGCCTTGTATTTTGTACATTGATAATTTGACTTCCTTTTCATAAAAGGAACGTACACACCATTGGTGCCCAAGCCAATCATCATCCAACGTATGATTAATTATGCTAAATCACATGCACAACATTCACACACAAATGCACATTTTGTATTTACACACTTGAGTAGAGAAATCGAACCACCCTTTCAGAACCAACAAAAACCCATTTAAATGGATTTGTGAACATGGAAAGCAAATGGTCAAGAAAATGGCATAAAAATCATACTTGGTTCTTTTCTAGTGTACCTTAAGGACAACCTTACAAAGGGAATCCAACCCTAAACCCTAAACCCTTGACAATCACCACTACTAGGCTAACCATTCCCAAAAGCAAAAGACCCAAAAATAAAAACAAAATAAAATTAGAGAAATGGCCCAAAACAAAGGGAAAAAAAAGGGAACAAGGCCATAAATCATGATAACTTAATGAGGTTCCCTTCAGTAGGTACTAGGTAACCCTATCATCATTACCTCCAAAGTGGCCCTAAACTGAAGCTGTGATAATGCCTGGAAGATGAATAATGGATGAATATCGTCCACTTTCCCATGCCTTTTCATCTCCTTTTTCATCTATTCCCTAAGGCTGCTTCTTCGCTGTCTTCCCTTCTCTCTCGCGCGCGCGCTCTAGAGTGTGGTTTTCTTCTTTCTTTTTTACAGAATTCGTGCCCCTTGGTCACTTTGCGCGCTCGCGGGAACTGGATTTGCGAGCTTCGTCGTCGCCATTTCTGTTTGTGGAGGGTCAGTAAGTAGTGTCGCTCGAAAGGAAACCTGCTATCTGTTTTGGGTCTCTTCTTTCGGCATCTGTTCTGCTGCGTCTTGTGTATGTGTATGTGTTTGTGTGTTTTGCTTTGCAGCATCCCCCCTGATCTCCTAAAACCCTTTCACTACCGGCGTGTACGTTTGAATGTGTGATTGTGTGTGGGGTTTTGTGTGTTTTTATTTCGTTTATATCCTACTACGTTAATGCATGAGACTGGTGATATTTCCTTGGGCTTGTGAACTTCCAGCTGGTTTTGCTTGCTCCGCCTTTTGTTTTTCTCTCTTGTGGGATATTTAGGGTTTGTTTTTCTGTCTCTGCCGTTCGGGATTTCTTCTGTTCTCTTTTGTGTTTAGTGTGAGAAGCCTTGACTCGGAGACAGTGGTCTAGCAAGAGCCAAGTTTCCAGCTGCTGACACATTTCGCTCTTGTGCCCTTTTCTTGGGTTCTTACGGTGCCCATTTCCTTTCTTTCACGCTGAGGCTTCTGGACGAAGAGAAGAAATCGCTAGGGGTTACAATTCTGGGGTTTCATTCCCTTTCATGGAGCAAGTTTTTTCCTGAAATGTTTCGTTTCTAAGCTCTGGTGGTTCTTGTTGCACTGTTTCTGACACCCATCCACATGTCTCATGCATGGGTCACCCTGAATGCTTTCGGATTTTTTCATCTTTTGGGCTTGCAGTCTGGATCCTCAGACTCATTTTCTTTCTGCAAGTTTATTTGAAGACAAACATTTTTGCAAAATAGTCCCAAGAGTCTCTTGTTACTTACAATCTTTCTTTCCTTTGGTTGCAGAAGATTTCGTGACACAAGGTTATGGCTGAAGTGGAGGAGTACCGGTGTTTTGTGGGGGGTCTATCTCGGAATACAACTGACCAAGGATTGGAGGATGCATTCCGATCTTTTGGAAATGTTATCGATGCCAAGGTAAGGATTAAGGATTTTTGCATAGTTTTTGTCCTGATGATTTTGCTTCCTGTTCTGAGAACAATGTCAGAGGAATTCTTCTGGTTTTTTCTTTTTTATCTTGTTGATTGACTGAGTGAAGTCATATTGCCATCGTCATAACTGTGGGTTCTCCTTCCCACATCCAAACAAGCATTTGATGATGACCTTGTTATTGAAGTGGCTTCGAATTGCCTATTTCTGTGTGGTGTTTGAAGGTGATAACAGACAAGGAAACAGGCCAACCTCGTGGGTTTGGCTTTGTCAATTTTGGTGATGAGCGGTCAATGGAGGATGCAATTGAGAGCCTTCATGGAAAGGACTTGGATGGGCGTAACATAACTGTAAACCGAGCAAAGCCAAAGGGTCGTGATGGAGGTGACCGTGGGTATTCGGGTGGAGGTGGAAGAGGAAGAGATGGTGGTGGAGGTGGAGGTGGAGGAGACTGTTTCAAATGTGGGCAGCCGGGTCACTGGGCCCGAGAATGCCCTGGTGGTGGTGGTGGTGGTGGCGGTGGCGGTGGCCGGTATTCTTCTCGGGATGGTGATTCTGGAAGGTAAAGAATTACACACAAAATCCATCAGTGCATGTGTATTCTCTTTTCTTTTCATACTGGATTGACAAGTCCCTCTTGAGGAAGCTGTTTTCAGGATTCACTCAGAGCTTTTGCAATCATCAGTTTTGGATGTTTGTCTCAACATTCTACATTTTAGGACAAATCAATGTTGCCATGGAAATCATTATGCTGTCCTCTATGGTTGCATGCTTTGTCTTGCTTTGGACATCCAGATAGTTCACATGTAGTTACTCCCTACTGGAAAGCAGAGGTTTAGCATGGGTGTTCATGAAACTGAATTTAGGATTCCCACTCTCTCTTGTTCTAAGTGATGGTTATTATGGTGGTGGTAATGACTGGTTGTGGAAGCAGGAGTGGAAGCCGCTATGGTGACCAGGGAGGCAGTGATAGGTATGGTGATCGGTCAGGTGGCAGTGACCGCAGCAGAAGCTCAGGTGGGTATGGGAAAGAAGGACGTTCAGAAAATCGTGACAGGGACAGTGGCCGCAATGGTGCTGGTGGTGACCGGTATGGCAGTGGCAGTGGTGGAGGCTCCTCACGCTATGAAGGGGGGTCCAAAGATCGCTCTGGTCCTTATGATCGTCCGAGTGGTGGCAGCCGGTCGTCCCATGATTGAGGGGGGGATGAGAATGCACCTGGAGAGTGCCTGCTTGTCATCATGCTGGTTTTTGTGATGGTGACCCAACTGTGTGCTGTGTGCATGTTGTCATCGAAATTGGTCACATTTTGACAGGAAAGACAATATAAACAGGTCACATAAGAATCCTAACAGAAGGAAAATGGACCTACTGCTGAAAAGATGAGAGCAGACGGGCCGAACATTTTATTGCAAAAGTGAAGCAACTGAACCAATCAGTCAAGGAAGGTACTACCCAAACCAAAGGAGGAATGCTCGCAGTAACAATTTTGCAAAGGATGTTGGAAAAGGCAATCTCTCTAATTTTCCCTCAAAACCGGATTTGTCTGAAAAACTTTATGTGAGGGTTTCATCTGCTACTTGTCTGCTTGCATGTTTTGCCTCTTTTTCCGTTGTTTTCAACTGTCACTGCATTCACCATCATCCCTCAATGAAAAGAGGAAACAGACCTTTCCTTATCAAAGAAGATTACTACAAGATCTGTAAAAAGCTCAAATCTAAAATAGTCAAAATGTCTGCTCTTTGACAAATATCTTTCTGAATGCAATAATCAACCACCAACACCTGCAATAAAAGAGAATTCAAATGACAGAAGAACAATAAAATAATTGGTTATGGCTCTGCTATAATGATGGGATACAGATCTTTGAAGACGATTTTATGTATGAAAGGCAATTCCTGACTCTGACAGACACCACATTGGGCAGGTGTACTTACAGTTACAGTTACCTGAGATTTTTTGATTTGTTTTGATGTTTAGATACAACATCAAAATAGATGAGGCTTTGAAACTGAGCCACGTTTGGAATCTATTCAAGACACATAGTGTGGCATTCAACAGCTGCAGACTCAAATGCATATATAGCCTGTGCCATTGCCAGATGCAATTGTCCTCAGATCTGTCACTTCTCCCAGAGATGGACTTGGACTTGTTCTAACTTCTAACAGTGCAATAGACCATTCCACCTCCAGGCAGTAATCATAAGGTTGAAGAGAAGGCATTTGAAAGGGGGCAATAGACGTAAAGAGCAATGGAGAAGGGGATTTGAGACTCTTGTCCATGGTGTTGTTAGTCCTTTATTGTCATTGGAATCAAGCTCTTGAAGATGTGCAAGTGATGAAACACCATAGTTTCTGTGCAATGAAATCTGCCATCAATGGATCATTGGATCACACGGCAGTGATGTATGCAGCAAACTGTAGAAAAATACATAGCAGTAATGAGGTTTTCAGGGTGAAAAGCTGTGACAAGATTCATGACATTCATTGGCTCGTGCAAGTTGGTTGGGTTTAGGGTTTAGGCCCTGCTGGAGTATGTGAAGCTTCAGGCACTGAAGAAAATTGCTGCTTGGAAACTCTCTGCCACCAACACCACACTCACAAGTTGCTTCACATGCCAACCAACAAATGTTTTTGAAGAAAGTGCTCTTACCCTCCTCAGGTCATGTGCATCTGGACAATTGTCCAATTAACAAAGAGAACTGGAAGACAATCTCTTCCTCATAACTTGAGCATACTGGCCTAAGCATGAGATGCATGAACTAAACTGGAGAACTTGGATTGTGGATTGTTGAGCAATTCTTGGGGTGGACCTTCTTCAACCTGCGAAAGTTCCCCATCAATCCATACATCCTCCCCAGGGGGATTTTGATCAGAGCATTGCAAGACTGTTGTAAGCTAGTCATTTTAAGCTTCATTCATGCTAATGTTAAGTGCAGATCACAGAACAAGACTAGTAGGCCAAGATTCATGATGGAAGGAGGGCAAAAAATTTACCAATCTCCCATGTTCCATGATAAGAACATGTTGCAAGTCAATGATGGTGGAGACACGATGTGCGATTGTGATGACAGTCATGTTGGAACACTCTTTTGCAACTGTCTCTTTCAGCATCATTGTTGTGTGTGGATCCACATTTGCTGTGCATTCATCCAGGCAGAGTATCTGCATTCATTGAGCAGGTTCAGAGAAGGAGCACAGAAGCAGCAATATTATTATCGACTACAGTTTGTGTATTAGGGTTTTTTCATAGGAGATGGATTGTGGATGTATGTGAGAGAGGGAGTTGGGGACATCTCACACATGCAGTTGACAAAAGAGAGCGGGCCAAGCAGAGAAGCTGTCGCTGACCGAGAGAGAGGCTGTTCCCACCTTCTGAGACCACCAGGCTCAGGCCTTGGCCAGCAGCAATGACAGCCCTCTTCACGTGGCACTTCTCCAATACCTCCCACAGCTGATCATCACTTGCAGAGCCCATTGGATCCAGGTTCTCCCTAACCAACATGCAACAAAATCTCTGAAAAGTTTGGCAAAGCAGTGATGATGACTGATGCATCATCATCACCTCAGCAGTCCTCAGTTGGAAATGATTTGTTCTGATGGGTGTTGGAATTGTACTATAAACTGGATGTAATTTTGTGAGCATTATTGAAGCTGGAAGTTAAATAGAACAGGTTGTGTAAATGGGTTTCTTTGATGTTACCGTAAAGTTCCACCAAATAGGAAAGGACTCTGGGGTACAACAGTCATTCGTGAGCGTAGACGCTGAAGCCGGACATGGGCAATGTTCACTCCATCGATCAGAATGCTTCCTGCACTGACTGGAGAGAGCCTGAACAGACAGTTCAGAATGCTGGATTTGCCTGCCCCTGTTCGTCCAGCCACACCAACCTGCAGATAGAATCAGCAACATGAGCTTATTTGTTCAAAGAGATTCTGTGACAATTCAGTGCGAGATGTGTTTTATCTTTCAAAAACACCAAAATGATGTCTTGAAATTGTGCAGGTGGCAGGGTTTGTTTGTTTTGGGAGGGTGGGGTTTAGGGTTTAGGGTTTAGGTGCATGCTCTTTACATGCTCGCCTGGGTTGATTGAGAATGAGAGATCAATCAGTGCCGGTGGCAACCATGGCAAATACAAAAGTGTGACATGGCTGAACTCGACTGAGCCTTGGGTTGGCCATTGCTGCCCAACTTGTTCACGTCCCTCATCTGCCTCTGCTTCAACTCCCATGTACTGCCAAAGCTTTCATTTGATCAGGAACCCATTTCTATCATTCCATGATCGCACAAATCCCAGAATGCACTACAGCATTGCAACACACTTGAAGTTCTACAAAAACACTCCAGCCATGAAGTGTCTATATCATCTAGAACCTGTTTCAGCTTTCAAATCAGTTGAACCAGACAAAAGATGACCAATGATCCTGAGCACCTTATTATGCAGAAAGATTGTACACTGTACCAATTTGCACTGTTTTATTGGTGATGTCACAGTTAGAATGAGTACCTGCTGGACACGCTCTACAGAAACCATCTCTTTCTCAGTCTCAGCAAAAGAGGTCATCAAATCACTCAGCAGTCCAATGATGGGTGTTGAGTATGACAAGCCAAGACCAACCTGGACAACAAACAAGTCCCACCCAAATCCAACAATCCTCATTCCACCGATTCTTAGGAGCTTGATACATCCCTCCAGAAGCATACCCTCCAGAAACCTTTCTGCTCTTTTTTCTTTTTGGTAGAATGGAAGGTAGAAAAGCATTCTAGAATCTTGAGAAACCAACCATTTGAGGAAAGTTTGTGTGTTTACCAAACCAGCAGTTGCTGCAGCAATATGAGACTCTGGGTGTGCGTGACCTATAACTGCCATGATGCTTATAAAGCTCACAATAAATGCAGCCATCATCTGCAAATCAGTAGTGTCTTATGAAGGAAGCTGGGAACACATTTGGAGAGTCACAAGGGATGCATCCAACATGCTTTACAGAAATCATTTCCATATGGTACCCAATCTCCTTTTCAAAATGCTTTCTGTCAGTATCCAGGTGTAGTGCAAGTCAAAGGGAGAGCTTAACCTGGAGGCGAAACGTAAGCCAGAGGCTAGCCGACAATTCTGAGTAAGACGCTTCCATGTTGGCAGCAACCATTTTCCAATTCTTGGTTACAAATTGTGCCTACACACCACGAAATTCAATCCCTTGAGAAAGTGAGTGCTTTGATTCTCAAACCCACCAGCCATTTGAACTGTAGTTATTTCTCTATAAATTGGGATTTCTTCTTGTCAACTGATATAGGGTCGTTTTTCCAAGAGTTATGATCATAGTGTGAGGATTTGCTTTCTTTGGGGAAGAAAGAAAGTTTGGGGGGAACAGGAGAGAGGGTTTCCACCTGTGCCTTGAAGGCTCGAATAGTGCCACTGCCATCGAGCACCTCTGTGAAGGTTGTGTAGACATGAGAACGAGACACGCTGTCAAGTCGCCGCAGTTCACGAGATGTTGCCCGGTAGTATCTCTGCATTGCTTGCATTGCCAGTGCAAGTAGATCAGGCCATTGATCATCACACAAAGAGAAACCACGTTCTGTTTGGCAAGAAGGAAAAGGAATAATTGAAGAAGCCCCACAAGAAGACTCCAACAACAAAGATTGATGAGTTCCCCTTACAAAAATGGAAGTTTGTCAATTACACAAATTTTGAAAAAATAAACCTGTAGAATCAGGAAGAAGTAGAATATAGGCAGCATCACCACTAAAAAAGTCCACTGCAAAGACAAAAAAAATGGTGATCATTGTCAGGCCACAAAAAAAGAAAAAGAAAAAAGCAACACATCTTTCAACTGCAACAAAAGTTCATCAATCCATTCGTCATCTGGCATCATATGTGAAATGTAAAAGGAGGTTGGTCATTGGAGTATGGGTGTTTTACCTGGACGTAGCAGAGCACGATAGCAATCCCAGAAAGCATGAAGACATTGGCAAGCAAGATGTTGGCAATGAATGGAAGGGAGTCATCAATACTGTACTGGTCCGAAGAAAACCTGCAGAGCATTTTCAAACCCATGTCATGACCCACACAACAGAGTTGTAACCTTGACAATGGAGTCTAGCAACATCTATGTGTTCTGGGTGGGTGGGTACTATTAGCATCCAAACCATATCAGCAAATTTCTAAACCCATCAGTCCTTTATAGAATTGAGAACACTTTTGAAAATTACCTGTTGAGTATACGACCTCGGGGATTTCGGTCAAAGAAAGTGATAGGAGCAGCAACAACTTTGTGCAGAAGCATTTTGTGGACATAAAATGCAGCACGCAGGCCTCCATACGCAAATGAGAAAGCCCGTGCCATAGTGAAGAGAGAGTTCGCCACAGCCAGGACCAGCATCCCTCTCTGCAACAAAACAAATCATTGATATTGTAGTAGAAGTTCTCAATTTCTTCCAGCTCAGATAAAATTCTCTGAAACTGAAAACTGCTACCAGAAACCCTAAAACAGACGCAGAAGAATGACAGTGCAAATGGGTTTCCAGACTGGTTCAGCAAAACCTAGTCATTTGCTTCTAATACATCAATGCAAATACCAGGTACCATAGTCAATAGATGAGAACATACCTACAAAACTGTAACCCTAAACTACAAAAAAGCACATCTCGGAAACAAACACACTGTCCATGCAAACTGCAAGTTTTTCCAGTTCAATCCGATGGGCTTGTAAATGAACCAGATACCCACCAGATAATAGGATACCAGATGTGGACTTGTGCTGCTTGTTAGGGTGTCAACCCAGAATGAAAGCCAAAGGTCACCTCCATTTCGTGATGCCTGCATCAGAGCAGTGCTGACTAGAATGATGCCGATGATTTCCCAACCTGCAAATGATGCATAACCCCTGAACCCCAACACCACAGATGATGACAAAAAGCTCTGGCTGGGTTTGTCAAGAACCAATTTTCTTCTTTTCCTAGTGTGTGTCCCTTTTGATCTACTGAGGCAAGAACCCATCTCTACATATCCATGAAACTGCAGAGAAATCTCCCATGACAACAACTTCTTGAAGAAAACATGATGACAAGTGTGCTCAGTCATAATAACCTTATGAGAATTTTGGCTCACAAAGTGTCAGACCATCACCAAGAACATCATCAGCAGTACATGGCACTTACCAATATATGGCAGTTTTCACACGACCCTCCTTCCGTGCTTCATCTTCGACTAGTGGCACCACTTGTTCCTCCTCACAAGATGCTACCATCTCTTCATCATCTATGTGCAAGAGACCATCATTAGCAGACTCGTCGTATCCTTCAATCACATCAATTGCACCATCTGTAAACATCAGATGCTCCAACATGTTCACCTCAGCATGTGGCGACAAGGGTGCCACAGAACTCCTCGGTGCTTCTTCTGCACTCCCAAAAGTATGGTTTAGTTTTGATGTCTTATTCCTCTGAGTTGACATCATGCCCTTTTTTGTTGGTTTCTTTGTTGTCATGCTTTTGGGTTTGTTCGATTTTCTGTGCCCAGAAAAGACATTTTCTCTGATGTGTACTTGACTTCTGGTTCATGAGTCAGGGTTGGTTGTACCTCCAATTTTTTGGCTGTTTTCAAGAGGGACATTAGGCTTGTCCAAGAGTGACTGCTCAGATGGCCAACAATCAGAAGGTGCAATTTGTGCCTGCCATGTTAACCCTATGCCAAGCAATGAGGAATCCATTCCTGACGGCTTTCCAAAGTACCTTATGTGTCCATTTTCCAGCACCAGCACCAGATTTGCAAATGAGATTGCCTGCAGGCAACAATTTCAATACAACTTCCACCACATATGAGGAGGAGTGCAAGCACTTTGGGCAACAAGCTCATTGATGACACACATGCCAATTGTTTGAGTTCTTGCCAATAAACCAACCACAGACATTACAAAAGACATTGTTCCATTCCATTCAAAATAGATTCCAACCTTCAGAATCTACTTTGGTAGGACAAGACAACTAGTGGACCTTAAACTCATCTACCCTATACCAGCTCCAATTAAACATTGTCACTGGAATTAATGAAAGGATTAATGAATGGCTCACCTCATTGTTGTAGGTGCAAAGAATTCGGGTTTTGTGACTCAACAACTTTCCACAAATCACATGCTGCAGAAGCCATTTCCCGACATGGGCATCAACAGAACTCAATGGATCATCAAGCAAGTAGATATCTGAGTCCTGGTAAAGTGCCCTGTCCCATTACAGTTCCCATCATTCTTTTGTCAAGTCAGTACTACATAGCAAGGTAACATAGGTACTGCCCCCAAGTCAACACTTTTGAACAATCGCATCTGCTGAGACAAATGGTGAGTACTGCACAGTTGGTCTAGTGAAAAGTCTTCTTCTGAGCAGCAATTTTCAGTGAAGAACTTCAGAAAGAAACAGCAAGAAGTACTCTAAGGTAACGTACCTTGCTAGTGCAAGACGAGCTCTTTGACCACCAGATAGATTCGAGCCCTGCTCTCCAATCTCTGCCAAGTCATTCCCCTGCATACCCTGGATATCTACATCCAGTGCACAGGCCTTGATCACCTCCTCATACCTGCATCTCCTCATGAAACCCAAGATATGATTTTTCTCAGTGCAAATTCTTCAGCACTGAAGCTTGGTACAATTGGACACAATACTCCAGACAAAATGACCATATTTACTACATAAAAGGCAAATTTCTAGACATACAGGATCTGCCATTTGGACAAACCTATCAGTATCATATCAACTGGCAAAGTGTCTGGGATATGTATGAATGTATGTATTTATGTATAGCAAGCTCAATAAGGTAGAGGTCCCTTTTTTCACCTTTGGGCATCAAAATCTGATCCAAAAAGAACATTGTCTCGCAGTGTCGCTGCTTGGATCCATGGGGTCTGAGAAACAAATTGGCCCACATATTTATTTATTATGCAAAGAAAAAAAATACAAAGAAGCAATCAAACAGAAGTCTGTGACAATTTTCCAGATCATCTTTGTGAGAGAGTACAATGCATGCAGCTCTGACTACACAGGACTTGCCAGGACTACTAGATAGACTTCATGTTCCAAGTCTTTCTTTATTGGATAGCTAACAAAGATCAAGTACGCTTTGCAGTAGTTTGTATCTCAGTCTTTTAATCACTTTTTGTCCAGACCTGTGCAACAAGAGCAAGATCACCATCAATGTGCAATTCTCCATTTAGGCGATGCATCTCACCAAGAAGAGCTGCCAACAGAGATGACTTCCCTGATCCCACCTGATTAACAAACACCCAACAGTTCTTTAACATCCTCATCATTGTTGGGACTTGTCCACATCCCAAACTGAATGCAAAAGGATGATGAGACAAGACAAGGACCACCCAAGATTGCTGATCAAAGATGCAAATCATTTTTTCTTCAACTTTAGACTAGGGCATCATTGTCATCATGCAGTCATTATAACCAGAGAAGAAGAAAGATCCAAACAAGCCTTGCCTTCCCGAGTACCACTACCAATGACCCCCTTGGAATAGAAATGGAAATGTCAGTGAGTGTTGGTGTGTCATTCTTTTCAGGGGTGTTCAACCATGTGAAGTCGGCACTCTGAACAACAACAGCCATTGGGTGCCTCTGCTGTGTCTTATGTATGATGCAATCTTCATCCACAAAGACACCATCATCTCCATTTGGGATCGTGACATCTAAGGTGCCGGGGACAAGGGTGGTTGCATTGTTCTGAGTTTCAGCTGTGGAAGAAAACAAAGACTTGGTCCAAGTTGGGTCAATTTCAGCACAGGAGAGATATCGACGAAGGCGTCGAGCCGAGACTTGTGCCTGCAGATCAGATAGGCATGTGAAATTATTGAATCAATATCTGAGACCCACCTTCCGATAAGACAAAAATCCAAATTTCAATTAAGAAACTAGCATTCCGAGCACTAACTTTGAAAATTAAGAGAGAACAACGTACATACCTCAAGGATGCCATTGATGACCCATGGAAATGAGTTGAGGGGACCGATGAGTATGTTGAAGAGGGAGAGACTTGTAAACACCTGCAATCAAACAAAGAAAGACAAACACTTAGGGCCAAAGTTTGACATCACACTCTCGTTCCCTAGAGAATTTCCATAGAGGTGAATTCTTTACCTTAAGGGAAGAGATGACCCAAATGCAACTTCAACTTCATAAAACTACATTTTGGGATAAGGAACTTGTTGTTACCGTTGCTGCATCTAGTGTATGGCCCGTAAGCACAAATAGACCAAAAGTGCACAAAGAGAAGAGTGCAGGGGTGCAAGCCCAAAAGTACACACAGAATGCGTCAAGATACTTCCGAATCTGCTCACATTTTCAGACAAAGAAAAAAGGGCACCACTTATTTCTCTGTTGCTTGTAGTACAAAACCAGAAGCTTTTTTTCTCACAGACAAAAAAAATCTGACATTGTGAAGAAGGTCCATAATGGTCTTGACTTGCAGAAAAGATAAGTTTGTCAAGTGACAACAAGGCTTACATACAGAAAGTTGCTTCAACTCTTGATTCCTTGATTGTAAGATGCGGCCAACAAAAAAATTCTCCCATGCGTACATCTTGATTGTGCGCATGTACACCAGAAGTTCACCCATTTTTCGGACTCTGCACCCCATGCAGTTCATCAGGTTAAACCCAAAAAAAAAAAAGAATGAACACGTTCACATAATGGAGAAGAAAGAACAAGCTGGATTTAACCTGAACACAAAGATGGACAGAAAAAAAAAAATCGTCGCTGAGAGAAGAACCCTGAATCGTCTAAAAGGGTATCATCAATGTCAACATCCAGTCTCATCAGATCAGTCAGGAGAAAACACAAATCAGGGATGTGGGTACCAATGCATACTCTTGGAATTGGAGACAGAGAATCACCTTTCATCTTTCTCCTTCATCATTAAGTCACTTGATGCACTGATTTTCAGTGCAATGACACGATTCACTGCCATAAATTGCAGTAGCTTTTGTGAGATTCAAACAAAAAGAAAAATGGTCACTTCTCACCTGATTATCATGCCAAAGGAATCAATCACAAAACAAAAAAATGATCAACACAGTAGTGGTAGCAGTTCTCATTCATGAAACAGACCAGGACCTTGGTCCCTCATGCAGGAAAACCTCAGAAATCCAAAACCCATCACTGGAAACACTTTGTCCTGCACTGAGAGAGGGAGAGCAAACCCATCCACCTGGAATAAGAAGGATGATGACAGCAAGGCCTGCAAGGAATGCAAACTTCACTTGCATATACAGCAGTCCCAATGCCACTGCCATCTGTAATGGTAGACTACCCCATGACAAAAGTTCGAGCATCCCATATGCACATTTTCCCATATGGTCAGAATTTTGTTTATAGACATCAGGAATATCCTAATATATTTGTTTAGACACACAATACAGGATTGCTCACTGGCTCGATAAAACCACGTTTTTGCAGAAGTTTTCAGAAGGACAAGAACTCCCAAGCATAACAGAGCAAAAAATATTTACCTCCAGAGCTCGTGAATACTAGCACACAAGTTTACCACTCGGTCACCATCAACAGACATAAGAGTCTGAATCTCCCCACTGGAGAAGCAACTTCGCTCTGCCGTACTCACAGAAACTGTCTGCTCATTGCCAGAACCCAAATGCATGATTCAGACCCAGTTGCATTTATTTTGACCAACACAACCTATGTGACCCTCACTTCTCAGGACTCACTTGTGTATGAGAGGATGAGAGGTTTAACCCTGAACCAAAGAATGGGTACCTTCAAGTACACGCTGGTCGTGAGACTTGCCCTCAACTTCATTCTGAGCCTTGCCATCAGATATGAGTAGTGCGTGCCCAACAATGCCCTGCACAACACAGAATATTCAAGGACCTAAATTTTACATCTTCAAGTGCTCAAAGCTTGTCAATCATAGGTTCTGAGTTCCAACATATGACATCTGACATCCAAGATTGCAACATCCAACATTCTGACATTACACAATGTCTTTTTTTCACAATGTTGCCTTTGGTGGCTCAAAGAAAAAGAGTTGGTTTAAGAAGAGAGGACCTGACAGCAGAGACAGCTCCAAACAAAATCGCATACATGTAGCCATTCTGGATGCCACCTTGTGAACCTACATTGCCGGCCAATATCATGGCATCATTTTGTGGACAATTGATGAAAATACACCAAGCACAAACTTGGGAATTTCTTTTTTTTTCCAACCACTCTTCAACATAATTGAGAAAAAACTGTGTACCAGATTGGAAGAATTTGATGAGACAATTCAAGAGGATAGGACCCGAAAATCCCAAGGCATCATTGACAATCTGCACAGACAGCAATAAGTGGTGGGCGGTGGCAGAGCTTCTTCCTAGCAGCAAGAAGCAGAAGAAGAAATGCAATTAAATATACCACTAGTGAAACCAAAGTTTGCAGAAAAACAGGGAGTTTGCAAAAGAGATAAAATTGCACAAGCTCAACAAAGTACCTTCAGAAGACCAATCAAAACATATTGTAGTCCATAGGCACAGAAAATTGCACGGAGTAATAAGGGGTTTTGGCTATGTCGGGTGCACTCCTCCTGCCAACATTGCCATAGCTGACCACAACACAATTCAGGGGCAAGGTCTTCTGGCACTGGAATCAAATCGGACTGTTCAAGCTGTCTTTGAACACCGGTTCTCATCAATGGATCCACCCACCCAAATGTCAAGTAGCTCCACCATGATGTACTACACCTTGCACACTGGCTCACATTGCCTCCCCTTGCTCTTCTCTACACCCACCCATATCCCACATCTTCTTTTTTTTGAGTGAAGTTTTGACTCCGGATTGATTTTTGCAGTCACTCATGGGTAGATTCACAGAATGATAGATATCAGTAAAACAACAACTGCTACAAAATGGTATTGCCAACTCAAAAGAAAGCACATGCAAAACAAAAAATTCAGTATTGATGTTACTAATTAGGAGACAAAAGCATGAGAGAATCGAGGGCAATTCTAATAATACCTCAGCCTCTTGCTTCCTTGCTGGGGCTGATGATTGAAGAAGAGGCTCACTAAAATGCATGGTATCCCGTCCCCCGTCCCTGCCCTAAAAAATTGAAGTTGCAGCCTCTGGAAAATGGAAAGTAAACACAAAAAAACAAAAGCTCAAGACCCAGAGCTCGGAATCAGCAGTTTCAGGCAGCAATGCTTCAACAACAGATCATGGACATACTTGGGGAAAAAAAAAATCTAGAAAACCTTCTCTCTATTTCTGTCTCCCTCTCTATGGCTTGACAACGTTTCATTACTAATCTCAATCTGGCAACCCAAATGGAAGCTGCTACAAATAAGTGAGAAACTTTGATACAAATCCTCAAACTCCAGCAAGCAATTGAGAAGATGAAATGCTGAAGGCATGCGCAAATACGGTGGTGAAGAACTTCATACAAAATCCTCAAAACTTCATCGCCATCATCACTTCAAAAATAAAATGCTGAATTTTTTTTTTAATGTATGTAACAGAATCCCATTACTACTTACACAAAAAGAAAATCATGGTGATGGTGTGGCTTGGTCTCTGCTCCCTGGCTGCTACACAAATTCTCCTTCAGATTTGTAAATCTCAGAAACTCTTAATTCACCATCATCACCCACTGTTAAAGATTGAAGAAGACCGACAAAAAAGCGCAAATTGGGTGTCTTGCAAATTGGCGTGTCTTTGTGAAACTCACAACCTGAGAAGAAAAGACAAAACAAAAATTTCCAAACAGCAGCAAAACAACACCACTACTCAACATAAATCATCATCTTGGGCACTGTTGCAAATCTGTCACAATGGCCTGAAAAAACTTTGAATCTTTGTACAACAGAAGGTGAATTTTTTTTGCTGCTGCTGCTCATCATCAGCATCAGCATCATCAAACTGCTGCAGCATTCAGTCCACCCAATTCACTGCACAAATTTGAGCAGCTACTTAACTTTTTTACACAGTACAGCAGCACTAACAGAAAAGACACCAAATTTATAAATCAAAAAAGACTGCACCACCACCACAACAACAACAGAAAACAGAAGAAGAGAACCCAACTGGGGGCATCATCATCATCATCATCATACTACCCACAAAACAATCATCACAACATTCCCAACAAAGGCATCAAATCCCATCAAACCCATCACATCCATCAAACCATAAACATGGAAAATTTCTTGGATCACTCATGAAAGAGTCAAACTGCATTTCATGGCCTTCACACTAATGGGTTATCTACAAAATCTGAGAGAGTCAAGTAGGTTGGTATTTGATGAGTTTTTTCTTCCCTATTTGTTACTGCTTGCAAAGGCTACCTTGGGTGCATGAGGGGAAGAGGTGGGTGGATGGGTGAGTGGGTGGGTGATTTCTCTGAGAGAAACAGAGGTGTGCAACAGATTGAGAGAGTCTCAGAAAGGAGGCACAAGGAATATGTACTATGGAATGATCAAGCCCATTGCCCAGTATCTTGGGTAATGTGCTAGGCAAAGCCCATTACAACAAGCTTGGCAATGCACCCAACATTAAGGTCTGGGGTGGGAGATTATGTCAATTTTCCTTCACATTATATGACATAACCTTCTCATAATGATCATTCATTCATAATAATGACCAAAACTTTTATTGAATTTTTTTTTCTTTTTTAAACTTGTTGAATCTGCCATCCTGGACTTCAATATCATGGAATGGTCTCACCCTTCCCCATTATGTACTATGGAATGGTCAGGCCCCTGCCCATTATGTTATGTACAATAATAAGCAAGGGCAAGGCCAATCCATAGTACTAAAAAGGCTGGGGAACTCCCTGAAGAGCAGGCTTCCCGCTGATGGCTGATTCAGCTAGAAGAAGTTCGCCTCAAGGATGGCTGAATGTAGTTGAAATATGGATGAATATGTTTAGTGGATATGATTGGATAGTAGGCTTTGGTGTGCCTCCATTTTTTGTTACACTCCTCTCCTCTAAATAATCTCTCTTTTTTCTTGCATTGCATTCATAGCTCATAAGAATATTGCTCACACACACCCATATGATTGTGCATGTAAACCTTTGATTTTGATAACTAGCTTACATTGCTTTCTATTGTAAGAATAATGTACCTTAACACCATGTTTTTATAATACAATGAACAAAATATCACACCATATATCAATCTCAACAAGACATCATTACATATTTGTGCTTATGCAAAATATGTCATTCATAAAAATAACATCATCTTGTTAACCTTTACACAACACAATTGTGCACTCAAAAAATTGTTCATGAAGTTATTTGCTTTAAACAATTCTTTGTTCCAAAGTTGTCAATTACATCAAACAAGTTCCATTTTGCCTACATGAAGTGCAACCGTCCCATGCATGACAAAACTTAACATGTTGGAAGAATTTCAGTAAAAAACCAAGAATGAAAATATCATGTTCTTGTTTAAATTTTTAAAATTCAAATCTACATAACAATCATTTGACCATTTTTAAATTAAAATATCGGGGCTTAAATGAGTTGTTGATGTTGGTACCACTTGTGCAAATTCAACGACATTATTTGTATACTTGTTGCATTTACACACAAGGATCCAAGGTTCTAAGTTAAGGAAGCAAACATGGACTTGGGAAAAGGCTTGCATCAATTCTATCTAGAGACCCAACACATTAATGAAAAAAAAATACAAAACTCAACCCTAACATGCGTGTTAAAAGTGTTTAGGCGGGTGGGTCTTTCAATGGATCAAATTTGTTTAATTTCATTCACATAATTCATACTTAACCAAATTTACCACTAGGAAATGGACTAATATGAAATTTTATTCACCAAAAGTGATCCACCTTAACTTGTAACTACTTTATAGTCTACAATTTGCAAATTTGCAACAATGACACTTCAACATTTTAACCATATACCTTAGATTTGACCAAACATTATGAGTTGATGATAGTGAATCGAGAAGAATATGGTATATGGTGGTAGGCAATTCCTTTTTGATTAAATTGCCATGTTGCAAATTATTAGTCTCCCTTTTTGTTGTGAACCTTTTACTACCTACAACCTCCAATTTGTAATTTGCAAGTTTACAAGTTAGGTGTTGATGTTCCAAAATGCCTTGACATTATAATCTATCATTTCATCGTGTTATAATGGACAATTAGTTGCACTATAAAGTTGTGTACTATCTTTGTGGATTTGCAATTCGTGAGGTCATTGTGAAAGTTTTGTCCCTTATTGTCACCAATTGCGTTTTGAATCAAAGTTGCAAACATTGGCTCCTTGGAGATGCCTTATAACTTGTGATTTACACTAGTCAATCATTACATGATGAACTTGCAAGTCAAATTGTGTTTGACATTTTGGGTGATCTAGAAGTAAATGTTTTTAATGCAAAGTTGGAAAATCTAGATTTTTCATATGAAGTGCTAGGTTTTGTAGATGCTTCCACCTTTTATCTATTTTTTGCATGGATTTGGAATGGAAAAATATCATAATGTCTTGGTTTCAATGTTGGATCTCACATTTATGTGTGGTCATTAGTTATGTGGGATAGGAAAATGCAACAAGATTAGTAGTTTTTTATATGAACAATTATTCGAATCGTTGTTAGTGTAGTGTTGTAAATCATGAAGACTACACGTGATTGATGAGCTTACACCCCAAATTGCACAAGTGGATTTTAAATATATATTTTTACAACTGGAAAAAATTCTGACATTTTGCATCATTTAGTGTCAAAAGAACTAAATCAGTTCCACCACTATTCAACTAATGCATATTCCAAGCGTGCTTTAACTTGGTGACACACAAAAGAACACAAATTCCCTACCATTTCAAAGTTGGTAAAACACATTCTTTGTATTCTTGCAAACTGATTAAATTGAATTTAAAGAACTTTTTATGTTATAAGAATCCTTGCAACATTTCACAAATGTTGTTTTTTAATTGATTATCTTGATAAAAAATTAATTTGTTAACAATAATTGGTTAGTTGATTCATGCATTATGTGCTTAAAGTTGATTTATTTTATAAATGCATGTGAAGTAAAGTCAATTTTGACTTGATGTGAAATTTGAAGATGAAGTTGAATGCAAAGAATTTTTTGAATTTTGTGCTTTGTGGCCTATGACATGGTGTCTCTAGTATTTACCTTTATGTTGAAAAATGAAAATACATTCATGTTAGTGTTTGTGTCTACTATTTTTAGATGATTCAAAGAACAATGGATTCTACCAATGTCTTGTCCCTTGAATACATAATTAATAGATGACATATAGTTGTTATATGTGTGTTGTTATAACTATAATTTGTTTTATGATAGTGTCCAAGTGAGGTCACCTCCTAAAAACAATGAAACCCTAACATGTCAAGGTTTTTGGGCTAAATTATGGATAATGATTTTGGAGGGGGTGATGTTGTCTTTATGTTGCAATTATTACAAAGTGAGGAAAGAAGTGGAATTGTATTGTGTTGGTGTGGGAACACAATGTTAATGGCGGGATGGGATTTTGTTAAGGTGGGGTTCAATTTTGGGTTTGTTGTGGTTCTTGGGACTTTTTTTTAAAAAATTTAAAAATTTCAACAATCTTATGGGACAACATTTGTGTTTTCAAAAATTTGGGCATATTTATTAGGGGCATTTGTTGGAAGATGAAAACATATTTGGCAAAATGCAACATAAATGTTTGATTAGAAAAAATTTCATTTTTTTTCAGGATAGTCTATGTATGTTTAATACAAGATAATACTTTAGGTTGAGACCAAGGATATAATGTAATTGCATAAAAAATGAGTTGCAGAATTTTGTTCACATTGTGTTTCTTTTTATGAATGCATGCACAATGTTTATTTGTAATCTATGACACAACAAATCTTCACGATGACTTCATTTTGGTCTATCAATCTTCACAATGATTTTAGTTTCTAGCCTTTTCAATTTACCAGTGTTGAGGTTTTTAGTAAATTCCATATTCAAAAATCAATCTAATTTTCCCAATTAGGTGATTTGAAAAAAACCATTTAATATGTTTTATGGGCATTTGTCAAATACCTTAATGATATAACCACCAACCCAATCCAGTATAAATTTACCCATGGTTCATATGCATCATCTTCAATTTTCAATTGACTCAAATTGGATGGTTCTCTATTTATCCATTTTTTTAAAAACCTAAACTCTCACAATTCTTTAGATTTTGAATTTTGAAAAACTTGGATTCGACTATTATGAAGCAAATCAAATGCATGCCCAATACTATTATAAACACAACAAAAATTGATACCAAAACGCCCATGGAAACACTTGGACTGTCACAACCTTGACTTGGTTGAATCTACATTATTTAAGGTGTACCACTTGAATTAGATGTAATCGTGGATGTAGTCTTCAATTGTACTTTATATTTTGATTCCCATGCATAATAATGATTTTTAAAAAACTGTCATATTTTGATGTATGATAATGTAGACCATTTTATATTTATAAACATCAATATCATTCACTTTGTGTACGTGATGATGGTGAAACATGACTAATAAATAATACAAATCTAAAAACTATGAAAGGGATATGATGTGACAAGATTTTTGGTACACCTTAAAAATTTGGACACAGTTGTGGAACCAACTCTTGGGTTTAATAAAAAAGATTCATTTAAAAAATCAAAGCAAGCCAAAGGTTTCCCTTCTTATAAAGTTAAATGCAAGTATGAAATATGGAATGAACGTATAAAGTGCCATGCATTTCCACACAATCAAATTTCTTTCTTGACTAACCTAGCTTTAAAATCATTAAGAGATTATTTTGTTAAAGGAACAATATCCCACATGCTAAGAATAAACCATCACCTCTTGGCAGTAAACCGATTTTGATTTTGCTCATTACTTAAAGTTTAATAATAGTCTCTCCTAAATCTTATAATTATTTTTTGTATGGCCTTGACAATTATAAAAATTGTTGAAATACTCATTGATTCCTTCATAGAACAATGATAAAACTTCTCACGAATGTATGTAACATTTTCTGCAACCACTTGCTCATGAATCAATTTAACATATTCCACATTTCATAAAAATTTGTTCAACATTGAAAATTTTGTTTTTGATGCCCATTGTCACTTGATTGCTCTTTTTATTTTTTCATATTGTATCTTCAACATCATTTGCATGTGTTATATTCACAATTTCTCTAAACTTTTGAGATGTAAAAATGTATTGTATGTGTTGTTTCCATAGTATGAAATTATCTTTGTCAAATTGCTTGACTTCAACTAAATCTCTATTTTGAAATGATGTTGACATCTTTTTAGATTACTAGATTTCAATCTTATTATATATCTAACATGTTTGTTTTCTTTGTAACCCTTCCCTTGCATGTTTTGGGTCCATAACCTAATGAACTATAACAAAAATAATCATGGCTCTTTCCTTACATTCTATGAGGAGGAAAAATAATTAAAATAATTTATCACAAAAACTGAGGAGATTGAAAATGTCCTATAGTCTTGAGTAACACATGTAATAATACGAGAAGCTAATTAGCATGAACAAGAAAAAAGAAATTTTGAATTAACAATTGTCCATGTAGTATATATATAGCAAACATGGTGGTGTATGTCTGTCTGTGTGGACAAAAATTGGGCAGTGCCTGGAAGATTCTTCCAGTCACTGCCCATTCCCTGTGGCGCCCGTTCCCTGTCTGTGGTGACAAACAAGGCAAGGCAGGGGCAAGGGCAAGGGCAAGGCGGCCAGGGCGGCCGTTGCGGGGGGTCAAGCAAGGTGCCATTTCTATTAAAAAAATCCTTGGGGAAAACCAGGGGACCTGCATCTAATCAAACAAAAATACAATTTTTAAAAAAAATTATTTTCATTATAGAACATATTAAAAAACTATAATCTTTTTTAAAAAGAAAATAAAAACAATAAGTAAATAAATAAATACATAGAAATAGAAAATATGAAGATAGAAAAAATAAAAACATGAAACAAACATAAACCAAAAAAAAAGTAAAAACGCAAAAGCTATAAAAAAGGAATGGAAACAAATGATACAAAGAAAGGGAAATACAGTAAAATAATTTTAAAAGAAAAAAATTTCCAAAAATGAAAAAACCAAATAAAGAGTAAAAAATAAGAAAAAATAAAACTTATAAATATTGAAGAAAAACCCTATTTGAAAAAGAATGAGGTGTGTCTTCTTTCTCCAAACTTCAAACTTGCATCCAAATAAAATATATATATAAGTGAAAAAGAAACATTTTATTTTTATTATACAAAATAATAATAATAATTTAAAACACATAAAAATTAAAAAATTAAAAAATTAAAAGTTTCTAAAAAAACTAAAACATGAACCAAGTTTAAAGAAACCGGGGGACTTCATAGTGGCCGAAGGTCACAAGCACCCACTAGTGTAGAACTAAGTCAACGTATGTGGCAAGTGAATATAACCTTGCTTAACATATTCAACTTTAAAAAAAGGTGAAAGCACATTAATGGTGAACCACTTTTCACCAAAAAAGGTGATGTATAACAAGTATTATAGTACATAGTAACTTAAAATCTTGATGGTATTTTTTAATTATCATAAACACAAGCAAAAAACTTAAAAATTTGTGGTTCATTAAAAATTATCAAAATAAAGAAAATTGAATAAATAATGGAATGCCCATCTATAAAATCTCCTCCTTTTTTGATATGGTAATGGTTATTTTCTTAAAAAAAGATATTATTATACATTTATTGTTCAAAAATGCAAACAATACACATATTTTGAATGAAATTTCATCCAAAAAATTTTAATACTTAAATGGTCCTAGATTTAATTCATGTATATCAATATCATACATCATTAAAAAATTCACCAAAAAATTCGACTCACAACCTTAGTTTTGAATTATACATACAATTTTTTCAAATTTTGTGATAGGTATTATTTTGTCACAAATATATTCCATACATTTCATTTTTTCATTTTCTGTTGAATTTTTTTTTTAATTGATTAGATTGAGTTTCAAATTAATCAAATACTTAAAACAAACGAAAAAAATCCAAGATGTAATGTCCATGCATTAACAAAAAAAGTAAATATAGAAAGATTATACTTTTAACTACAATTTTTGGGGGACTTAATGTGCTTATACCCAAAATTAATTCACTAAATACTATTGTGCTAGTTGAAATCAATACAATAAATATTTAAGCTTATATTCAATGGCATGTTGTTTGTTAAAGTTGGGTCATGAAGAACTAAATCAAATTATGTAAGAACATGTTTAACGAAAATAGTAAAATGCCATGTATAATATATTTGGGAT
The DNA here is from genome assembly GCA_963921925.1 of Sphagnum tenellum. Lineage (NCBI taxonomy): Eukaryota > Viridiplantae > Streptophyta > Sphagnopsida > Sphagnales > Sphagnaceae > Sphagnum > Sphagnum tenellum. Next base: position 4,989,270 of record OY998143.1, on the reverse strand, counting down.
GAAACATTCCAATAAAATAGTGAAAATCTCTTTTAGGTCTGCAAAATGTGTAGTTAGATAGTGCCTTGCAAGGGCGCCTTTAAAAGGAAATGATTATCATTCATTGGCTAGCCATAATGATTGGCCCCAAGTGGTGAGATTTAAATAGACTTTCATTTTATGTAGTCCAATTTTTTCATGTTTTCAAGTGGGGTGGAGAGTGTTTAATATTGCATGTTGGATGTGGTAATTACTTATAAATGCTCAAATTATGGGTGTTGCTAGAGAAACTCTAAGAGGCATTAGCCACAACATACACATTTGAATCATTCCATGTGCAATAAAAGGAACAACACTAGTTCATTTCACACATGTTGCGATCACATGTCTTCACTAGGTGTCATCTCTCTAATTGGATTACACCTTCCCCAATATGCAACCATTAATTAACAAAACCTTATAGCTAGAACAAGAAGAAATCCCTAGTCTCTTTGAGCTCAACAGGCGGAAACAAGAAATATGAGTGCTTTGCCATCTTAGGCTTGTGATTGAGGGGAGCTAGCTAGATCAAGGTCCACCATAGTTCTCTTCTTGATTGTAGTTGTGTGATCCTAACAAGTCTTATAACATCCACTTGCAATTCTCAAAATACTTACATCCCTACAAGATATCATAACCCACCACAAATGCAAGAGAATACAAAGTAGAAGAGAAAAAGCCAACTATATTTTATGTCAATCATGGTTGTTGAGAGAAGTGTGCACATTTGTAATCAAAGAAATATCCACTGATTCCTGTATGCACTTGGAAGAATCACATCAACTAGTTGTTGAGCTTGATGATACAAAAGAAATTTTGGGTTCATTAGGACATCTTAGTGTAAAGAAATTAGGGTTTGATTGGAGATACTAATCTCCTTCAATCTCATCAGGAGTCCCAGCCCTCTAGCAACAATTGCCATTTCAAACACTATCACATTGCACCCACTGATCATTGATTCATCAGGCTACACGTTTATTGTTTTTGTCCTCAATTCTTTTGAGTTAACCAAGTTTAAAGGAATTGAGAGCTGACCCAATAATAAATAAGATCATAGGAAATTAAGATCTGACAATATAGCAGCAAACAGGAAAGAGAGGAAACCCAACTCCTCAATGTCACAAGGAACAAAAACAGAAAACAAAACAAATTTGGAGCACTTTGAACCACAATGATAGTCATATGAATGTTTAGAGATATTCAATAGCAAAGTGTATCATGGGTATTGACAAACTATCATAATATCCTCACTGCCTTCATCAATTCTTGAGGTCACAGAGGCTATTGTCATACACTACTGTAGTGAGATTTTGTGACACAAATTGCAAGTTCACAATATTCACAAAGCTTGGGTTTCCTTCTGTTCAAGCAAGGCCCCTGATATTTGCATGAGATAGTAACTAACCCATCCTCTTCATCTTTGAAAGCTAGAAAGACCAATACCTCAATCAAATAACCACGACAGTAGAGAAGGATTTGATCCCACAGGTGCCTTGGTTGTTCCTGCTGATTTGACAAAATCCTAGAGACTTCAACTCCATCAACTTTCTTAGACTTTCAAGGTCCTTCTTTTCATTAACAGAAAGGAAATTAAACCTCTAGATCTCATGAAACATTTCAGCCACTTGCAATGGATTTTATAAATCCATGCATATATATACAGACTATACTATAACACATCAAATGCATTTGCAATCCTTGTGATTCCTGCTTTTGTTGCAGATATGTAGTATAGGAGGCTTGTACAAAACCCCCCTCTGCTTGCAAGAATCGGAAACAAATCCAAATTTAGCAGTAAAGTTTTCCTTCCTTTTGGTGAAAACCACAACACTGGTACTCCAAATGTGCATGGCCCATGTCCACAAACAACACGCATATTAAGTTTCTCAAATTCATCTGAGATGAGAACTATCACTTTGAATGCATGGGAGAGAAAAGCAGAATTTTTTTCAAATTTCAAAACCCCATTCCTCCTCACTCACGTATTGAGATGCAGTAAGACCCACAAGAAGAGTCTATCAAATCTCAATAAACTCAAAAACTCATTGTAAAATGTAATCAGATGATCGCTCAATCTCTTCTGGATATGGAGGAATTATTGACTTGATCATTAACTGAGCAATTAGCCTTGCAATATGACATCTTTGATGAACAACATTGCCTAATTTGTTCTTGATTTCCATTTCCCCTTACATGTGTTAGCCACATGGAAGCAAATCAGCTTGCACCCAAATTGTTAGTACCTAATGAAATGGGTCATGATCTTGTTTGAAGACTAGTTATTATGGATCCATTGTTTTCCACATGCTCACAACTAGACATCCCCATCGAGACATTGTTAGTTGCAACTTTGCAACTCAATTTGGCTCTAGAGCTCCAATTGGAATGAAATGAGCAAAATCTTGAGTGTTTTAAAGAGTGTTTAGTTAGTGGGTTAGAGAATCCAAATTTTTGGTGCCCACCATTTTTCATATTCTTTTAACAACATTTTCACATCAACATGAAGAGTGTCATCTCACAATCTCAACAACCCACCCTCCTAACCCAAAGTGAAAGAACCATAGCCTAGTGTATAGTCCTTGTGGCACGGATATTAATTGCTTGCAAGCTATTTATGTCCCTTGTAAAGGGCATTGCAAATTCAAATCCCCTACTAGGGGATGTTAGATGTTAACCCATGGTTACCAACTATGGGTCTTGAAAAAAAAAACCAAGAATTGACACTAGCTAGAGCTAAGTTCTAATCTCTAATTATTTTTCATAATGGGCTTATGTATTTATATTTAGTCATTTACTTCTTTTTTTGACCCAAGGTGGTGATGGTGGGTTTTTTTTTTTTTTTTCCCCTTGGTGCTTAATCAACAACACTAACTTGAGTTGAGAGCACATGTAAATACTAAAAAGTAGTCATGTGTGTAAATTATGCATCTAGGATATGGGGTTTTTAATTTATAAAGGAGGAAAAAATGAATATGAACAGGCCAAGTACTAATCTCTAAGTATTTTTTGTAATGGGCTTATATTGTATTTATACTTAGTCATTACTTTACTTTTTTCAGACCCCTTGAGGTGGTTTTTTGCAGGTGCTTGATGAACAAAAACCCTTGATTGAGCTGAGTACATGCAAATATTAACAGTAGTCATGTTTCTAATGTATGCAACATTTCTCTTCTTTTGGGCAAATTTTTGCATTATGGTGACAAAATAAAGTTGGGGAAAAGGTGTAAATTAAAAAAGAATTGGAAAAATGCACCAAATTTTCAAAACCACAAAATTGAAAAAGAAAAAGAAAATAAAGTAAGGAAAAAAAAATTGCATTGAATCTATGCATTTGGGACATGGGGATTATGATGAATATGAATGGGGATTGGAACATTAAAAATTGAAAATTGCAAGTTGGAAAGTAAGAGTTACTCTGAACTACCATACCTCCTAAGAATGTTGGCCCTACCCAACCACCAATGCATGAATTCTACTGCAAACCAGCTAGGCCTACAATGTTGCCTCTTCACATGCTTCTTGAGCTTATTCATATGTCCCCTGTCAAAGACATTGAAGATCAGTGAAATAAATATGTTAAACAATGAAAATTTATAGTCTGATGACAACACCTACAACAAGACTCTCTAAAATGATATTATGTTGTCCTATATAGCTTTGGATATATGTATTCACCTTAATACTTATGCCAAGAATGTTACATGTTTTGAATTTATGTAAATGCAAATCTAGTATGGATTATATGTGACCCAACGCCAACACCCGCGATTGCACCATCTATTGGAAACCCTTTATGACTTGAGCACCAATTAATGGCAACTTGAGTCACCAAACTTATATCTTATATAAACCCTTCTACTTCCACCTCATATTAACTAGTTGTCTAGATATACAATTTGGTAGTACCATAAGGTAAGTAGCTAGGGAATGTAAGTGATTACTATGTAGATAAGTAAGTAGGTAAGGCACTTGGTGGCAACTAGGTAAGTATTTACTAGTGTTGGGTGGTTTTTTTTTTTTTTAATTTTTTTTTATAATAAATATTTGGTTCCAATTCTTCTCATCATTTTGAAAAATCATCTTTTAAAAAATAATATTTTAGAGAACCATCCGAGGTTCAAATTTTCAATCAAATGTATTTTTCAATCAGTTCTCAAATGGATAGTTTTCACAAATTTGATAATTATCGATTTTCTTAAGGCAGTTCTTTGAACATAATTATCATAATTCATTTTCCAAATGAAAATAACAACATAATTTTCCACTGCCCTAGAAACTTTAGAATCTTCAAAGATTATTCCAAAGTAGGACCCTACCTATCTCTAAACTAGCCCCAAACCTTAGACCCCTATAACTAAGAATTGTTGTTAGATATCTTTTTTACCTTCGGAAAAATTCAGATTTTTTATTAAAAAAGAAGGATGGTTCTCCAATCCATGTATCAACAATAATGATAGCCTCCAATTTTCATGATTAGAACCAAGCTAAAAACATGGTCAATTCTCATTTCAATTTTGATAATTGCCCAACACCAATAAATACATGTGAATGTTGATACCTAGCTAACAACCATGGTTAGCTATGGGACATGAATACAATCGAAAAAATGTTTCCTTGTGTCCACGTATCATCCATCCTACATGATGTGATGATGGGTGATGGTTCATTTTGGTCATCTACTATATGTGTGTATCACCACTTGTTGCAAACCTCCTCTTAATTTGAAAACCAAGTTACAAAGGTTTTGAGAGAAGAAAGCCTTGTACAATGTTTTTGTAATCCCTCCCATTGAATCAATTGTGTTTAGTTCAATATAGTTATTGCACAATACAACATCATATCTTTCATTTTAAAAATCAATCTTCAAAAGCTTGAAATACACAATGTCAAAGGATTACGAAGCATGAGAAGTGTGAACAAGTAAACTTAATGTGTCCAAACCAAATGAGAACCTTTTTTTCATTATTTCCAATGTGGATGACAATGACTCAATTTGACATTTGTTTTATGAGGGAAGAAAAATATGTAAATAGAAAGTACATGTCATATGAGCCTTCTTTTAAATAGCATTGTGACCACCAAGCAAACATCACCAAATGAGAATTTCCTTGTATGTAGATTTGATATTATGAAATTACATATAACCACCGCTTGAACACTTAATAAGTAACCTCTAATATAGGTTTGGGATATTTGAATTCCAAATGATATTTGGTGTGTCCTAATGGCTACATACCATTATTCGTTTTTATATACCATTATATATTAGTAAGGCTTCATGTTTTATTATTGTTTAAAATTTTTGGCTTAACATTTTGTGAATAAAGATGTATTCCTTTTAACCAATGCCACCAATTGATACCATGCATCTCACTATTGGATGACATAATGCAAGTCAAGCTTGAATTTGTAATTTTCAACAATATATATATAGTAATTAATAAACTAGCTTCTTGCATATGTAGGATCCAAGTAACCACATGTTGATGTTTTGAAAAACTTTATTTTGCTTAACTTTATATTCTTAATTCATCCATATAAACAATATGTTTTCATGTGAACTAGTTCACCAATCCTAATAAAAAAGAAATTGTGGTTTTTCATTACATCCATAACATAATATTACTATTGTTATGTTTTGAAATAAACCATAGCTAGTTTTTGTTACATGTATTTCAATAATCTTGGAGATGAATTATACATTGTAGGTGGTTAGCATTTTTTTGTATATATATATGTATAATTGTTCCATGTAATTGCGACATTAAATACCATTAATCCATTTATTATGTATCAAGAAATAAATCGACCTATTTTTACATTGCTTATACACATTTTTTTGGTATTTTGGAACATTATGTAATTAAGTATTGAATTGGTTTAGGCCTTCCTTATCTTATTCAAATAAGTTAATAATGGTGCACACGTATTTCAACAAGTAATCATTTAATATTTAATCTTCAAACCAAGAGATCAAAAATTGTGTATAATCAATGTGTGATGTCCAAATTTAGTATCATATTTCATTGAACACAAATTTTTAAACATTTCAATCATCATAAATCCAAATCTAATTATGGTGCACCCTTAGGACATTTGTCAAATGATATTAGTGATTAAAAAACCTCTTTGATTTTCAATTTTACAATGAAATATAAACCTAGGGCACATTCCTTAATTCCCAACAAAAAAAAACACATGGAAGCTTTGAATTGAAACTAATATAAGTCTATCAAGTTGAGTTCATAGATGTGTCATATTGCACAAACCACACAAGAGGACGATTGAATTTTGAAGCTAAAATGGTGCATAAATGAATTATGAGCAAACTTCGATTTAATAAATTCATCGTGACCCATATTTGGGAGGAATCATCATCTTCCTATGTTGTAATTTGTGACTCCTCACATGGGTTACATTCAAATGGTTTTTCTTGAAATTATTGAAATGGGTTGTAGGTTGTAATCACTTGGTAATTTGCATGACCAAATGGAAGCTTTGACCATGGTTTTTGTGTTTAGCCTTTAACTAATCCACAATTAAATATTATATTTCTATAAGCCATTATCACTTAACGAAAATTTTAATCTATAATATAAAGTGTCATAACCTTTTATACTTCAACAATTGTTATATAGGAATTGTGTTGTAGCATTACCATTTGTTTGGATTACATGTTTGTTTCTAGGCCAAATTTTGTTGATGAAGTACTATTTTATGAAACTTTTGTTCCTATTTTCATCCCACCTATATCCATGTAAGAAAACATCCATTTTTTCGAATGTTAATTCATCGAGATTATTAAATTCTTTTCAACTGAATGTATGAAACATAATCATTAGACACATTTGTTGGAATGTCACAACCTTAACATTGGGTTCACGACTACACGTCTAGTGCAAGGGCCCATGAAGCTAAAAGAATGTGTTTAGGTGTGAAACACATTCTTAAAAATGGGGGAGAATGCAAGGGATGAAACCCAATGACTCCCAAGTGCACTCCCACTTTGGGAGTTGCATTTGTTGAGGAGTTATGAATGTTCAAAGCCTTGGTTGGAAAGGTAAACAAACACCAAATTGGGCCAAAAGGTCTTGGAACATAGATGCTTAAAGTGCCCTCACATTGTTCATTTAGACATGATTTTCATGAGTTATGATCAAAAGAAGGGTTGGAAATCAAATTGGGAATTTGCATCCTGACCACAAACCCCCTAAAAATAGGGGTCAAATGAGTTTTGATTGGGGCATGCTATGCATGTCGAAAAGATCTTTTTGAGGGCTACAAGATATTGCCTCACATTTTCAAAATAGACTTGTTTTGAAAAAGATATGAGTGTCTAAAATTTTGGGACAACAAGGGTCCCAATTTTGGGACTCCCACTTGGGAATCCCGACGAAAAATGACATTTGCATGTAGTTGCGACATAGAAGCACAAGGTATATTATAGGGAAGGGAGTGGTGCCTCTTCCCAAAGGTTGAGGGCTATGTAAAACTTATGCTTGAGGTTGTCCTTATTAAATTTGTCAAACCATTTACATTTAATTTGCACTAACCACCTTTTTTTCTTGGTTGTGCGGGTTGATTTCATCTCGAACTTTTGCTTGTGAGTTCATCCTAGTCCCATCCCGAAGCTCCAATATGCCCTTTTACCCTTGAAGTGTTATGAATTAAGCAGTGTGCCCTACCTCTCTTCTTTTTTTGTTGTTTCACTTTGGGACCCACATTTGGGTTTCTTAAGGAGTTTGGGGGGGGGTGTCAATTGTGTTGATGTTTTTTTTGGTACTGGTGTAATAGGGAATTGTCGAATTTTTGCGCAAGCCATTTTAGAACCTTTGTTCCAAGGTAGTTTTGTTGAAAACATCATTGTAGTTCAATTGCCACAAATGTCACAAAATGATCATTCTTCCATTATCCCCACATTTGATGCAACACCAATTGTGGCCCCCAATTTTTAGTGCACACCCGCTAAATATTGAAACTTACAATTTTTTTTTGATGGCAACCAAATTAAGATGGCCCATCTATTATGCAAGCTATCAAATGCAAGTTTGAAGCTCCGACACCCCAACAATAGATTTTGTGGAAAAATGCAATACTAATGTTACCATCCAAAAAGTTGCCACCCTCTAAACCTCTTTATTTGCAATGTAATAAAAAGATATGTTGATGTATTGCACATGATTTTAAAAGGTCAATGAAGGAGAAACGTTCAAACGAACTAGGTTTAGAACCGAGCAACCTGCGTCTTTGACAATAGAACCTAAACTCAGCAAAGGAAAGTGATAGGCTCAAGGCCCATCTAATGCCTTTAAGGACCCAAAAGGTAAGGAAGGCACACGATATGAACCGTACCCATAAACATATAATAAGATGCCTACTCCCACTACTGGGGACAAAAGGCAAAACCTCAAGGGGGGAAAATGGCTACTAGTTTTGAAAGTGCAACAATAGGCAATGGAATGGAATGTGTGGCTTGAGAACTTCAACCTAAACTTGCAATCTCAATCACAAAAATCCAAGTAATGTGCTCCAAAACGTTTTTTGCAATTGAGTTTTTATTTCCCATCAAACCTTCCCAATGACCTGTGATCTTAACTCCTGAGTGCACTAAATGGTGCAACTGACTTGGGAGCTAAAACTTGGATGCTCCCTGGGGACTTGAAGGTGTTGTTTCCTTGGAAAGCATCTTATATAGCTTCGTGGGGATGTCACCCACAAGCTCCTTGAGGGTTGGGGTCCCTAGGTAGCCTAACCCATCATCTTCAAGGAGTTCAAATCTTAGGGCCTTAGGAAGTTGTACATTGTAGTTTTTCGGGCCACTAATAAGTTTTGTTCCTTGGGGACGTGACCAACTCCCCGGGATTTTGATCACCCAAGGAGCATAAGTTTACACCTTCCCAAGGATGTCATCCTCACACTTCCTTGAGGAGATGCATTGTTTAGCTCCTCAAAGACCTCAATTTTTTGAGATTTATTATTTAAGTTATGTTTTCTTCTAGCTATAAAACATCCTACACTAGACTTACAAGATGCATTGTTTAGCTCTTTGAGTACCTCAATTTTTTGAGATTTATTATTTAAGTTATGTTTTCTTCTGGCTATAAAGCATCCTACACTAGACTTATGGTGACTCCTTTTGATCACATGTATTTGATTTCTATGCATGGTCATTCCAAAGTGGAAGGACAACATTAAAAAATGCAAAGGTGAGGATTGGAGGCTGGATGTTGAAATTTCATTTGGTCGACATGAGATTATGATTGATCTTAACAACATCAAATGTGCAATAAAAGGCAGTGATGTGACAAACAATATCATGAATTTATTTTTTTGTTGCATCCTCAAGGGGGTCCCAAGAGATATGTGGATTGCACCCATGCAACTAATGAACACATTGTGCACAATTGATGTGAAACAATGGTCGGAGAGGATTGGAGAGTTTATGGATTGGAAAATGGTGAAGGGAAAGTCCCATCACATCTTCCCATTCATGTATGATGTAGGGCACGAGTAGTTTAACCGTGGTTGGCCAATTGCATGAGCAACCACTAAACAACCAATGGGGTTCTTTGGACATTGGAGCGTCCTTTGCCGTGAACCTAACTGATTTGTGCACTTGAACTCGTGAGAATTATCCCACACATAAATGTACGTGGCCCTTTTTTTCAAAAAACTTGAGGGCAATCTCATGGAGATGTGGGATGATGAAGGTAAGACTATTATTTATAGCCTATTGTGGAAGAAGCATTTGGTCCCCCAACAACAAGGGAGTATGGAGTGTGCATACTACATGATGTTGAACTTGCTTAGTATCTCAAGGTGCAATGGAAAGGCCTGGACACAATTCTTGACGGTGGTAAATGGTTCACTGCAAAGGATGCAAAAGAATTGCGGGTTGTAGTTTATAAGATAATCGAGGACGCAATGTCAATAGAGTGGAAGAAGGAATTCCTGAATAGAGATGAAACAATGTATGAAAGAATGCTTTGAATGTATAAATCCTTTTAACATGTAAATAATGTACAATCTTTTTAACTTAATAAAGAAGTTATATGTAACACGTTTAGGTTTCTTGCTATATGTGGTGTAGTCCATAAGGCAATTCCTTTTACTCATATTGAAAAATAGGTAAGTTTTTTAGGAGTTATCAATACCACCTCCTTGGGAAACATATGTTAGTCCTTAGGGAGCTGCTAATAGGCAAAAACCCCAACATGATTGAATTGTGATCAATTGAACATTCTTGATTGGGCATAATCGTGGAAAAGGTGATTTGATGGTGTTGTCAAAATTTGGAACACTCATAATAATAATAATATTGCACCATCAATACGATTTCAATTCTTCCAAAACTTATGGATGAATTCATTCTAGGGGAAGTTTGCAAAGAATACATCCATGGTAGAGATTGAATTAACAAGATGCATACATTTGGGATGAAAAAGATTTTGATTGATTTAGAGGGTCCAAATACTCCCACTTCATCCATGGAAACAATGCCTATTGAAATAACTCATGCCTCGAAATATGTTAATGTTTTGCTCTAAGGGAGGCGATTAGAAATTTGGGTGGGATCTTGGCATTTGGGCGGGGAATGTCTTCCTTGAGGATTTGAATTAACTTCCCAATGGGGAGAAAGTTTATTCTTTGGGGATGGTTATCCCTAGGGAATGGAAGGAACCTTTTGGTTGGGAGAAGGTGGGGTTTCTCAGGAAGGTATGCGATAGTTGTAAGGAGGTGGGAGTTTTCGGTAAGAGTAAAGTTGAAAAAAATAATGGGGTTAAAGCTTCTAGCCCATGGGCCAAGTTGTGGGCTCGCACGAGCTAGGTGAACAAGTGGATTTTGTTAACCAAATTAGGGTGGTTAACCAAGGATAGGGGTTTTGGGTTGGGGCATTGAAATTTTGAAGCTCGATGGTCAAAGTGCATCAAAGACCATGCCACATTTAATTTGTTGTGCATGTTTAGTGCTTGCCTTATAATAGGGGGAATTTAACAACAATTTTGAAAAAATAATGGAAATTCAAATACATTTTTTGTTTCTTATGTTTTATTAAACAAAGAAAATTTTCATGAACATATATGTTTGTTTTTCATTTTTTGTGATATAACCACTTTGTCAATCATCCATGAGAAGAATAAGCCAAATTTAGTTATAGGTTAAGAATAAAATACAAAAAATTAATAATCCTTCAATATTTTTGCAATTTGTTGGAAACCATTGTTTAAATATGGCAATTTCATAAAATTTCCCTCCAAATTTGATGATTTTGGCACATTTTTTCCACAAAAACCCTTGTGCTAGATTTGATTTTGATCAACACAATGCAAAAATTCACCCAAATAAAATTATTTGCAAATGAGTGGTCATATCATTTTAAAGTTTTACCAAATGGTGTTTTGGTATATTAATTACCATAATACCTTTACCATTTCAACATAAATTAATTTTTTTTGTTTTTTACCAGACTTTTGAAATTTTATTTATAATTTGTGTTGAATTTTAATAAAATCAAAATTTCCATTGTTAGGTTTGAACCGTAAACCTTTAAGATAGGGTTTTAAAAGTAAGGCAATATAAACATAGTAGGTTATTCCATAAAACTCATAATACTTTGTTTTATAATTTATATATCCATTACTTGTTGAAAATTCCAAAATTAAAAAACCAAATGTCAAGATTAAGATTTAAGATTTAATTAATTATTTGGTAGTTTATTGGTGAAATGGTAAAATTACTATTAAATACCATAATTTGACCAAACCCGATCAATCGATTAAAAACGTACAATTTGTAAATTATGCTCATAATATATTGTCATAATTTTCAATCTACAATACAACTTAGTAATTGTATTTCTTTGTTTTTAATCCACCACATGATATATGCAAAATAAATCTACTTTTGCCTTGAATACTTTGAAGATATATTTCAAGATTTAATAAACATACAAATTCATTTTTATGATGCAGCTTCATTACAAACGAAGGGTGGTTGAATATTGTACTGGTTCAAGTTCATTTTATATAAGTGAAACTTATGACTTTTATCAAAGTTTTAAACAAACAAAATAATCTAAATGAACACATTCCTCAATTTATGTAAGGGGAAATTTTGAACAAGATATGCCAAGTATGGAAAAGGAAGTGTAAGGGAGGGATGTTGTGTGTGTATGTGTGTGCATAAAGAAGTTGGGGATATAAAAATGAATTGGTTTGTATAAGAGAATATGTAAAATGGAAAAACCTTCCAATCTCCCATTAAATTTGCTTACATGAACTATTTAATTCCCCCCTAACCATTTTTCAATATAATTTGCCCGAACTTAAACTTTAATGATTAATCCCAAACCCTAATACATAAACTCATACGTGTTCTTGCCAAGGAAGCAAATAATTGAAGAATGGAACAAAAGTATATACAATACATGATCATCCAACCATGGAATTATCACAAAATTGAAAAGAAGTCAACAAGTTTTTGCACGTACAAAAATTGGCAATCCACATGACACAAATGTAAAGAAGCTACATAATACCTCTTTGAAAAAATTATGGCCTTCAAAAAACATGCTTGTTACACCTTGAACTTTAGCCTTCATAATAATAATAGTGTCATGCAACTCTCCATTGGTTGATGCACTTCACGTAAAGGAAATTTTGAATAGTATAAAATTGTTGTGCAATTATGTGGACAACTAAAGGTAGATGGGTATTCAACCTATTACAAAACTTGGATTTCATAAAGGCCAACATAGAAATAACATGTTTTGTTTTCCACACTATTTATTACTTGCACCACAATAAACTCAACCAATTTGACATACATAGGAAAACTATAAACTAGTATGCAAGATGGTTTCATGAGGCACCACATATTATTAGATGATTTAGGTTAAAAGGGGTAGTCATGCATGTTTATACATTAGATTTCATAGTTAAAAACATTTCATGCGAGTGATTGATGAATGAAATGTCACAATTTAACTAGAGCCAATATTGGGGATACACAACCCCAAGGGCATCCATGATGGCATTAGTTAAAAACACAATTTTTAGTTCCATAATAAATGTTTTTCCAATTCCTAAAAATAATAAGATGAAAAATTAAATTCATCGAATAAAAAAAATAAATTTATACATATGTAAATATTTTCATGTTCATAGCCAAGCAAAGTTTTGAAGGCCCAAAAGTTATTTGTAGTAAAATTTGAAATATAATCACAATAGATGACATAGACGTCATGTTGACAAACCTTGATAGTTGCCATAAGTCACACACAAATACATCCCACATTTATGCAAACTTGATCAATGCATGGAAGGCCAAGCAAGATTTGTAAGTCCAACAAATGTTCATAGTTCATATTTGTTTATTGATTTGTAGGAATGGTCAATGCCATTTATTTACTAACAAAATTTTGTATTCTACCATTACTTTTTTGGGTAGGTCAAAGTCAAAATCCACTTTGATTTAATAAAAAAAATCTTATTCCCTTTGTTTCCATGAGCTTTGCAAGTTTCGTGATCTCTAAATACTTTTTAGGCATGAGTGCAAACTAAACATGCATGTTTTGCAACAAAATCTCCAAGCGCTTCACCAAAGGATGTGTAAATAAAGTTAACACTAACAAATTTATGTAATGGGCCATATAATGGATCCCTATAAAGTGTGGAGCATAGTCATCCTAGATTTGTTTTGTAACATTAAACTTGGTGCCTTGAATACATTCACACCAAAGTTAGCTTGAAAATTGATGAGTTTGTTGGCAATTTATGTTGTTGGCAAACCCCTTTCTATCATCAAAACTTTCATAATTACTTTTGGGACAAATTAACTACTTTTTTGGCATTTTCTTTTGCTATCCCATTTGCTAATTGCATAACAATAGTGTGATGATTGTGATTAGCAATTTCAACATGGTTCTTTGCATGCTTACATCTTTTTGTGTAATACAAATCCCTTTTATTCACTTCCTTTTTAGCTTTCTTGCTCCATGCATACTTGCAAATGAACTTCACTTCAAAGTGAATAATTTTTTCTTCCTTTCACATGTGTAGAAATTTTGCACCTAATAATGTGTAAGGAACCAACTTTGCCCATGGTATCTTAGTAGCCCATGTTTCTTAAAACTTCCTCCTCCTTTTGTAATTCTTCTCAACATCACATTAGGTGGGGTGGGCAAGTTTGGTCCAAGGGGTGGAAGCTCATTCAAGCACACAAATCATAATCATCTTTAGGATTTGGAATGTCATAGGTGATTGAAAAGGTGTAAAATGAAATGAGGAGGCAAAATTTTGATTAAGGCATAGCGAGAGGCTAAGTGACAACAAAGTTCCTACTAGAAACTTAAACATGTCAGATGGCGTCAGTTGGGGTGCCATAATGAAAATGTGAAAAAGGACAAGAACCTCTACTTGAACCTCTACTTTTTTCACAAGTTTCTAGTGACAAGCATAGACTATGAAGAAGTTAGTTGTTAGACATAAAATGCACATGTTTATATAATCAAAACATTCAACAAACACACACAATTGTAGAACCAAAAGATGAAAAAAATGTTCACTTTAACATGTTTAGCTTGATTTGGGGATTTACAACCACCCAACTGTGACTATGTGATAACACCCTAGCTACACTCTTGAATCTAGGTGGTGATGAAAGTAATGTGTAATAAAGCAAATCAACATCTTCACATCTTTGGTGGTTGCTTTTTGATAAGAAAACTTTAATTTTTTCCTTGGTTTTGCTTTGTACAAATATTCTTGACATTTTTAAAAGTTGAAAAATGGTGATAATTGATTATAAAAATACATTGTTACATAATCAAATCCCAAATCCTAACTCAGACCATTGAATTCAAGTCCAAATTGTTTTCCCTCAATTTTAAATACGTGTTATATGTGAAGGAGTTAAATGGTCCCAACAATGCAACAAAAGTTATGTTTGTAGGATGTACCTACCTATTCATCAAACTTTTTTATAACATAAAAATTT
Organism: Sphagnum tenellum; assembly: GCA_963921925.1. Lineage (NCBI taxonomy): Eukaryota > Viridiplantae > Streptophyta > Sphagnopsida > Sphagnales > Sphagnaceae > Sphagnum > Sphagnum tenellum. The sequence continues at coordinate 4,974,255 of OY998143.1, read as the reverse complement.
CTTAAATTTTTTGTGTTGTACCTAGAGGGCATGTTATAGTGCGCAATTTATTATGGTTGAATCCCTAGTTCATTATAAATATATATATAAGATTCTATTTTGATAGATAAAATGGTTTCAAATATTTCAAAAGATGTTTCATTTTCCTTCACTATGATGAAAAAATATATATTTTGAAAATTTTAACATGACTTAAAAATTTTTTGTCAAAAAAACACTTGCTATTCAACTAGAGTAATCATTCACATTGCAATTGGGTGTTTTGTTTTCACAATGAAAGAGTGTTACGAAAGATGTAAAGCCCGCGCTTTTGATTCAATTGCATTTGTAACATCATAAATCTTATGCCACATAAAAGCCACATTCTAAAGCCTTTACTAGAGAGCATTACCAAAATTGGGCTTGCACTCAACTCTAGCCTTAGACACCCTTATTTTTTTGGGGAAATGGCCTTTGCCCTTGGCATTATTATCCTACTACACTTTGTATCACCAAAGGAGTGCAAAATGGTAAGAAGAAGCAAGTAAGCAAGTTAGGGTTAGTTGTTACCGGGATCACAGGTCAAGCAGTCACCGCATGATTGCACCTAAGTACTGGGTGAAGCTAGTTCTGTCCCCACTGCCGGTTACCACAAGAGGGCAGTTACACTGCAATGACAGGCTGTAGCCGTTACTCTCCCCCCCTCAGGACCCCGTTTCCTACTATTACGTTCTACCCCATGGTAAAGGTAAATATATTTTTTTCCCCTTCAAATTCTTTCTAAATGGGCTAGCCTAGTTTCCTATTTTCTATCCCATGGTAAAGGTAAATATATATATATATTTTTTCCAATTATTTTTTCAATGGGCTAGCCTAGTTTTCTATTTTCTACCTCATGGTTTATGTTTATGTTTATTTATTTATTTATTTTCAAATTCTTTTCAAATGGGTTAGCCTAGTTTCTTTTCTACCCTAGGGTAAAGGCTTTTTTTTTTTTTTTTCAATGGGCTAGCCTAGTTTTCTATTTTCTACCATGTGGTAAAGGGAATTTTTGAAAACATTCTTTTTAAATGGGCTAGCCTAGTTTCCTATTTTCTTATCCCATGGTAAAGGTAATTTTTTTTTCCAATTAAAAAAAAAAATGGGCTAGCCTAATTTCCTACTTTCAACCCCATGGTAAAGTTAATGTTTTTTTAATGGGCTAGCCTAGTTTCCTACTTTCTACCCCATGGAAAAGGAAAATTTTTTTCTCAATTTTTTTTCTTCACTAGGCTACCCCTAGTTTTCCTACTTTCTTACCCCATGGTAAAAAGGTAAAAAAAATTTCAAAATTTCTTTTCAATGGGCTAACCTAGTTTTCCTACTTCCTACCCCATGGTAAAGGTAAAAGTTTTTTCAAATTCTTTTTCAATGGGGGCTAGCCTTAGAGGCTAGGCTATAGTTGTACAATACATAATATTATTACTTTTAGGTTTTCTTCTCCAAAAGAGTGATAACCTACTTCCATAAGGATTTGGGGTATTGGGAATAGCAAATTGATCAGCTGATTTTGGCACAAATTTCCAAGTGCTCTTGTTTTTCCAAGTCAACTTGATGTTTTAAATGAAAACTTCAGAAGGCCAAAAATGTGTAACCCTAAAAATTTTAGCCTCATAGACCATCTTTTTACATTAGTTTACTTTTGGGAGTTTCGAGTTTAAATTTTGGATCCCTCTCTCTCTCTCTCTATTTTCTCTTTCAATATTAATAAGTTTTTAATGTAAATTTTTGGACAGAATTTTGGGGACTTGTGATGATAGGTGGGGGCGGGGGGGGTGCTTGGAACGGAATTTCGTTGACCATTTTTACCACCACCCTTGTGCTCCTCCATTAATCCCATGGGGATTGCATTTTTTGGGGGTTGGTTACAATTTTGTCATATGCTCTATGGTTTTGTTGTTAGGCTTTGATGGATGGGGAAAAAGTTGCATCAAATTCTAGCTTGCAAAAATCTTAGGATGCTTGAAATTAAACAACAACTACTACTACTTAGTACTACATGCCCCCAACAAAATTTTAGCATTAAAAAAATGATGCACCTAATTCACTTTCTTGGTATTAATTTTTCCTTTCTCTTTTCATTTATGTTTAAAGAAAGTTCTTTGGTTAAAGAAATAAAATCACAAATTTGTCTTATGTCATGGTTTTATGGTTGGAAAAATTTTCCATCAAGATCTAGCTTGCAAAATCCTAGGGTGCTTAAATTAAGCAACAACCTGTAAGCCCTAAGAAGTTTTTTTTTAGCATAAAACAAATTGTTGACCTAATTCACTTCCTTGGGTTCAATTTTCCTAATTCTTTTATGCTTAAAAGAGAGTCCTTGGGCAAAGGAAATAGAATTATGATTTTGTCTTATGTTAAGGTTTTGATTTTAGGATTTTAGGGTTTACTAGATTTGATGGAAAAAAGTTTCATCCAGATCTAGCTTGCAAAATCTTAGGATGCTTGAGTAACAACAATTTTCTAGCATTGAAAAAAGTCAAACAAAAAATATATACCTAATTCACTTCCTTGGGTTTGAATTTTTCCTAGTTTCTATGCTTAAAGAAAGTCCTTGGATAAAAAGTCTTTAGAATAGCCTCCATTTGTTGGTCTCCTTTACACCAAAAAGTCCACTTGTTCCCAAGGATTTAAAAACAGATATTGGGAATTGAAGTACAATGTGTGTATTTAGTGCATTGGACGTATTTAATGCATTAATTCATTTGTTGGGTGATGGGAACTTGGAAGAGACACACACATTGGCAATTGCACAATGCATAACTTATACCCCCACTAAGTAAGAGGGGGGGGGGAGGGGCGGGAGGAGAGGGAAGGGAGGGGTGGCACTAAATTTGTGTCTAGATTCCATAAGTTTGAATATTGTGGGTGGCTTGAATATGGGATGATCTGTTTTAATTAAGTTTGCCTCCATAATAACACATGATGAATTGTGGATATAAAGATGTTCAATTAAAAGGTATCAATTGTAAAGTGTCCAAAAGGACTCCAAATTCTCATATCTAATATTCTCATATCCAAGGCCATTACTAAAGCTAGCTTGTTTGTTTCATACTTAATGAAAGCATTGCGTGATTAGTGGAGTTTTGTAGTTATTAACATAGTTGCAAATTTCACCATCAACTATGCAAAGGAGGGCTACTTTTAGTACTAATCACAAGGGTGGGCATTATTGGGTATGTATGTATTAGTGGACTCATTTGTAGTTGGATGCACTTATTTAGTACTGCCTAGTGGTTTGATTGTTGACCCGAGTTTAGATGGAGAGATGAGAGCACGGACTTGCTAAGGATCTTATTTTGGTTTGGTTTGGTTTGGTTGGGTTCATGAGAGATTGCAAGGGAGAATTCTTGTTTGACAATATAGATCTCCCAACAATGTTGACAGCTTGAGGATTGCTATGAAAAGTTGCAAAATTTCAATGATGCACAAACACTACTAGGCACTTCAAGCATTGAGCGAGAGGATTGGATGAGCCTGGTATTTCCTTGTACCAATTGTCTGATGTAGCCAAAGTGGCTATTAATTATCCAGGAAAAAAAAAAAAACCCAAATATAACACACACTAATATGATTGAAAAATAAATAAATCCTCCTTACTTCTATACTCTTGGCTACCTAATTGGAACTTATTATAAAAATCTGGTGAATTTGGGCCATTTTTTTTCCTCCCCACTGAAAAACCCTTTGTATAGGTTGAAATCATATTTTTTTGTAGGTTAAAATTTGGTGAAAATTTGTGATCATGAGCCTTGTTACCTTCTCCATCTTTGGAGATTTGTTGGCAAATTTGCCACTAGGTTGGTGCAATACATGTTAGATTTCAACTTCCAACTTCCTTGACTTGACCCTTTCATATATCCATCATAAGTTTGGTTGACTATAAAATATTGGAGATTATGTAGTTGCATTGCATGCAATGCATGTTAGCAAACTACATTTTTCCAGTCCCCCCACCCCCCCCCCCCCCTACCCACTCAAAACAAAAGCCAATTATGACCTGAAACCCAACTTTTGTCGCCAGACTCCCCAGGTGTTGTCTCTGCAGTATTCACTTCCAGTTTAGTTAGTTGGTTGGTTGGTCATAGGGATGACCAATTTATAATTATTTATAAATAAATAAATAAATAAATAAATAAATAACATATAAAATCTTAAAATAAATAAATAGTGATTCAATTTTTTATTTCAATTTTTTTAATGAGGAGAGATAACGAGTCCTTGCTACAAAGAGGACTGCAAATTGGATCACTGAAACCCATCACCCTGTGTCTTAAAAAATAAAATAAAATAAAATAAATGAAAACCCATCATCTCATGTCTCAAAAAGAAAAGAAAAAGAAAAGAAAAGAAAACCCATCACCTAGTGTGTCAAAAAATAAATTGAAAAAAATAAAATAAAATAAAAAACAGCTCCAACCATCTTGTTGGTATAATACAAGAACTTGGGCAAAAGATTTAAACATTTGTGAAAATTTCAAAACACAAACTATGGTTTAGGCTTTTAGGCATTAGGCGACAAAGCTACTTACTTACTTACTTACACAGACACATACTCAATCACTCATTTGAGGCTCTCATGTTGATTTTTGAACTTTTGTTGATTCATCTTCAAAGGTTGGAAAAGATTCAACAAAGGATACACAAAAGCTGATTGCAAATTTAAAACTAAAAAAAAAATTAAAAAAAAATAATCAGTATCTATGATATACATACTACCATACAAAATGTTTTTGAAGATAAGACAATATTGTCAGATCAAAATTAGAATAATGGGTGGTGGTGTGAAATTGTTTTTTGAATTTTTGTTGTTGTTGTTGGGGTGTCTCTTTTGTGCATGTAGGACTGACCTAAATTAAAAGTACTACCTAGTAGAGAGAGAGCGAGAGAGAGAGAGAGAGTGTGTTTTTACAACTAAAAATTATGACACATTGTTCTGACAAATTGAACATAGTTTCCAATGACTTGTCAGTCCAGCTTTGACAAATTGTTTTTACCTAGCTAAGTAGCTGACAAACCAGAGGCCCCAGGGAGCTCACTATTACATACTACTCATCAACCAAATCTATCCCCCCCATCCTTTCCTTTCCCCCTGGCTTTTATTTGCCTGACAAAGGCCCCTCCTCCCCAGACTGTACTAAGAAGATTCACCCAACTGCAGCACTCTCTCTGACTTCTCTCAACTATAAATCCCACCCAACTCCACTCCACACTCCAGATTTTTCAATTAATCAAGGTCAAAAATTGCAACAGTAGGTGAAAAAAAGGATTCCACATCCCAAAGCCAAGTGTGTTGTATTTTTATTCAATTTTATAATATTTATAAGATTGCATCACCCACAAAAAAAAAAAAAACAAAAAAACAAAACAAAACAAAAAAAACACTTCATTGGAAGTTGGAATAAAAAGGTGTTCAAGTCTTGGTGAATTCCATTGAAAGATACGGGTTTGAAAAAACAAAAAAAAAAAAAACTCATCTCTAAACGTTTAGGGTATTTATGAGACTCTCGCTTAAAGAATAGTGTTTAAATTTTTTGGCATGCTTCTTTTCTTCTCCATTTTAGTGTTTTTCATTTGAACTCATAATAGCTAAGTTACCATGCTCTCTCCCTAAACCCTACTTCCAACCCAAACTAAACTTACATGCACTTGATTGGAATTTTTAGCATTCCAAACCGTTCATGGGTGGTACTCCAACAATTGGGATTGTGTTCATTCCATAGTAATGAATCAATCACTATCCCTAATCTCACCAATTTTCACCAATGAACCCAATGTGGTTGATTTTTAGACAAAGGCGAGTAGTAGCTTTAATAATATACTCTGAAAAAGATCTCGAAAGTGGTCGAGTTTTCTACATCCATGTTTTTTCTAGGATTTTTTTATGTGTAGCCAAAGTGGTGACCATCAGTAGGAATATGTAGAAAAAGTGGCTATCATCCTTAGGAAGATTTAGCCAAATCTGGCTATCAATCAAATATGAAGTTCAAATCTTTAATCATCGTTCTATGTTTTTGGCCATGCATTGAAAACCACATATATAGATTTGGCTATTTTCAGTTTTAAAATGATTTTTGGCAAAATTTCAAATACTCTTAGGTCTTAACTTTGGTGCCTATTGCATGGACTTCACATCCATGAGGATGAATTTTGTGGACAGAAAAATAAAAGATGTTAGATCTTATTGTTGGGCATGTGAAGAAGAAGTTATGGCTTTTGAATCAGTTGTGAAATGTGCTAGCGAACTTTGGAGTAATTTTTGTGGACATCAACAAGCACCCAAAAACTAAGACATTTACCGAAAAACTCGTTGAAAGGCAATCCCAAGATCAATACTCTATGGATGGTCGGTCCATGGCTTCTTAGTTCAAAGCCTTGAGAGTTGCATGCAAAGAGACTCCAGTTGCATGAAGCATTACTTGAGTAGGTAGCGAGTTCAGTTCTGTAAAAAAATTGGAACTAAGATGGTGGTTGTCACAATTGCATGGGTTTTAAGGTAGAAAAGCTATCCAAGAAATTCTTGCACTAAAAGATAAATTCAAGCTAGCTCAATCAATTGTGACAAGTATTTAGGGGTTTAGGCTTAAATGACAAACATATGACATCATTTAATCAACAATTGATGAAAACACGAAACGAAATCATGAAAAATTGTTGTTACGGGTTTTTAACTCATCTCAACCTAAGACAAGGGTACCTACTAATCCTCTATTATTGGGATGCTTGGGAGGTCACACTTATTGAGCAAATTGGTCATGTGTTGGCCAAGAGGAGAATACTTACTCAAAGAATCCAAAGGGGTACCTTTGCGAGTTTGGACATATTACATATATATGTATATAAAGTCAAATTACTAGAGCAATTACTTTTCAATAGGTGATTGGGTGATTGGGTCAATATTTTGAAATCTTTGTGTGTTTTTATCAAAATGAAAAGAGGAGCAAAAGTCTAAGGGATGAGAATAATGTTTTGGCTAGTGCATTATTTGTAACTTGTGTTTCATGCAAGTGGAACTACTAGGCTAGTATATGTGTATCTCGTTGGGAAATGAAAAATTGTTAGGGTACTATTTCATCTTGACAAAAGTTGCACAAAAATTCAAGAGCAAAAGTCTTGTGATCTAAAAATAATAATCAAGGTCTCAATTTAAAAACAAGTAGGAAGAAAGCTTGATATTCAATTAAATTTTTTGACTATCATTTGTGTACCCAAATCATTGGATTCCAACAACATTGGTGCATACCCAAAAATTCAACCTCCTAATTTTAATTAAAATACGGTTGGAAATTCCAACCCAATTAATCCCTTCTGAGTCCCCTACCCTTCTCCCACCAACCCTTTTGCAACACTTTGGTTTTGTTCATCCTTTTGCCTCAATGTTGTTCCACTCATTTTCACAATTCCACCAAATTAAGGAAGCAAATTAGGCTACTTAAAATTACCAGCTCCTTGTTCAGACAACATGGAGTTAATGGGGAAATAAAATAAAATAAAATAAAATAAAAATAATTTAAAAAGTAATAAAAAAATCAACTAAGGACAACAACTTACTTGCTTGCTAGTGAGAAAAAATTGGACATACTTGACTAACACACACTTTGGCTTTGTCATAAATAATTAAATATTTACTTACCTTGACACTGTAGGAGGGTAGGTGAAAAGGCCAACCAATAGTAAAAGTACATTAGGAGTTAGGAGCGCTGTAAAAGTAAGTCCTATAACACAGTAAAAAAAAGGGAGTTAAAAAAAAAGAAAAGAAAGGTCTCTCTGGTCAGCTCCCCCCCTCCACTCATGAGACAACAAGGGGTTGCCAACTTAACCGCAGTTATCTTTAATGAGACCTTGTTTGTGACCGTGCTTAACAGCTGCAGTTATAACGTTTCCACCCCCCCCCCCCCCCCCCCGCCCAACTCAAAGTCTTTAACCCTGGGGGCAACACACGAACCCACCCCCCAAACCCCCGGGTCGGGCCATGGCACATTATTAACCAGTTGGATGGATGATGGTCGTTGCCATGTTGAGTTGACATGGAAGTTAAACCCTGGTTAGTTAACAAGAGCTAGCTCCCATACCCCTAAACCCCCCTTTCATCTGAATAATACACTAGTATGAGTGGGAGTGACCTTTGGGCTTGATTGTGTGATCTAGGGTTAAGGCTTAAGGACCGGACTTTAAAATCGGTACAAAGAATTGAATCAAATTCACATCAAGAGGTCCCTTACTTAACCTACGGGACACACCCCCAAGATGTGGAAGCTCACACTTAAGGTGCCTTCCTTGGATGGATGAATGGATGGATGGATGGATTGATGGCTGGCCCAAGACAATTTATTCATTGAGTACATTCATTTTGGCTGGACAAATCATGTGGAACATCCGATATACATACCACATGATGATCAATATACCTTCTCTTGAAACCCATAGGGTCGTGGTAGTGGTGGTGCTTGTCCAGTTGTGTTGTCTTACAACCTTCTTACAAAGTACCAATGTTAAAACGGTGTCCGTCAACATTTGGGAACCCCCTTCCCATCCCACCCCACCCTCCCCATGTATGGAAACAAGAGGACGGGTACGATGGGGGGGGGGGGCCTTAAGGGTACTCTATTACTACTACTCTTACGATGCAAGATATTTGCCGACACTTGGAAACATGTTGCTTAAGCATGCGGTTTCTTAGAGGGAATCCCAAGTACTAAAACAATATTGCCATGAACCGCCTTCCTTCCTTCGTTCCTAATACGCACACATATGTAAAGTGGCGGGGTCACTAAAAACAAAAAAGTCCAACTATGAAATGCCTTCAAATGGGTCGTATTAGTCACACTAAAGCTAGCGATTATAGATACTTTGATTGTTTTCCGCAATGATTTGAGTCAATTGGGTATATATGTATTTTGTTGAAAAGTCCAATAATTTGGAATGGACCCAATTTGTGAGAACGAAGCCAACGGTAAAAGGCCATATAGAAAGACGATTCCGGCCAATTGTCCTAGATCGGCCATCCATCTATTCATCCATCCATCAATCCATCCATTACTATTGGTGTGTCAAGGAGAAAACCTAGGGACAAAGTTGGGTAACTTTGATGCATGGAGAGAGAGAGAGAGAAAATATTTACAACATTTTACCCACATGAATTTCTCTCTTGTGTTGTTGTTTGTGTTGTTCTTTTCACACATGAACTTATTATTGTTAAATTTAGGGTTTGAGGAGTGAGATCATGAAGAGGAGAGTTAGCCAATTGTAGGCTAATGAGACCCCACCCCTAAAATTATTTATTAAAAATAAAATTTTAAAAAAATATATAAAGAAAACCCAACCCTATGTACTTGCCATCTTTCTACTCATGCTCACTCAAACCACTTAGCATTTTTCCTTTGTAATCAAGAGCAAGAGATCATTTAGGCATGTGCCTCATTGCACTAACTCAACTTACTTCAATCTTTCATGTAACCAAGCTCTTCCTCTAGTCAACTCATACTATTTTTTTTGAGGGGGGGGGGGGGTGGGAGGGGAGAGGGGGTTTGTGTAGCAAATTTTTTTGGGGTAGTCCCAGGAAAAAAAAAATTCACAATAATTTTTTATTCTACATGTGAAAAATTAATTAGGAATTGCACAATCAATTCCTTGATCTTAGAACCCCAGAATCTAACTTAACTTTTACTCAGTTGTTCATACATAGATGTCACAACAACAAAGCTGTGATGTCTGCCCAAAAGCATCCCATACTAAATGCATGCCATTTATTTTAGTTTTGATATTAATTAAGAACTTTTTGCATGGTCATTACTAATAAGCTGAAGTCTTGAATTGGGATTTTATTATAAAAATAAAAATAAAAAAATAAAAAAATGAAGGAAATATTTTGTATATGAAAATTCAGAAAAACTCATGCTTCTCAAATTTAGTGTACTCTACGAAATAGTAATAGTAGTAATAATAATGATAATAATAATAATAATAATAATAATAATAATTTTGGTCAATTTTTACAAGGTCTTGGCACCCTTTGTTGTTATACTTCTTTTAGAACACTAATACTTGGCCCCAAGATTGTAGGATTTTTGGGAGGATTTTTTCAACCCAAAAAGAATTGGGAAATTTTCTAGTGAAAATTTGACCTCTTTTTTTTTTTTTTTGAAATTGATAAAAAATTATTGAATTTTTTGGTGGGGTAGCCTAGTCTTGGAAGTTGCCTTGTGCTTTGAAGGAAAATTGTGGTGGGGGGGGGGGGGTGGGATAGTGAAGGCCCGGGAATGCTCAAGAATGTTGTTGACTATCAATGTTCATAGTGGGTCTTGGATCCGTGTACATTCAAGCAAGATTTCGACACACATTTATCACATCATAAGTCCCACACATCTTTATGGACCCATAGTAGCATATGATAAGTAAAGTGGGTGTAAACTGTTGATGCAATGACAACAACAACAAGAGGAAAAATTATATATTAAAAAAAAGAAAGCAATTTTTACAAAAAAAATGTATATATTATAAAAATTATGGAACTTGAGGTATAAAAAACCCCAAATAAAATAACTAATTAAGTATTTATTCAACTAGATATTAAAGTGAAAGGGTGCACCTAATAAGCCTGACATTCAAAAGGCAAGAGAGATGGGGAAGGGAGTAATAATAATAATAAGCAATAATAAGCAATAGTAGTAGTAGCATCAAAATGGTCACCTTGACTATGGACCTTTAAATGTAGGCATTAACATTTATAACAATATTTTGTATGTACGTATGTACATCTCACTTGACTCCTTTGGAGCCACACTCGATATGAGTAGCGACTCATCGGCATTCAAAACAAAAGTATGACCGCCCATCCATCCATCCGGTCCCTTCGCCCTCTATAACGGGGTTATAATGGTACTTCCTATTACATTGCATGGTAGAATGGACTGGCCTGAATCGAGGCTGTGCCCTTTGACCCTTTCCGGAAAATAAATAGTGAAGACAGATGGATGACCTTGTAGGATGGATGTTGTGTGGATGTGAAATATTTTTTCATTGTATTACAGCCAACTAACTATAGTGGTTAGCTTTGTACTAACCATTCACATTCATCTCTACCTACCTACCTACCTATCTACCTAGCATTAGTTTTTTTTTTTTTTTTTTGTAAAAGGAATTTTTGTTTGGAGCGGGAAGATGTAGTAAAAGTGGCCATCATGTTTAGAAAGATTTAGCCAACTTTCACAAGAAATAAAATATTTGATTATCTTTTTATATTTTTGGCTATATGATGAAAACCAAAGATACAATAAATCTGGCAAAACCCACCTTCCCCGCTCTCCCACCCTCTCACTTCTAAACATTTGAAAACCTCAAAAATCATTTCTTTTTCAATTTTTTAATTTTTAATTTCCATTTTTCAATGAAATTTCACCAATAAAACAAACACAACTACCTATGTAGTCACCACCAAGGGCCTTATCTACTTACATAATAACCACACTTACATTGCTTACCTATTTACCTCTGGTACGTAGTACCCTCGTACATACAAGGGTTTACAAGATAGGTTACCAAGGTGAAACTTTAGTAACTGGGTCATCCATGGTTCATAGGGCTTAGGGTTGTGGTTCATCCACAACTGAGAATCATAACGGGTTTCCAATGAATGATGGTGCAACATAATCCATCCTTAATTGTTGTTGTTGTTGTTGTTCTATTCTATTCCAACTTTTCATTGGAAAATCTGAAAATTAGTTGCAAATTTTGGGTCTGCAAGTCTTTGTGTAGGCTCCTTGGTTAGCCAACTTTGGTGGTTTCAGACTTCATTCATTCAGGGGGAAAAAATTCATTGAGTTCAGATTTTGTCTGTCAGCTGGAGCCCCCAGTGTTTTTGTCAGCTCAGTTTAGGCTCCCCAAAAACCTCATGATGGGTTTTAGGTTTTTCATGGCTTTCTAGGTTGCCTGAACTGATCCTTTTCCTCCCTCACACATTGAAATCGACACACCCTCACCCTCAAGGGAATATTTCTTCCCCCTTGGTTTTCGGAAAACTCTGAGTTTCCGTCCACAGACTAATTATTTTACTGAGACTCGACTCGCACACAACTTATTTATGCACCGAACCAGTCTGAATTATTGAAAAGGCTGAGCCGAACTGGAGAATTCTTGTTCTGAATTTCAGAGCCTCAAATAGACAATCTCGATATTGATTCCACCCACCCAAGTGAAGTTTTTTTTGTCCGAGAAAGCTAAGCTTGATTGGAAAATTTGAATTTTTCGTGCGCATTTTTCTTCTTGTTGTTGATTGATTAACCAACTTTTTTGCTTTTTTTTTTTTCGTTTTTTTGTTTTCGGTAGAGAGATACTTAACAGTTTGAAAAGGCAAAGGCCAAAGGAAGCTATTGATTGGACCCTACATGCATATACTCTTCTCACCGGACCGGACCAGACCGGATGGATATGTGCAACATCGTTGGGATGGACGGCCGGGGCTTCTCCTCCTCCTCGGTCTCGTTGTCCTTGAAATAAGGTCCCTAGACAACTGGTCCTAAATGCCTCGGTAAGTAGGACAATTGTGAGAGAAAATGACATTTACCCACAACAACAAACACCGCAAGTATAGAAAGCAACACTTGGAACCCATTTCCGGGTAACCTTCTTCTATCCTTCGGTCTAGTCCAATTGGAGTACCATTCAATACCCCCAAAAATCCAAAAGGTACCCACCCAAAAAACTTTTAAAAGAAAAATAGGAATTTGAACTTATATGAGCCAGTTACAAATGATAGTTGAAGTTAGCAATCAATTGAATTTTCTGCAAAACAACTTGTCCCATACACTACTCTAAGAGCATAGTTTTTCAGCTGATATTGTAACGGACAAAACTTGAGTTATTAGTCACTAAAAAACCCCCAAAGAACCAAACCATATATACAAAAGACTAAAAAACAATGAACGGAAAAATTTAACATACCAAAATTAATCTACCCAAATGGTGTTAAAAAATGTGCAAAGGACAAAAGGATCCACTATTAGCAAAAAGGCCTAACTATTGAATATTAAAAAACCACCACCACCACCACCACCACCACCACCACTAAATAATAATAATAATAATTATTATTGTTAAAAAAAAGCAATTGTTTACTAAGTAGTTGGAACATGGTACCCTTGTGAGTTTTCCAATGCAGAGAGAGAGAGAAAAGAAAGAAATTGGTTTGCTTATTGTTGTTGGACATCACGGAGTAGGTTGGGTCTCTTCTTCCCAACAGGAGGAGGAGGAGGAGGAGGAAGAGAGAGAGAGAGGAGTGAAAAACAAGCTTTGAAATGGTTAAGTAGTTGGGGAAGGGGGGGGGAGAAATTAAGGGAATTGGGGGAGTTGGGAGTGTACAAGAGAGAAAAGAAAGAATGACTTAATTAAGAAGTTATATGAAATTAAAAAAAAAAAAAAAGTAATGCAAAACTGGGTACTTAAAAAAATAATAATGGTGGGAAGAGTAGGTACTTATTGTAGACAACAACAAACAAAGTAAGTTTGAAATTGGTTGTAGTTGAGGGGAGGGAGGGAGGGGAATTGGGGAGTTGGGTGTGCAAGGGGATGATAAAAAAAAGAAAAGAAAAGAAAAAATATTTAATTAATTAAGAAGAAGTGATATAATAATAAGGAATAAGAAATTAAAACAAAGCAAAACTGGGTATATACCTTTTTCAAAAAATAAAATAACATAAAATAAAATAAAATAGTGGTAAATGGGTAACATGGCAAGACAACAACAACAAACAGTAGGCAGTCAGAGCAAGAAGAGAAGAGGGGGGGGGGAGGACCTGGGTGCTTAAAATATGAGTGCCTGACACATGAGATCTGCCATTTATGATCCCATCTTTTCCTCAATTCCTCTCCCTCTTCTCTCATCTGTTGTTCACTGATCTGCTCTCTGCTGCTCCTGCTGCTCTTGCTTCTCTCACTACTTACTTACTTACTTACTCCCTCACTGCAAACACTCTCTCTCTCTCTCTCTCTCTCTCTCTCTCTCTCCTTTCTTTACTTACTTTGGCTGCTGCTTTCTCTGCCTTTTTACCCCACCCAGCTTGTTGGTTTGTTGTTGTCGTTGTTGTTGTTGGGGGTGGTGGTGGTACCCCCTGCCTGGTCCCACACAATACAACAAACAAACAACAAGCTCAAACTCCTTTCCATCTTCTTCCTTTAGACTCCCGTCTCATTCAGTTTGCTGAGTGACTGAGTGACTGAGTATAGTGCAAATTTTCTTTTTTTGTTCCCCAAGAGTTTTTTGGTTGTTTGTTTTTGTTGTTGTTGTTGTTGTGGTGGGTTTTTAGTTCAGTTTCTTCTTCAGCTTGGAGCTGCTGATAGTGGAGCTTAGCTGGGTTTGGAGCTTTTTGGGAATTTTTAGTGGGGGTTCTGGTTTGTTCCAGGAGGCTTGAGTTGTGTTGGGATTTTTGAAGAAACCTTGGGGGAAATTTTGGTTTGTTGTTGTGGCTTGGAAGCTTGAGGAGCTGGGAACTGCTGCTGCTGCTGCTGCTTGGCTTCCACATTTCACTAAATTTAGTCTTGGATTTTGGTTTTTTTTTCTGGAGCTTGTGGACTGCTCTGATTGCCACCTTCTTCCTGTCATTTGTCAGCTCTTTCACTTGCTGGAGTTGGGTTTTGCATTTATTGTGTGCAAGGAGGGAGAGATACTAGAAAAAGTGATGTTCATGAGACCATGAGCTCAGTCAGGGAGGAGGAGCTCCAGTTGTGAGATTTGTGACTTGTTTTCGAGTTGTTGTGTTTTTGTAGGGGTGTGGTTGTGTGTGTGTGCGTTTTCATTATATAGTGTTTGGGTTTTGTTGTTGTTGAGTTGCGTAGTAGCTATGGTGTGAGTGAGAGGAGCATTGCATTGCACGAGACTGATGCAGCAGCAGGGAGAGGCCAATAATCAAGGGGAGGAAGAACAAGAACAGGCAGCAGCAGACAACACAAGCAGCAGCAACAACAGTAGCAGCATGGCGAAGCTAAGTGCTAGTGAGAAGGAGAAAACCAAGCTTAGAGAGCGTCAAAGACGAGCTATCACTACCAAAATCTTCGCAGGCCTTCGCAAATACGGCGGCTACAATTTGCCCCCACGAGCTGACATCAACGATGTCCTCAAGGCCTTGGCAGCTGAAGCTGGCTGGACTGTTGAAGCTGATGGCAATACCTTCCGCACCCAGGTACCCAAATCCCCTTCTCCTTGCTTGCATGCCTTTCTCTTTGATGGGTAGTAGAGAAAATCAGCTCACGGTTCCTTCTACAACACATTCTTGTATGCAAAACCCATAGACCCAAACACTGGCAGTGGACATTGGATCCGGTTTCTATGTGTTTTTTCCATGCTGATTCTTGCAGTGACCCATTTGTTGTTACAGGGAGCAGTGACAAGAAGAGCAGAAGCAGTGGCACAAACTCGGGGTTCTGATATGTGGCAGGGTATTCTACAGCAGCAGCCATCATCAAGTAGCCACCAGCAGCAGCTGTCTCTGCGACAGCAAGGGCCATCAAGGCTGACTTTACGACCACAAAGTGGCAGCCTAAACAACAATACCTTCAACTGCACCTTAGCAGGGTTGGTGACAGATGTTGGTAGTGACCTGCGGGAAGGAAATTGTTCCACCACAGCATCACCCCGCCATCATCATCATGCCATGAGCACATCGTCCATGTCTCTTCTCCACCCGACTTCTGCTTGCATTTCCAATTCCCCTTTTGCCTCTCCTGCATCGAGTGAGGGGGGAGCTCCGAGTGTGCGACTCACTGGTGGTGGAAACAACCCTTATAATCTTGGGGGTGGCTTTCCTAGTGGGTTCTTGCCATGTGCTGCTGCTGCTCAGGCAGTGCCTTCAGATGGAAGAGATAGAGACTCATCGGGTATAAAGGAGGAATATACAACAACAGGAGCAGCCTATTTCAGTGCTGATACACTTGATGCAAGAGAGTTTACCCAAGATTTTTATGCCAGTGGGAGATCAGGTCTGGATCCCCTGGATTTTGGACGAGTGCCTTCTCAATTAGTAGACACACCTGATTTCTCAGGAGGAGTTGGGCAGCAGCATGGGTCATCAACATTGAACCAGATGTGTAACTCTCTCTTCTTCAATGCTTCACAACAGAATCTCAATAGGTTTGGACAGCCACAGCAGCGAGGAGTGCCACTTCCTTCTCTCATGATGCTTTCAGCTGGTCATCCCTTCCTGCAGGAGCAACGTGCATCCAATGAGAACACTCCACTTGGATCACCCCGTATACATGATGGCTCAGGCTGAAAAAAAAGACAAATGCTAGCAAGCAAGCATTGACGATGGTATGGTTTCTTGATGCTTGCTTGCCCTCAATTTGTATCTCTCTCTCTTGTACCACCACAAAACAAACTCATCCCATGGTCTTCACAATGTACCGATTTGCCCTAATTGAAGATATGAAAACTCCAGATGGGTCTGTGGCACTTAGTGCAATGGCTTTTCTGGATTCCGCGTGTGATTTGAAATTTGTGAATGTGTTTTTAGCAATCATGTTCCTTCTATGCATGATGAGCTCAGAAGTTGGCTTCAAATCTCAGTAGAAGCAGAAGAGAAAAACACAAGTACGAAGCAATGCAATATCTTTGAGGCTTATTATATACACTTTGTAGATTCTCTATTCTCATGATTGATTTTGTTTTTCAGTTCATGCAAATGGGATGTACCTAACTAGCTGTTTGAATGAATGACAGGATTGTGTAAATGATTTTCAGCCTACCAATGGAAGGCCCACAATTTTGGTGGCAATCCGCCACGTTTTGCTGTTTGGAATCTGGAGAGGCTTTTCACAAAACCTCAGGCTCTTTTTTCCTCTATGCCGCCTATTATCCCCTTCTCAGTTTCTGAAAAAATAGGCTAAGGGTGCAAAGGTTAGTGGTGGCATTTGGTTGAAGAGAGCTTGGGGGGCAGGGGTTAAACAAAGTGAACAACGAATGAGGTACCAAGTCTTGTCAACAGCAGTTTGTCCATCTCCATCATCTTTCCTTTTTTCACTCTCTTTGAAAATCTCTTGCACCATTTGCTTCTCAAAAGCGGGTGCTCAAAATCATCACCATTTTGCCATCTGAAGAAGGCTAATTTTGGGTGGGACTC
The DNA here is from genome assembly GCA_963921925.1 of Sphagnum tenellum. Classification (NCBI taxonomy): domain Eukaryota; kingdom Viridiplantae; phylum Streptophyta; class Sphagnopsida; order Sphagnales; family Sphagnaceae; genus Sphagnum; species Sphagnum tenellum. Next base: position 4,957,129 of record OY998143.1, on the reverse strand, counting down.
AGGAAGGATTAGATGAACAGTAGGTCAGTCAAGTCAAGCTCTCATTAGGCTCAAAACTTTTTGCAAGCTGCTTTTGTGGGTGGAATTCTGTTTCTACAAGTAAAAGACACTGAAAAAAAAAACCCATTATCATTTGCAAATCTTCTCATAAATTCTCACAATTGAAATTTCAAGGGATTTTTCCCAAACAACAGTCTGCATGCAACAACACAATAAGAGGGTTTTATTCTATGCTTTTTCTTGAGGGAAGGCCTCTTGTCATTTGGTTCAATACTTATGTTGTGAATTTGTTTTTGTTGCTAGTGTTCAAAGGTTGAATGTTTTGAAATTAAAATGAGAAAATCATATGGATTGAAAGTAAAAGCGAACAATGAACCTTTCCTCTTGGTTAAATTGTCAAGAGAACACATTTTAATTTTAAAATCACCAAAAATCATGAAGCGATGTTTAAGATTGTCTATTTACATGTTTTGAATATCGCCAAATTTGGCTAAATATAATTATGGACAATCACCACTTGAGGAAGAGGAGACAAATTATTTCGTTCTTCATTTATTTCAAAATTCTATTCTAATTAATTTGTTTGGTATCCCATTTTGTTTCCTTCTTGTGCGATTTTTGGTTTAGCTCAATTTCAAATTTTTTGAATGTAACATAAGTTGTGGACGGCCATATGCAATCTAAATAATTTAATCTAATGTGCAAGAATACTTTAAAACTAATTAAAAATAACACAATCATCATCCAAGGGAATAAAAAGAATTAAGAGTATACATCCAAGGGAAAAGATGGACTATAACCTCAATTATTAACAGAATGCATCCTTGTAAAACCAAGGAAATTAAGAGGGGGTCAAAATATCCTTTTTGGTTTTGTGGAATTTAAAAAAGCTTTTGACTCAATCTCAAATTCAAAAAATTCATGAAATTTTTGCAGCCCAAAATGTTCCTCCACACATTTTTTCAGTCATTAGAATTATGTGCAGTTATTTTGTCATAACAACAATATGAACTCATGTGCAAAATGGCTTTGACATAGGTGTCTTCTATAACCAATTAAGACTCCTTGTATACACCTTGCATATATGGCATTGGTTAAACAAAGTGAGGAAAATAGGTGTAAAACATCAAGATGGGGAGATTTCCTAACTAATGGCCTGGTAGGATGCGGCAATAGCCTAGTCCAGCCCTGCATTTTGGAAGGACTCTCCCGCACTCATGGGGGACTTGACCCATCATCATAAAGCACAAGGTGAAGGTTATCATGAACCTAAACATTCATAGATCACAAGGTGTAGGAAGGGGAGGATTCTTACACCTACTCCTAAAGGGGCATGGATCTTATGCCTACCATAGGCACATAAGATCACTCAGAATCATTCTTCAATTGCACTGAATTTCTTTTCTATTGGATTGCAACAGCAGACCAGACAGCAGACCTGACTGACAAGCTGTTGGCAGTACCCAATTTCAGTTGCACCCAATTTGAAGGAGGAAAAATCAATTGTTGCAGCAGCATCAATCCAGAGATGATTCAATGAACTTGAAATCAATAGTACAAGTACACTGAGCGAAACAACAGATTCAAATAACAATAAATTAGCCAAACTGAGCTCTGAGTTTGTATCTGGGGGAGCTGAGGGGAAGAGGATGGATGATTTTTGCCCATACATAAAACAGGAAATGCAGAAAGAAATATCAATGCTGTTGTTGAGCAGAGACATAGTCATTGAGCTCATCCAGAACAGCCTCATAGCAGAACCGATATTGTTTCTGTGTGGGCCAATGCAAAGAAATTTATCAGTGCTGTGGAATTCACAGTTTTTCAAGCAAAAAAGATTTGAGATCAAGGAGAGGAAAGGCTGAAAATTCTTAAAATGTGGTACTGGATCAGCAATAAAATAAATTAAAAAATAATAAATACCTGGGTTTGCACCATGCCATCTCGTTGCAGTCTGAACTGCCGCACTGTGTTTTCAATATTGATGGCAGTCAAGTCTCCAGCTAAAATTCGACGTAAGGTGTGGTCAATGGTACAAAAGGTGCCAGTTCTACCAATGCCAGCACTGCATAAAGAAAGTGCAGAGGATTCTCAGGAAACCCCAAAAAAAGAAGGGGGGATGAAAAAAAACCTTTGTTGTACTAGAAAATCACATGACTTTAGGGCCATCACTGCAAGTAATAAATTTGGTGGTGACAAGAAGAATATTGTATAAGGTTTGTTTGGAGAGAGAAAATCAGACCTGCAGTGAACAACAAATGGTCCTGCTTGTGGTGGAATGGAATACAAAGCTCTTACAAGCTCCCGGACTGCACGAGTGGAGGGAGGTGTGGAGAAGTCAGGCCAATCCAAGTACTCGTAATGCACCACTGTAATAGGGGGTTCAGCTGACTGCATCATAGGTTCTTCATCCCCGCATCAGAGCTAAAGATTCATATCATTGAGAAAAGAAATAGATAAAGAGAACACAAAATCAACATAACAGTGTAGGTGGTGTTCTGCCTAACAAAGCATTTTGTATCCCAACCATAGTACTGCACATTCAGGGTACTAAATACTAACCCTAATTCTTCTTTCTCTTTGGACCACATACCATAATCATGTGAAAAATGCCTGTTTTCAGGAGCAGCTCTGAGTCACTTGTTACAAGATTCTACTCCTAACGATTCTGCGCTTTGGGAAACCTTGACATGATTAAAACCCATCTTTTTTTCTCCTTCAGTGATAGCATAGCCTGAGTGGCCTTCACAACACAAATGATTGGTCTATCATAGTAGGAAATGGAAACAAATGTACACAGGCTGGAGAAAATACCTTGATATCTTGAACTTCAAGTATGCGCCTGGCTATTGAACACTGATTCATGGTAGTGCTTTTATTGGTCACTGAAATGCGTCCATAAGCCTGAGTTTGTTCTGTGTCCGGTGGAAAGTAGTGGGCACACTTTTGCTGTCATAAAAACTCCATCCACTCAATTGCAGGTAGTCTACTCATTAGGAAAAGTTTGTCTCTAGTGACAGGAATCAAATCCACATACATGTATACAATTTGACACATGCATCCAGATGTAGGCATGGTGTGGATTTGACAAGATGTGAACTAAGTAGAGTTGACTCATTGTGTCTAGTGTCTAGAGTCAAATCCAGATAGATGAGTAGAATCTAAACCCTAACCCTAAACCATTCATGCTCTATTCACATGATCCACCCTGGTGGATTGAGTTGCCAAGCCAGGCCAATTGCATGGGTAGAAAGCTTTGGAAATTTTTAGAGGAAAAACAATGTACCTGGTTACCAATGACAATACAGGTGAGCATGACAATGACTGGGCATTGCTGTTGGAGAACCATACTCCACAGATCCTTCACTGTGCTTGGGAGTGGCCCTTGTGTGGCTATGTACTTGGGCAGATCTGCATTCCCACTGCCCTGCACTCCCCCCACAAAACAAAATTATGCAATTTTGGTGGTGAGCTTTGAGTTTTAGCAGCAAAATTTGTGAATCCAGAGCATGAGCAACAAGTTTGTGCTCATCAGTACGTATGTACAGGCAAAAGTCAGAGGTAAAGCAGTAGGTTCAGGGAAAAAGGAAGATGGTTACCTGGATGAAGCTTGCATTGATGTAGTCTGAAGATCCAGGCTCCATGCTCTGGGTATCCAGCACCACTCTTGTGTTATCATCTGCCCATTTTTGTCAAGACCCACTTCCAGTTTACATGAAAGAGAACGTCCTCAACACAAGTCATTATCCCATGTAACAGCAACTTCAACCTGAAGATCCAACTCAACAGAGCTAAATCTGTACCAAAGTGGATTCATCTCAGTTGTTGGTTACCACTTGCACAACAGCTTGTGAACTCTTTTGGAAACCTCACATCATTGTTCTCCAACTATCAACTTGGAATCAGTCAAATTCTAAAAAGAGAAAAAAAATGCCCATAACTCCTTCAATGAAAGAAGTCCCTCCTGTAAAGAAAGCTTTGTGGATACAAGCCAAAACATTTGTGTACCGATTCTTGGACTTATTAACACCAGAAAGTGCTGGTGTTGGCAAGGGCCTATTTCTGTTGTTTTCAGACTGCATCACCCAAAACAACCCAAACCCATTATAGACTGCACAAACCTGCATGCAAAAAAAATTAAGCAGTTTCATCAGGTTTTTAGCCCAAATCCCACTTTCCTCATGATATAAAGCATTGGGAAGGGTGATCCAACACAAACAGCAGAATGAATGATTTCCAAAGGACAGTGTTATTGTACCTGTAATCTATCAAACTCCAAACTGATTGGGCTTCGAGCTCCACTGATCTTTATTTTCTGGGTGATCTGTTTGAGAGCTTCTTCACAGAATCTGACTTGAGAAGCAGTCAATGAGGGCACAGAATTCCCATTCTGCATGCTCCTGTCTTGCTGTCTAATTGCTGCTTGAAGATCAAGAGTGACTCTTGGACCTTGCACAAGGCCCAATTTTGGCACCATGGTTTGGGGTGTGGGTGTGACCGGAGAATCCGACATTGCTGGTATTGTCTTTTGTAGAGGTAACCCTCCTACCTCTTCTGCTCTTTGCCCTGTTTGGCCCAGACTCTTCTTAGACCTAAATGCTTTGCCTGATACATTCCCCGTGTTGCTTGAAGTTACAGAAAGCCCTGTGAATCCAATATGCATCATAAAAGCAGAGGTCAAACGATGGGATTGCTTGAAGCCAACATACCCATAAAAATGAAACCAAAGAAATGCTCCATGTAACTGACAGGACCAACAGAGCTGAAGAACAAGAAGGTTAGAAAATGTGCCTCAGAAAAGGCAATGTGATGCAAGTCACCCTACAAGCATTCTCTGACAACTTTGAAGGTGTCGTTCTTTAGAAACAATTGTGTAAGGAAAGACTACAAAGATACTCATGGGTACACACAGCAAGGAGACAACTCAAAAAGAACAGAACAACAAAAAACATATCAAGCAGAAGCAGCCTCAAAGTATCAATCTTGTGTGCATAAAGCAATCAAAATAGATGCACTAGGTTCAATATTGGATTCCATAAACCCTAATTGCATGCATGCATACAGAGGAAGGAGTCAAGATGATAACATTGAAAAGACTCTAAAGAGATCAATCTTGTGTGAAACACTTTGGCACTATAAGGGATGAGAGAGAAACCAGAAGACAGCCACAGTTTTGTGAAGTGATGTATTATTGTCTTGAGCTTAACAAAAGAGCCAACCCTTTGGCAAAATCTCTTGTGAAAATCCAATCCAATCCAATTCTGATCTGATCTCCTCTCCCTTGAAGCTGGCAGGACTGCACTGATGTGAAGCACAGACCCACTCAGAAAACAGAAGCATTTGAAAACCCACTACTACAAAACTAGTATCAACCCTGAAAATATAGTCTCCTGTGCAGATAGTTCAATACAAAATCCAAGCTTGCACCCAGGAGGGGCTGTCTGTGTGTCTCATGATCTAGAGCTTCAAACCCTAAATCCCATTTGTTTGTTTGCAGAACCTTCTTCTGCCAATACAAGAAACACTCCGAGCAGTTTCATATGGACTGCTGTGGAAATGTCCATCACCTCTCATCATTCTCAGAACTTTTGCAACAAGAAATGACATCGTAAACACACACAAAAAATCCTTGAAAAAAAACTAGAAACTTACAAGAATCAACGGTTTTGTTAAATTTTTTTTCCTTACACCCAAGAAGAAGACGACCTGGTTCAGCAGATGCAGATTTAACAACCCAAAAGCTTGAATGATCGATCCAACAGAAAGCAGTAGGAAGAAGATGGAGAAATAGGTCTAGGGTTTCTCTTCACACCTGTGGTTAGAGAGTATTCTTTTGCAGGATGTTTACAGCAGCAGCTCTGGATTTGCTCCTTGAGGAAGAGAAGTAGTGGAGAAGAGGAGACGAGGGATCAACCTCTTGGGCTTTGCCGGTGGTGGTAGTCTGCTTATCCTCCTGCTCCTTCTGACCGTTTCCTCGTCCACGACAAGAAAAAGACTTTCGAGAGATTCACATCGGAAGTATATTCTATTCATCCATGGGCCTTATAGATTCCTTGCAGATGCCGGGAAAACCCAGAGACGGACTTCTGCTGGTAGTCTTTCTTCTCTCTCTCTCTCTCTCTCTCTCTCTCTCTCTCTCTTTGTGGCGAAAGGATTTGCTACAGCTCCACATCGAACCCTAATCAAACCCTAATTTTGTCTCCCAGTAGAAAATGAACTCTTGTTGTTGCTGGGAAAAAATGCCATCCTCACAGCTATGGTCAGCAGCTGTGGTGCAGTAGGAGGCCCTTTTATGTCATGTGGTCATTTTCCTGGGGGAAAAAGCAATACTACAATGAAGGGAGGAAGAGACTCACAAAAACTCTCATGTTTATTTTCAATTGCTGCAAGAAAAAATCCTTCCAGGTGAGTTTGTTTTTTTCCCTTGTTAAGATCCCAACTCTTCATTTCTCATGCCATATCTGGAGTGCAAATACTATATGAAGGATTTTCCCTAGCAGAATTGAACTGCTTCTTTTAGCCCTGGATGAATCTGGTGCACAACAAGCAAGGTTTAGAACTAAATCAATCCATTATTGTATATACTTGAAACTGGAAGAAGATCCACATGCCACAGGAAATCATATGCAGATTCTTGAGCTGCTCACCAACTGTCACATGTTTTGTCTATCATTCATGAGCAGCAGCATGCAAGTATCACTTTTGTTCAATCCTCATCATGTCTCCAAGTGTGTCTCTGGGACTCATGTATGTGAGCATCGTAGAGAATCATCTTGTCAGGTCTTTGCTATTGGTTTCCAGGGTGTATGGTTTCAGGTCAGGTGCTTAACTCTTTTGATTCTGATTATGATGTGTGCAATTTACACAACTTGCTCTTTGCACCACCAATGGTTGCTTTCTTTTGTTGCCTTCGCATCTTCTCTCTGTTGTAGCAAGTATAACTATGCGTAAGGGTTGGTGGGAGAATCTTGTGGGGTTCAACCCTTTGCCTGCAGACCTTTCCTTGCAGTTAAAAACTGCAGAGTGAAAGATGTCCCTGATTATTCAGCAGCTGGGGGTAGCACTTGAACTCCAACAAACCTGCAACACCAAACCCTTGTGGAGTTTGTGGAGCTTGCAGAAATGCTTGCAAATTGCAAGGGGCACATACTTGGGGGGGGTAGATACACCACCTGAACATTTTGGATTTACAGCTACACTGGGTTTGGCCCATTTTGCTGCTGAGCATCTGACCTTAGGTAACCATAGAACCTTCTGCCACAATTGGATCAAACAAAAGCTACTAGTTCATACTTTTTCCATTTTGGAAATGATGGCAGATTCTGTTCATTCTCAGACATGCCAGACAGAAGTGCGCCCTATACTATGCAGACCCAGGAGTTGAGAAGGATGGTATTCAGGAATAGCCACTTGCTGAGATGAGTATCATATCAGATGCCCACCTGATTTTTCAACAGGTCTACATCAAACAGAAGAGTGCATGCTTGGAGATGCAGTCCAAACTATTGCAGGAAAGAGCTTTAAGCCCTCAACAGCCCAGAACCTGATCAGATTACACGTACCAATTGACCATCCCAGCTGCATAACATATAGGTTTGCTATTTTGCATTTATGTGCCATCTTATGATGTAGAGATATGGGTTGTTGATCCTTGCATGCCTTCACTGTAGCTCTAAGTATATCAGTTGAGGAGTGTCATCTAGATCATTACATATTCCCATGTACCAAAGAGGTGTGCATAGTTTACATCACATAGCAAAGTATCCACAATTCCACAATATGTTGTTCATACCAATTAGAGAAACCTTAAGATGCAGTTGAGCAATTGAACACAACAGAATCATGATGCCCCAGTGGGGAGTCCAAAGAGTTCAACGTCAAAACTGTGTACAGACTTCACTCTGCAAAATAAGAAGTGCCAAAACAACAAAGGCCCTTTTTGTGAGCATTTAACAACAGCAACTGTGCAATTGAGTTGCATCTGAAGAAAGTTTTACTGAGCTTTTGTCTTCACAGGTGGCTTCTTCCGTATCTGGCGATAGGACGAGTTCTTCATTCCCAAGAAAAATAGGAGAGCGCCAAAGAGTGACAAATTCTGCACCCAGAAAAAACAATGAAGAATAAAGAGTAGACAGCGGAAGATGTAGGTGTCATAAAGCACAAAAGGCAAAGGTTACCACCACAAGGCCATGAGAGGATGATGTATGAGATCTTGTCACAGTGCAGCCTTTACCTTCAAGAATTGGCTGAATTGGAAGAGATATTCTGGATTCGTGAGATCAAAATTGTAGAAATCATGCATGATTGGTGTTACTGCAGCCAAGAAGATAAGCTGCACCCAGCATTCAGATCACACCAATAATCAAGACCATGAGCTAAATGTTTGGACAAAATCAGGCCTCAAAAAATTGCCAACAGCATGTTCTACTGTATTGATTTGTTGATGGGCCCTGAACCAAAGACAACCCAATTGCTTCAAAATGCAACAAAGGAAGAGGGCTAGTACATACTAGCAAATAGGCACCCAAGCTGCTACCAAATGTGAAGAGCAAGCCACCGAGACCCTCCAAGCCAATCGCCGCCATCAATAAATACTTCATCTATTGCCAGGTTTCAAACAGTCCATGTGTCAAATTAAATTCAACATATCTTCATGCAAAATGGCAAAACCCATAAAAGACATATGCTAGGAGGCCTGATCGCACCAGAACAAATGCTTTAATGTTCAGCATATGTATATTGTGTGCTAAACTCTTCTCATCCGCTCAGATGCAAATATGAGTGCACTGAATTCTGCAACCTTCTAAGCTCTCAAGCAAATGAAGAATCTGTCTGATGAGCAGAATGTTTCTCAGATAGTGTGTGTACCTCAACAACTGGTAGTGAGAAGTGTAGTGTCTCCTGTACATGCTGTCGAAACAGCTCAATCTTTGGCTCCATAGATTTCAGGGCTCCACCTCCATCTACTCCAAAATCCTGAATCCTGCACAAAAAAGTGTATTCATGTCTATCATTCTTTCAGGCTTCAGCTGATCAGGACTGGTGCAAACTGGCACAGGTATTGCATAAAACTAGCACAACATAGAGACCTGAATCTTCGTCCCTAAATCTGGAAGAAAGAAAGTAGCATGGTTCATCGGTGCAGAACACTAGCAGCAGCTTTGACTATGAGACACTTGCAGATCAACTAACCAAGGACAATCTGATGCAAGAATTCTTAACTGAGGAGTGGTGGATATAAGCAGCTCCTTGAATTCCAACAACAAAATTATATACTAAGATGTGACTGAATACTCTGGCTACACGTGATACACTTACTTCTGCCATGCAGCCAAGATAAAGATGGCTGAAAACAGCACGCGCCCAATGAAGGAGACGAAACCCATAGTTTTTTTAAGCTCTCTTTTCTCTCTGCCTCTTGCAGATTCTCTGTTCTTCTCAAGAAGTGGCAAGAAAAAATGAATGGCAGCCGAAACCTACCTTCTTCAATCCACCAAAAAATCTGCAAACACCCAGATGCTTTTTAGAGCTGGAATTAGGAAAGAAAGACACAAAAGACCACAGATGGAAATCAAGCCAAGGTTGTTGTGATCATCACAAGTGAGATATTCAGAGTCTCTCTCTAGAGAAACACATTCAGAATGTGGGTACTGGGTACGCTTGCACAAATCCAAAAACTTGGACAAACCAAAAGTGGAAGTGACAGACAGAGAGAGGTATTACAGCTCTCAACAAGTCCAAACAATCTCCAGGAATAGGAATACTCAGAAATAAAAATAATGCCCAAGGAGGATGAGGAGGTTTTGACAAAGATCTCAGCTCACAGAAATCTTTGCAAAAGCACTAAAATACAGGTTTGAACACTGTAGAATACCCAAACACACAATCTCACAGAAAAGCACTTGGGCATCACATGTACCCACTCCTCAAATAGCTGACACAATAATGGACAGGATCAAACAGAGAAGAAAAAACAACAAGAAGCAAAAAACCTTAGTCGCACCATACATACTCTCAGAGCCATTAAAACTCTGAGTTTTGAGACAATCTGAGAACTTCACAAAAAGCAGCAAGTTTGAAGGACCACGACCCAAGGTTCGAATTTTGTCCTCCTCTTCCCCCCAAAAACCCCACTAGGTACTACTAATCCTTTCAGAGAAAATTTTGAAAAACTTTGGTGTGTGTGTGTTTTATTGCAAAGTGGCGAATCTAGTGCCAGAAAAACCCCACCTGTTTTCCAAGCGCTTTGCAAAAAAAGCTTTCTAGAAACTGGGCCCGATCATGCAAAAGAAGAATAGTACTCACGCAGAGCAAATGCGCCGCCCGGAAGCACTCCACCTCCGCAACACAACAACACGGCGACAAACAAAACCCACTAGGGAGGGGAGGCAAGGGGAGTGGAGAGGAGGAGGGGAGGCAAAGCACCGCAACCGCACCGCACAGCACTGCGCAGCACCCGCGCAGGCAGGGAGGAGGAGGAGGACGACGACGACGCCCGGGAGTAACCGGTCACCGGAGCTGGGTAGCCTGGACTCCAACCCAAACCCTAAAATGCATGGACTTTTTTTTTTAAGGTACCTACCTACCAGTTTGTTTTTGGTCAATTTTGTGATGTAGCCAAAATGGCGATAACGATCCACATAGATTTAGCCAATCTTTAAATATGAAAGATTTTTTTTAAAAATAACTTCTTTTTTTCTTTTTGACTATCTACTTGAACCATGTATATAAATATGGCGATTCGAACAATTTTTTGGTTGAATTATGGCGATTGAAACTCCCTAAGCAACACTTCAATTTAGCGCTTTTAATTTTTAATATAGCTAATTATTAAGCATCTTTTCACATTTTGGGCTACATCCTAGAGAGATATGGCCATTTTATAAAGAATCTTGTAAAATTTCAGACTTTAGGTGACTAGGGAAAAAAAAGAAAAAAAAACACATACTTTTTAGCCACTTTGAAAAAGAATTTAGCCAATTGGCTAAATCTAACCACAAAAACAAAACCCTGCATGTACGGGTTCTGTCTTTCAACTGGTATTCCTTCCCGACTGGTTGACCACTTTGAGGGCGTGGACCAGTTGTACGAAACTGGTGTTTGCCATGTGGGTGCAATGTTTTTGTTTGGTCAATTTTTGTGATGTAGCCAAGTGGCAACCAGAGCTGCAAGAAGATTTAGCCAGATTTGGCTAAAAGAGAAATATGAAAGTAAAATATTTTTTAACAACATCTTTCCATATTTCTGGCTACCCACTTGACCAATGTATAGAAATCTGGAGAATTTTTCTTAAGTTTTTTTTTCTAATTATGGAGACTGAAAATTTAGTCAATTTTTTTTAATTTAAGCACTTTTGGTTTTTAATTTCTCTTTTTGGCTATATTCAACCAGCAAATAAAAGGCTATGTGGGTGTGTGTGCACTGTGTGGTTTGTTTACAGCGCTGGGCCGGTTGATTCCCGGGTGTACCAGTACATCAGAGTGGGGTTCCGGTTCGCAATGCGTTCACAGCCCCGTCCGGTTTGGTTCCTGTACAGGAGTGATGAGGCAGCTTTGGATCCAGTATAAGTGTTGTTGACCAGTACCCGGTTGGACCTGGTTAGGAGACAGGTGTAACACCCACCTCTGGTTTAGTTATGGTGTCCTCGACCCGGTTAAATCCGGCCATTCCATGACATTAAGATCTGGGTGGCAGATTCTCAATGATTTAAAGAAAAATACCATAGCACCCTGGCAGCTTCAACACTAATAATTAGATTATTTTCAGAAATATTGGAATTTTCAACCAATTTTTTTTTCCCCCCCAAAGAAATTAATTATGGGAAGGAAAATATTGAATCTTCAAGAATATTCTATATGTTGAAATGAAGAATTCAAAATAATTAATTAATCATTTATTTGACGGACATGTGTCAAAGTTGCCAAGATGCCATGCAACATGTCCAATATGCACAGTTTGGTGATCACTATTACAATTGTATGATTCATCAATGGCAGATTACACAATATAATGTGGTCAAGAAAATGACACAATCTGCAACCCCAGACCTAAATGGAAGAAGAATGGTACATCCATCCATGGACCTTCCTTGTAGATTGGTAGGAGCTTGATTTTGATTAGCAACCTGACTTTATTTTCACAAACCTTCACCATTGCACATTGAAAAATCCCCACAATTTTACCACAAATACTTGTGATATTTTGCCACTAATATTTGTGATATATATGCCTTGTGCATTTTGCATCTCCTCATTCAACTCAACTCGACACTATGGTGCCACCATTTTGAATTGGGAATGTAAACACCTTGTTGCATAGTCATCTAGTTTGCATTGGGTTAAGGGTCAATTTTTGTCCTGTAAACAAAAGGAGGTTGCAAAAAACATTATCCGCACACCTCATCCCCTTCCTTCCCTTTGAACATGTATGCCTTCCAAAGTGCCATAAAATGGCATGGACATCCTTGATTAATTAGACCATTACATGGTACAACTTGCTAACCAAACTAAAGAGTTGATAGAATGCACACATAATGTGTCATGTAATATTGTAAGTGACAAAAACACACAACAAATTAATTGGCACAATTGTGACCATTAAATTTCACCGTCAAATTGTTCGTAAAGTTCAAACCTTTTAGTCTAGCATATGGAATGGAGTCAAACATTACCCAGGGTTATGATATGTGGATCTTTCTTGTGTGTAATGGTGTTTATTGAAAGTAAAAGGAGTGCTAACACAAGAGAATATATAAAATTATAATATTGGACCAAAACCAATTCCAAGTTTAGCAAACTATTGAGTGAGCACAAAATGTCAAAAAGATAGTATTTGAAAAGAAAATGAAAAAATATCCAAAAGCAATGACTTGTTTATGGCAAAACACAATTGAAAGATTTTGTAAGAAAACATAATTTCCAAAATGGTTTGGACCCCTATCTAGCAATCATAGTTTCCCTTATCAGTATCACTTGTGAATTTTTCAAAAAGGATCAATCATGAAAATCCTAAAACATTTCCATTCTGATGTAGCAAATAAATGAATTATGGGGTTGATTCAAAACCTAAGATTTTCCAAAAACAATTATGTGGGTCAAAGTATGGATGCCATTTCATATGTGCTAAAATATATTGTATAAGGGAGAAAAAAAGAGTATTTGATAATAATGTATGACATTACAATATGGGCCTTCCATTGTAAAATCTTTGAAATCACTAGGAATTGACATTGGTTAATCCTAAATTTGACAAATGTCAATTCATTTATGATATACTAGGAAAGTGTTGAACACGTATAGAAGTGAAGTAAGTTGATCTTGCATGTTCCAAAAACATGTTTGATTTGAAAGTGAAGATGTTAAGTAGTAAAAAGCCTCATCCATTAGATGAATGGACATCTTAAAATATTAATAAGTTGCAAACTTCAATATGCTCATTGAAAGTATTGATGAAGGATTATATGTGTGTATTACACATGAACAAAAGGGGTAATCAATAATCCATTTTCTTTCAAATTTTGATTCAATACATGATTTCATAAAGTTAGAGTGTATTTTGTGTGATGGGATAAACATACACCTATAAGATGTGAGAAAATAGAACAATTGTAAGTTCAAAAGTGAAATTTTTGTGGAGTTCATGAGCAAGCATGTAATGAAGTCTTTAAGTGTGTGTGATGGGTTCCTTTCAAGTGTGGCCTAGATGAAAGCTAAGCATTAAACACGGGAACGATCTTAACATAAACCCATAAAAATGTGACATGCATATTATGTGTATGCATAATGTTGGGTTTTTATCTTCAATGCCAAACCTTGCCTTTGTGTTTAAAATATTTCCTGTGAAAAATAACCTTCATAGGTTCAAACATGAGTATGATGTTGAGTAGATGTATCAATGGAACTCATATAGAGAGTGATATTAATATTGTTGTGACCAAACTGGTGTAGCTTTGTTGAAATACTCTTATGACATCCTTATTGTCTCATGCGGTGATCCAATGATATCCTTCTTATACCCAATATGATTGATACATGATTTTAAAATACATACACTTTCTTATCAAGGGTGCTGCTTAATATTTATAAAGAACTTATTGTTTCAAAAAATAATTAATCAATTTATTTTTTTAATAGCTTCTAGGTATTCAATGGATAAGTGGATTGGAAAGCTTTGGAAGTTTTTATATATTTGTAATTGAACAAGTTCTTGGAGAATGGCTATTGCTTATGTTGATGGCTTTCAATATTGTGGTAAGTACATTTTTACAAGGTTTAGTTCTTAGGGTTACGTAGGGGCTAGGTCTTAGGTTTAGATAATGTTTAAGACTTATAGGTTTTAGAGTCCTATGTCTAAGTTCTAAGATTTTAGGGTCACAAGTCTAAGGCCTTAAGCTTTGTTAATATATATAAGAACATCTTCAATGATAGCATTCAAATGACTCTTACATGAATATGTTGTGATGTTTCTAGGTTGTTCCCTATGTTAGACGAAAGCCCAAATAGGGCCCATGTGGGTGGACGCATTGTTGACTAACTATTCCTCTTGGGAACATGTCAAGGAACACTTTGGGAACTCATTGAGAACTTTTACAAACATCATGGGAACCTTTTGTGAACATGGTGGGAACACCAAAATTCTAAAAAAAACCAAAATTGCTTAGAAATCAGCTTTCAAACCACTCCCAAAATAAGTTCGAATTGGCTTTAACCTAAAATCGGAATCGGAGACTCTTGTAAGGGTTGGACCCATCCGACCCCTGGGGTCAAGAAAATCTGATCCAACCCCAAAATCAACGAGTTCTAATTTTTGAAAATATTTTCTAGACCTAAAACTAGGAGGTCATCTTCCGTTTTAAAAAAAAAAAAACTCTAGACCCAGCAGACTAGACCAAGAACTAGCCAACTCTGGTCCAAACTCCCAATGGGTTCCCCCATGTTTCCCTAAGTTCCCAGTGAGTTCTCCCATGTTTCCCTAAGTTCCCAATGAGTTCCCCCATGTTCCCATTGTGTTCCCCAACATGTTCTCTAGAGCACCTCACTTTTATCCCATATGCTTTGGCAAATGTTGTCCTCCTTTCACCTGAGCTGGGCCAAAGGGGAGGAATTGTATACTTCAAAATAGAACATTCTATATTGGGGAGCCTCCATAGTTTGAAGTTTTTTTTTAGTAATGGGCCAATCAAATTGGCTAATTGCAAAAAAATAAAAATTGAACTGGGAGTACCCTTATCTAGTTTATTAGGAGAGGTGAATAGGTGAGGTATAAGAATATGAAAATGAAATGGGTGTTTTAACTAGGTATACATATGGAACCAACGCACAGGGGCAGCTTCTCCACATGTCTGCAGAATGAATAATTAATTAATTAATTTGAAGATTTTATTTATTAAAATGTTTTTATTTGTTTATTGAGTTATTTAGTTATTTCGCATAATCCAAAAGATTCTTCAAACTTCACCCTAATTTGTTCATTGAGAAAAGTAGTTTCAGAAATTTTCAGCAGTTCTAAAATTAATACAAATGAAAAAAGAAAAAAGAAAAAAGGGCAAAAAACACTGCTGTATAAATAAGATCACCAGACCTTGGTTGCTCACAAATGCCAATGACAGAGTTCGAAATACAACAACGCAACTTCCCCTTTTGAGTGCTGTTTGTGAGAGGAGAGGAGAGGAGAGGAGATGGCGACTGCGTGGTGCTCCCCAACTGCACATCCAAGGACACACAAGAGCAGCAACAAGGAGGAGGAGGAAGATGACGACGACGCAGCAGTGCAGCAGCTTCACGACTGTGCTGTTCTCTACAAAAGCTTGGAGGTGTTTATCCAAACCCTAAAATCCCAAACCTCCTTACCTCACTCTCTTCTGAATTCATGAAGCAGCCCAAGCACTCACTCACTCACTCTCTTCTGAATTCATGAAGCAGCCAAAGCACTCACTCACTCACTCTCTTCTGAATTCATGAAGCAGCCCACGCGCTCACTCACTTACTCACTCACCCACTCGTTTGTTTGTTTGTCTGTTGTTGTTAAGGTGTCATTGAATGTTTTTCTTCTGTTGGAGGATGACAAGAGCAAGCTTTTTGTCCAGTTCTCGGGTTTGTAACTTGATGTATATCTTTTTGCAGTTGGGACCCTCAGTTTTTCTTCACATTTTAGATACCTGATCCAACATCACCTGGGTTTGTTGTTTTTGAGAACACACCTGCATGCAGCAAAAAGCATCCAAATTTGCCACCTCTTCTTCCCAAGGCAGCGATGTGCCCTAATCCATTCCACTTTGCCTGGTTTTTTTCCTGACAGATTATTAGGTTTTAGGATGCATCTGATCTGAGCTAATGATGGGTGGGTGCAGGATTGCTTGGTAAACACTGATAGAAACTGGAAAGCTTGCCAAGCAGGTGGGTTAAACATCTACCATCATCCCTTCTTTGCTTTTTCCTGCAAACATATGTGCACAGTCCTTGACTAAGAAGAATATAGGCTAACTCCTTACCATAAGGGATGACTGCTTATCAGAACTCAACATGAACCGAGATGAACATTGAAGGCCTGGAGATGTTGTAGGTGTGGAGTACAAAACCCAGTTTCCTAAAAGACCTAGACCCAATGGAATTGTGATGTTTGCCTTGTCTGCAACCAACTGATTTTGGAGTTAAAAGTAATGCACAACACTCCAGGGGCTGATGGGTGATTTGTGTATGTTGGGGTTAGCAGAAGTGAAAGCATTGAAGGCATGTTATCAAGCCCAGGCTGCTCAGAGGCAACTCCTGCCACAGACCCAGAGATGAACCATAAAATACATGCACTGGACAATGTACTCAATGATTTCCATTAGGGTATTATTCCATTGAGAATTTTCCAGTAGCAAGCAGCAGATAACAAATCACCTGAATCACTGAGGGATGCAAAACCTGAAGCCCTTTTATGTCTTGTATATGATTGACTTCAGCAATAGTTCTTGCTTGTCAATGAGCAGGAAATTTCTAACCCAGTAGTCAGTGGTGGGTTTAGGCCAGGAATCCAGTGAGTGAAATTCAGGGCAAACCCTATAAAACCTGCTCTAGTAGCTATTGAGATACTTGCTCTTATGATGGAGGGAGATATCAAACATTGGGAAAACTTCAGTAGTAATAGCATAGCAAACCCCAGAACCCTTCAGAAATGAATTTAACAACAGAAGCCCTTCAGAAGAAGGATAGGTGTGTTGGACAACCTAGATTATACTTAAGGCTTTTCTCAAAAAAGAAGCTTCAATTTGGAAGTTTACAATATGATGAGCTTCTCAAGAGGATTTTGTAGATCTGGCCAGTGAAATAACAAAAGAAAGCAGTTGACTCTAAGGTCACTGGTACAAGCATGACCATGATTATGAACCTCTTCCCTTGGAACCACCAAGGGTACTATTAGCCTTCTTATTTAAGAGGCTTTCTGTACCTCTTTGTGAGGCTGTTATGTTTGCAGCTTGCCCCTCCCAGGAATAGTTTTCACCTGTGATGCATAGTTTCAGAGTTCACATAAGATGTAATGTTTCCATCCTGGCACTAGGTGGCACACAGAATCGGACCTTTTGGGAGATATGAGAATAGTCTGTTTCACACAGAACCCAAAGAATTCACATCATGATCTTTACGGTTACATGTTATTGTACATGTGGGCAGGGGCATGATTTGGAGAATGCTGGATGTTGTATGATATAGTCTGTTTCATACAGAACCCAAAGAATTCACAGCAGTATCTCTACTGTTACATGTTATTGTACATGTGCGTGGGGGCATGAATTGGAGAATGCTGGATGCTGTATGATAATAATAGTCTGGTTCATACAGAACCCAAAGATTTCATGGAATGATCTTTACTTTTGAGTACGGGATGATTGCAGGTAGCTGTCCATGTGTGTGATTTGCCCATCCTAGGGGAGTGGAATGTGACTTGTAAGTAATGGCAACCTTGTCAGCATTCTGGGCATTCTGTTTTCTACTTCCATTCAGAAAGTCTACTTGCACTCCACAATTGCAATATCAACAAAGGAGTGCACAAGTAGACATTGATCATTTATATCACTGGGATCAACAGACTATGTGAATTGCCCCGCAATATAGGCAATCCTTTGAGCACATATTCAGGTTCATTAAGAATCAGACAGCCAGATATGAAATGCCAGATCAATGAGGTGATCAGTGATCTTTGAAATAGTACTACACACACTCCACAATCAGATCACACACTCATGGAGTCCATGAAGCTAGTGAGTCTGCTCATGACCAACATTCCAAACCTCTTTGTCAGCATTCTTAGACTCAAGAAAGACCTACGCTAGCAACATAATTATATTAACCCTGTGTGCCTACTGCTCTCAAAAC
This sequence comes from Sphagnum tenellum, assembly GCA_963921925.1. Classification (NCBI taxonomy): domain Eukaryota; kingdom Viridiplantae; phylum Streptophyta; class Sphagnopsida; order Sphagnales; family Sphagnaceae; genus Sphagnum; species Sphagnum tenellum. The sequence continues at coordinate 4,938,773 of OY998143.1, read as the reverse complement.
AAGACAACTTCTCAGATGATGGATGCACTTTTCTCTCAGTCAATTACCCTTCAAATTGAATTTGAAAATTTGGAATCCTTTCTGCGTTTGTGTTTTTGTAGGATATTGGCACAGCAAGGCATCAAGTTCCTGAAGTCTTCAGTTTTGGTTTTGTTTCTGTATTGTTCATGCTGGTCGTCTCAGGCGAAGAGCTGTCAGATATTTGTATTCCAGAACCCATCAGTTCAGTCTCAGGGTAGAATCTCTAAAACCACTGACAGTTTCTTCTTCTGCAGAGAAGAATGCTTCTTTGTGGTGTTGTTTCGAGAATTTATGTGGGGATGTTATAGGAGCCGAATATGCTGTGGACGGAAAGTTTGCAAGAATGGATGATTGAAATAAACAGAGGTCCAGGAGATATATGTGATGTTGAAGTGCTTTGGTTTTGATGTGTGTACTCTGGTGTCCTCTGTGCTCTGGTACTTGAACTTCAATATTCTTCTTTTCCTCTATCCGTTTTAAGTTGAAGAGAGCTCCGATTTTCACATGCCTTGATGTTTCAAGTGATGCAAGGTGCATCAAGGTGCATGCAACATCAAAGGTGCATCAAGGAACATGCAGCATCAAGGTGCATCAAGGCATGTGTAACATCAAAGGTGCATAAGCCAAATGAGCAACGCTTTTATGCTGCTGCTGGTTTTCAGGAGGAGTTTTGTACAGTCAAAGCAAAGCTATCACTTGACCAATGTGAAGAAGCAACATGGATTACAATAAACAAAGGAGCAACTCTCACCACTGCAAAGGTGCATCAATGTGCATGCAAAATCAAAGGTGCAGAAGCCAAACAAGATTTTGCTTTTATGCTGCTGGAGCATTTTTGCACAGTCAAAGCAAAGCTATTGCTTGACCAATGTGAAGAAGCAAAATGGATTGCAACAAACAAAGGAGCTCGATTCTTGCCAACATTATGAGCTTTTGCTTCAAAAAGATTGATAATGCATGATGACTTCTGAGGTTTGGTTCACAGAAAGAAATTGCTTAGCTACGTCTTGATCAACCTGTAGTATCTCAAACCTTTTCCATGCTGCTAAACTCCATACACATCACAACTTCCACAGTTCTATACTCAGGTACCCAGATGCTTGATATGTCTCACCAGAAGGACCAATGGAAGCTGAGGCATCTGGTTGCAAACCCTTGGACAACAGAACAACAAACTCTTGGAAACACTTCACACAGACTCACTTCGTGCAGGTTTGGAAGAAGGGACAGGAGGAAAAGAAGCTGTTTGAGGATTTGGCCCCCACTCATTGGTGGCTGGATTCCCCCCCCTCCTCTTTTGGTGGATTGCTGCTGCTTCTCCTGCTGCTGACTCTTGCTGATCCTCAGAAGACAGATGGAATGGAGGTGTTTCTGGTGGATCTAATGGGATGAAGCCTGTGCCAGTGGTGTGATGCAATTTCTCCTCAGAAGCAGCAAAGTCATTGTAGTATTTGGTCTCCACGTATTCCTCTTCCACCACAATCACCGAAGACCCATCTACTGGCAGCTTCACAGATGCTGAGTCTTGCAGACCCTGGAATCGTAGAAACTCAGGTGAATGCAAGGAGGGGGGAGTTTCAGACTCTTGGACAGCAGCAGCTAACTGTTGGGCTTCACTACGCGCTGGCTTCAATGGTCTCTTAGGCAAGAGAGCTTCCAGCTTTTGGCGCACTGCTTCTGTTCTGTTCTCTTGCTCTTCTGCTGACAGATCCAGCTGCTCCTCACTCCTGCTCGGCTTTTCTAAGACCCTTACTCCTCCGTCTGATGAATCTGCCATTCTGGGAACCAACGCACCACCGTCACCCACACCCAAAACCAATCCAAAACCCAACTCTCTCTCCTTTCTCTATGCTCCCGCAAACTTTTATACTGCGAACCGTAACCGGAACCTTGACTAAAAACTCGGAGAGTCTCAGAGATCTGCAATCCTTGATAGGAATTTGCAACAACAAGAAATTTCTCCGTGAAATCCAGGCAAGAATCTCCTTTTCTTGGTTGGTAAGATGAAGAAACTAGATTGCTCTTCTAAGCAAAAAGCAGCATCACGGACTTCAAAGGCGCCTCAGAAGAAGAAGCCTCAATGATCAAGAACCAACCCAGCAGGTGTTGGAGAAACCAAAAAACAAAACAGGGAAAAGTCCCGAACTTTGTTCCTGGAGACACGTACCCTATCTAGCAGAAGAAGAGTACACGTGTGGAGGGAGGGAGGGCATTCAGAGATGTACCTGGGTTTAGGGTTTTGTGTGTTGCGCTTGCTGTGAGTAGCTATGTTCAAAAATGACAGGGAGAAGGAAGAAAGACAAGGCAGTACTGCTGGCATTGCCTCCTCACCAGGAGCAGCAGCAACCATCTGAGAAGGCTAATCATCAGAGCCAGGGAGGAGAAACCAAGAAAGCAAATCCTTTTCTGCGATCATGGGTATGGAAGAGAGAACACAGGTAGGTGGTAGCTGCACTTCCGATCTCTTCCCAGACTAGGTACCCTTCTCCCTTGTGGTTCCAGTGGGTTGATCTTTTTTTCCCTCCTTCTAAACCCTAGACTGTGAAAGCTACATAAAAATTGAGGTTTCTATCAATTTCCCATCCATCTCCTGGTTTTTCTTGAGTACCTGAACCCTAAACCCTGGACTCTCTCTCACATGCATGCTGAAGAAACCTACCCACCTAACCTTGATTTTCGTGATATCAATAGGTACTCATCTAGTTGCATTCAGTTTCTACATTCAAAGAATCTAACCCTTATGGCTCTCTAGATTATACAAAAGCAAATGTGATAGGTACATTGTGCACCCATGAAGTATGGGCAAGTGGAATTCAATGCTTCTGACTGCATATTGAGTTCAGGGAGCTTTCAGATATACAAACATCATCATTGGGTTATCCATAGGATTTGGCTGGATTAAGCCCTTCCCCTTGGCTTGCTTGTTAAATAAACACCTCTGAGCTTTAGTAGGAATGTTGTCATTCAGCAAAGAATGAAGCTTTGTTGTGTCAAGTGCTTTCAGACAAGACTGATTATTGATGAATATTGTATCTTGGTTTTATTTCTGAGCAGGCCAGCTGTGGATCGTTTCAAAAAACCTTACCTTCATAATATTACTACTGCAGGAGGCAGCCCTAGGACTTTAGTGATTCACCAAGCTCCTTTCTCAACAGCTGGATTTGCTTCAACAGGCAGGTGACTATCAAATAAGCTGTTTCCAATACATACACAGTTTCACACTGTTTGTTTGCAGTCTAATAGGATGTGTTTATTTTATGTAAACCCTTTTGTTGACCAACCCATGTTGCATTTTGAGTGAGACTTGTTGGGTGTTACAGTATGGGACAGTGCCATAGTGTTGGCCAAGTATATGGAGCGTTGGCCTGAAAAGGTGGTGGGGAAGAGGTGCATTGAGCTAGGATCAGGCTGTGGTCTGGCAGGTGGGCAGTAACAATATTACCCATACCAGTAAATAGACACATTTTTCAAGCGAAAAAGATGGGATTTCTGATTTTCCTCAGTGCGCCAATTTCTTCCCAAAATGAGCTATGAACTTTGACTACTAAGAATAGGTCCCCTTACAGATCCTGAAGGTCATGACCTGAATTCTTTAAGGGTTAGATTCAGGTCCTGAAGGGGTTGGAATTCTCAACTATTGTGCTGACCAGTATTTTCAGAGAATGCTGCTGTTAGAACACATAAATTTGTTTCACTTAGCTGTTGGAAGTGACACCACACCGACAACAGAATGCTCTTTGCAGTGTAGGTTTTCACCCTAAAGAAGGAATTCTATTTGCAGGAATTACAGCAGCCTGCCTTGGTGCAGAGAAGGTTTTCCTCACTGACTTCATGGAGAATCTCCCTCTTCTTGAGCAGAACTGTGTGGCTAACAGGGTTATGGAGGTGGCATCCACCGTGCCCTTGGTCTGGGGCAGGGAGGTGCCATCAGAGATTGGTGATGTTGATGTCATTCTGGCGACTGATATTATGTACTATGATGATGCTGTGAAGCCACTTTTAGCCACATTGCATGCTCTTTCAGGACACAACCCCCACATTTTGTTTGCTTACGGGCGGAACCGACAAGCAGAAGAAACCTTCATGAGAGCGTTGGAAAGATCAAACTTCTGTATGAAGCGGATCGAGGAGGAAGAACTGGATGATGTTTACCAATGTGTTGACGTTGATGTCTTTGAGCTCCAACTCATTGGACACCACTAGCATGCTACATCAAGGTTCTGTTCACTTGTCAGAGCTCCAAAACATCCATCTTTCATTTTGAAGATAATTAGTGCACACTCACCAATCTTTCCACTTTTAGGTACCAGTCTGCACTTGCCAATCTTTCCACTCTTTTACTGCCACCTTGTAGATGTTGACACCCTTCCCATCTGTTGTGGGAAACTTAAACCTTAAGCCCACCATGGTCACTTGCATATCTCTTGAGGACACAGAAGCCCTAGGTTTCAACAGCTATGTATGCCTGGTTGAGCTGCAAGTCAGGTTGGGTTGGCTATTATAAGGAAAATTTAACAAGCATCAGGTGGGGGATTTGAACTTATACAACCCCTTGCAAGGTGCCCATGAACTAATGTGATATACTCCAACTGGTTCTGGAAGAACTCAAGTAGTGAGAGTTGGCTTACTGGAACTGCTTTGGAAATCTAATGTCCTTGCAAAGGATTAGCACCCATAGGTAAAGCTAGAATGAAATAAAGCTTATGCCCAAACAATCGTTGCAGTTTGAATGACAATACTAATGAACTTTTTTGATCATCTATGTCCCTTGCTTGCCAGCTGACATCATGAATGTCTTTCTGTTACTTCTGGAAATATGAGAAAACCTGAACTTGATTACATTTGTATCATTTATTATTGTGCTAAGTTTTGAGCAAATCATACTCATCTGTATAACTGTTATGAGCTAATGAATTTGGTGCAGAGTACTGGTAGCCAGTCACAACTGTTCATGAGGAAGGTGCTGGTTTGATACTTTGTGAGTGCCACCGATGTAGAGTGACGAGGAGGGATGTAAATTCGTTACTGCACAGAGGCTGTTTAGCAACACCCAATTCTAAAGCTTTTCTCAAGGTTAAGAGTTAAGACAGCACTCATTCTTGTCACTGGTTTCACATTCTACCACAATGGCTATATTCAGAGTGTTTTTATGGAGTTTCTTCTGGCAATGCCGGTATTGGGTCCAACAGGGCAATCTCCCAATAGCTAGTTAAGGGGAGAGGGTTTACAGTTTAGGGTTTTGTGTTCTACCACAATAGGCCATATTCAGAGTGTTTTTGTGGAGTTTTCTTTGGCAATGTCCATATTAGGTCCAACAAGACAATCTTTGCAATAGCAAGTTAAGGGGAGAAGTTCCATGTAGAGAAATGGTCACAACAGATTACCTTGTACAAGCAGCAAATTTCTTTGAGCAAATTCTATAGCCTGACTCTGAATTTCAGCCCGAACTTTTTATATTAGCATCTGAACAAGACAGTTTTGGGGAAACAAAATCATAACATAAATGCATGAAAATATGTTCAATTTGTTTTGGAAGTTTTATTAAGAAGTCATCATGCCTTTCATTGAGTTTATGGTAAGTTAAATACAAAGTTTAAAGATTAAAAAATGAACAAAAGTAAGTCACAAGTATGTTTTAAACTAGTTGTTGAAGATTGTGTACAAACCTGTTAAATTACATTAAAACTTTGAGAAATTATGATTATATATTAAGGAAGGCATTTTGTTTGTTTTGTCACATTGAGATCTACCAAATCATGGGTTTCCCATATGTATTATTAGTACCATTTTTGAAAGTCTTTGATGAGTAAGAATGCACAAGGTGATTTAAACTTGCAATGGAAGAGTGATTAAGTTCAGACTATTTTCATCAGTAAATTTGAATCAAACTAAAAATTAAAAATCTAAGAAAATTGCCCCAATTCACTTTCAAAAAGCCATTGATGAGCAAAAAGTCATTGAATTTCGAGTACTTTCATCACTAAAAAATCAATTAAAATCACATCCTACTATTTAGGAAGGTTGTTTGTTTGTTTTTTTCACATTAAGATCTCTGAAAAACCACACGGCCTTTTGGTTTTGTTCTTGGTAACATTGGAAAGCACTTGATAAGTAGAGGTGCAATAGGGTGATTTTGTGATTTTTAAACCTACAACATGGAAGTCCTAAAATTTTGGGAATGTTCAAATCACCAAAAATTTAGTAAAATAAAATTTAAAGAAAAAGAAAATTGGAATGTGTGCTTGGTATTATTGGAAAATTCTCAATGAGTATGAGTATCAAGCATTTTTCATAATTTCAACCTATGGTGTGAGAAAAATTGAATTTTGATTTATTTTATTCATTGAAATTTGAATACTAAGAATTTTTTTTTAATTAACGAAAATTGGATTTCAAATAAATGTATATACAACGTAAAACTACATTACAATATGTGTGAATAATAACACATGCCACACTAGTTATGATAGTATTATATTAAAAGTGCATACTTTAGGGCTGATATATTTTAGGGCTCTGTCACCTTCAAAGTACCATAAATCCAATTAAAGTTGTACTTTGATTTACTTAAAACCTATTTCAAAACTTTATTTTAAAAATCTAAAAGCATTTGTTTCCTCAATATAATTATAATAAAATACAAGAAAATCCGAATACTAATCATTGGAATTTGGATTACATAATATTTCTAAGATATATATTGTTAATGTGTACTTTTTGATCAATTTCCATTGATTCTTCCAAAATCATAACTTTATCTATTTAATAGATTTTCATTGTTGGAGAAAAATTGTGAACATTTTCCATCACAAGTCAAACCTTGGTATAATAGGGCCTCCACCCAATTTCCCCAACATTTTAGTATGCCTAGGACCCCCTATAACCAAAAGAAAGGGGAAGATTAAAAGAACAAGCCCAATGGCACATAAAAACATCAAACTATGTTAGACTCTTTGGAATCCTACAACTAATCCCATTACTTGATTTGTGAATACCACAATCAAGGAAATATACTACTGATGTTTACTTATTCTAACATAACCCACTTATGTACACACAATTTTGAAATTCTGCTACTATTGTGTGTATCTTCATCACACATTTCCTTATTGGTAATGTATTACTCATTGCCAAGTAACAATTTACACCATCAATAATCCAAAATCTATTTGAGGTATGGCTTGGAGGTTAGAACTTTCTAGGTTCATTCAATCCATATGAGTTGCTAACCATTTTCCCATTGAATGCAACAATGCAACATAACACTAAATCTTTCATCTGAAAACCTAAACCTTGCATGCCATTGGATTCAAATATTTTGAACATGATTTTGAAAAGCAAATGTTAGGCTCACTGAAAACCACTCAAGAAGACAAACTCTGATGCAAGAATATTTTACATATTTTTCTTTTCAAGCTTTTCCTGTTCTTGACCTTGTTTATTTCATTCTGCCCAACCTAATGGCCCCTTCTGAGGTTCATGGCACCCACTATGGCAGATGTTCTACAACATAAATTCAAGGTGCTACAACAAAAGGTTTCCCCTTCCCATATGCATCTTGACTTCTATATGCCACTCAATTATATAGCCTCAATTATATAGCTTAGACCCCTTCTTTGTTCATCATCCCTCATCATCAACCCTTCATATTTATCCTTACTTCAAACCACACTACTACTATGTTAAGTTATTGGCGCAACGGAATTCATGAATGACCAGCCTAGTAGTTTGAACAAAAAGAAAAATATAAAAAAAAACTTGCCACCTTGCTCTTCCATTCTCCCTTTTATTTTACCTTGCACTATCAATTACGCAAACATTTCTTCAATGCAGTCACTCCCTCCACCATCCATCATTCAACGCAACTTCTATTTTCCATAACACACAAATAAACAAAGTTGCCTACCCATGCATTCCATTCAGTAGTGATGGACATAATCTTGCCGCAAACATGCAAAAAGTTGACGGCTAGTGAAAACAATAAAACAATAAAATGAAACCTTAAAACATGTTGCATTCACACTATTAGGGTGACCTATTGTTCATCTTATACGTAACCCCTCCGTTCTTTAAAAAGCCGAATCCCTCAGCGTCATGAATCCTATAGAACATGATAGATTTGAAGATGCATGCGTGATCTTTCTCACTAATGTCCATCAGCATCTTTGATGATGCATACTCTATTGCCCTCTTCAAAATCAAAGTCCCCCTTCCCATCTGCATGTCCAATGAATTGGTATGGGCCTTCCCAACTTGCAGTTAAAGTTTTTTTCTTCCTTAGTTTCTTCATTTTGACCATTGTCTCTCTAGCAACCAAACCTTCAAAAGTTTGCTTACCTTTTCTAATAGCATAGGTCTTCCTTTGTTTCTTTTGTGCTTGCTCCACATTGAGCAAAACATTTTCATGGATGTTTGCTATTAGCTTCACCTTTTATAGAAATTGTGTTGCAACAATTTCAACATCAACATTGTCATCAACCACAACAATCAAAGAGTGCAAGTAATTGTTAGCCTTGAGATGTGGTTTGCAACCAATCATGAAGGGAGAAAACTTAGTACTGGCCTGAATCTCGCACCTATACCCAAACATGACCTTGGCCAACTGCTCATCCCAACAGTCTACATTTTTTGGTGTTGTAGAGAATATGGTGATGCCATGTTTGATAGTCTTAATTAAACACTTTGCCATCCCATTGCACTAGGGCCATTGGGGTGATGTGTGTTGATGTTGGATAATGTAATCCTTACACATAACATCAAATTATGCTGCCCATTCCCCTCCATTATCAATAAGCACAAACTTGGGAACTCTTTATTTGCATATCACATCATCTTCCAAGAATTTTGTTGTTGTTTTAGAACCATAGTCGCCCACATCCTTTACCTCGCACCATTTTGAGTAACGATTGATAACGACAAGGATGTATTTGTTCCTTGATGTGGTTTTAGGTAATGGCCCCACAATATCTAAAACAACCCTATGAAATAGTTCACAAATAGGTATGTTTTCCATTTCTTCATCTTCTGAGCGCATGCTACCCACTCCTTTCACCATTTGGCACTACTGGCACATTCTTATAATTGTCTTTACATCTTGTGTTCTACTATGCCAAAAGTATCTGTGGCAAACTTTAGGCAAGGTCCTTTATTCTCCAAAGTGCCCCAAATCTTCATGCATTTGGATTACAAGTGCCATTATCTCCTCTAATTTGAGAATTTACAAACCCTTAAAGGAGAGCCTTTGCTCCTCCCAACAATAATTGATTATTTTATTTTTGGCCCTCTTGCTTTCCTCAAAATCCATTGTGTCTAGTAATATGCCTTCTTTCAACAATCCCATGTAAACTGTGTCCTCCCATATGTCAATGTTTTTATGTCCATCCCACATGTTTCATGTTCATCAAGGTTTGTATGACCTCACTCATGGTTACCAAACTCAAACAATTCTTGAGCAGTCAACACCAACTCCAATTACTACTGTCTATCATAGTATTTAGGTATCATCCTCTTCAATGTTTGCTTACCATTAGTAGTTATCGAATTTTCATCTTTTCCATTGTTTGTTGCCCCCACATCCTCCATGAGTGAGTCAATCTCTTCAACTTGGTTTACCTCCATTACAACATCAAGCATATATAGTTGGTGATCCTTTGAACAACGCCAATGGTTGATGCTAAAACAACATCTATGATGTTGTGTCAATTTCCTTAACAATTTCCTGAAACCAAACTAATATGAATCCTCACCAATTTGAGCAGAGAATATATTTTATTCTATTTCTAATGTGTCAGCTTGTACAATTCCAATATCTTGGATCTATTCACTGAAATCGTCATCATCTGTGGCTTAACCCACTAGATTTTTGCTTAAAGCATCAATATTTGTATGCTTCAATCCTGGTCATTGCAGTATCTTGAAACTGAAGTCTTGGAGCATATCAATCCACCTACCTTTCCTACCATGCGCATCTAACATTGTTGTTAACCATTCAAGTGCTTGTGATTTGTTCTTAGAGTGAAATGGTTTTTACGCAAATATTGTTTAAAATGCATAATGCCCCATACTAGTGTTTAACATTCCCCTTCCACAGGGTGGAATTTCCTTTGTGCTGCTGTTAAACTCTTGTTGGCATAAGCCAACACTTTCTCAAGTTTGCCTTCCTTCTAAAACAAGATGGCACCAACACCTTTTGGTGACCAATCAACATCAAGACAAAATAATTTCTTGAAGTTAGGTTTTACAAGCATAAGAACATCTATAAGTGTTCTCTTCATATCCTCAAATGCTTGTTGATAGTCTAGATTCCACACAAAATCAACGTTTTTTTTTTATCAACTCAAACAATAGAATAGCAAATCATGAATAACCCCAAACATAATTCCGATGATATCTAGTTAATCCTAGAAAAAACTTAATGTTGGCAATTGTCTTTGTTTCTGGGATATGAAATACTGCATCAATTTTGCCATGATTTGGTTTGGTGCCTTCAATACTAACCACATGACCTAAAGACATGATATTTTTTACAACAAAACAACAATTGTTCGGGTTCAATTTCAAGTTTTACTTATTTGAGTTTGAAAAATACAACATCCAAGTGTTGAAGATGTTATTCCCAATTTTTGTTGTGTATATTGAGATCATCAACAAATATCTTGAGGAATTTGTCTCCCAACTCCTTAAAATTTGTTGTCATTATTTTGATGAAGGTGTTGGTTGCATTTTAAAGACCAAATGGCATGACTATCTAGTCATACAACCCGGTCTTAGTAATTAATGTTGTCTTTCTCATATCTTTAAGAGCCATATGAATCTGATAGAAACCAAACTACAAATCCAATGCAATAAATCAAGTTGATTTTCATAGCTAGGAAATCACATCGTCAACAAGAAGCATTGAAAACGAGTCTCGACAAGTCTACATGTTAAGTGGTCGATAATTTCCATGAAAGTGCCTACTCCCATCCCTTTTTTTTGGCAGGGTAACACGACATGTGTATTCAAAATTGTTAGGCTTCATTTTGCCCAAATCCACCAAAACATCAATTTGTATTTTCACCCTTGCCTCTTCCCAGTATGATAATCAACTAGGAAACACCTTGCAAGGTGGGAACCCTTGTGTGTCCACGAAATGTTCTCCAATGGTGCAACAACCTAGTTCCCTTTTATTGCAAGCAAACACATCTTGGTAACATTCCAAGACCTTCCAAAGTTGCTGTCTCTTCTCTTCATATAGGTTATGATCAATTTGGATCTTCTAATAGATCTCTTTCCACCTTGTGCTCACCTCATGATTGTCAAAAAAATCAACTATTCACTATAATTGTTGGGAGAACCACCACTCTCTACTGTATGAACTTGTAATAGTATGGGAAATTTTACATGACTTGTAGATTCAAAGATGGCTTGCTTTCTTTTCTCTGCATCAAAAACCCATTTAACCCAATCAACATAGTCATCTGCATCTATGATTTCTTCTCCATAAAATCATCAACTTGCCTTTATAGTATCAGTTGCAAAATTTGTTGTGGTCCTTCTAATAACATTAGATCTTCAAGTTCAATATTCCCAAACTCATATTCATCACCATTTGGTTCAACTAGTTGAGGTCCTTCATCACAATGTGCATTATCATCTGTATCATTGTTTGAATCTGACATAAGCGCATCCACCTGTTCGGACATGATGGGATCATACAAAGATGGATTCCTAATAGTCACATATGAGTAACCACTGAAATGAAAGCAACAACAACATCTAACATCAAAGTTTTTGAGTTCATTCTTTGCAACATAATTACCATAGTTAATGGGTAATACTTCTACATTTGCTCTTGGACCATGCCTCACTTGTATTAAACCCCGTTCCACATCCATGAATGCACCAATTTTTATCAAAAAGTCCAATCCAAGCAATACATCATAATTGTCTATATCTACTACCATGAAGGTCACGGGGCACTACACACCTCCAATTTTAACAGGTACTTCATCAAATTTTCCCATAGCTTGTGTTACAACCCCAGATGTGGTTTTGTAAACTTTGTATCCGACAACTAAATGCATTATTCCCAATTCTTTAACCACTGCAGCAGCCATGATAGACGTAATTACTCCAATGTCTACCAGTCCTTCCACCTCATAGTTGTTTATTTCCATAAGCAAGTGGAGGGTCTTGCTTCTATGTGTTTTGTTGATGCATATTTGCTTAAGTGTTGGAGTTGTTGACACCATAAAGACTTTATTATTTGTTGACTCTACATCCTTTTTTTGTTTAGCCAATCTTACTAGACTTTCAAGGTGTTCTAGTTCCCTTGGTATCATAAGGATTGTCTCCATGGGTGAAAGGGTAAATTTTCCTTTAATGAAGTGGGAAAGAATTTTAGACCTGGCTGAGGTTTCCCAATTCACTCATGTCCCTTCTCTTGCAGTTTCATGAGACAATATAGCTCCACTTGGTGCCACTTCAATAGGCATCCTCCTCCTAGGTACTTGAATGTGAAAGAAAAGATTCCCATTTCCACACATTTTGTTGAGTTGTTGCATAGTTGCCTCCTCATCATTCAACAATACTTCCATAAAGATTGTTGTTCCATAATGGGATTTCCCACCCTTGGGTTTCTTCCAACACATGTCCGTCGAATGACCTAGATTTAAAATAAAACGAACATTATATCCATAATTATTTGTCCTATGAAACATGCCACACTTGGCACATTTTGGTCGTGGCTCATTTAATTATGAATAGGTAGTGGCTAGATGGTTTCCTCCCTTACAGATTTGGCATCCCCCAAAAATGGTGGAAGAGGATGATGCATTAGGATTGGGCACACTCCCATTGATGAAATTGATAAGCGTGTTGTTCAAAGCTCTAACATGTTTTTCCATCATTGTCTTTGAAACTCCCTTTTCTTATTCTTTTTTCAATGGTTCATATGGTGTCTCTCCAAGTTTTCCCAACACTCTTTCTAGTTTTGATGCAACTTCGACCAATTTTTCAATGTCAATAAAAGTTCATATTACACATAACTTTTGAATTTCTAGCCTCAACCTGGTTAGAAATCTTCGTTTATGTTCTGCATATTGTGTCATGCATTTCTAAAAGAACTTGTCAAGGCATTCAAAGTATTTCTAAACCCTCTCCTTGGGCTCTTGTTTGATGGCGTCAAGTTTCATTCTAATGTCATCTACATTGACATTGACGCACTCCTAACTCCTTGAAAGATTCAAGTGTGAGTCCAAGTAAAAAACAACGGAAGAAAGAGGAGTCAGGGCACGTTCTCTAGCTCACAACACTTTGAAGGGCATAGGGGCATGTTGGAGTTTTGGGATGGGACTAGGAAAAGTTGACAAGCTTCACTCACTCACAGAGGCCCGCACAAAACCCACACAAGGTAGTTAGTGCGTAATTGGAACACTTTTGGTGCTAGGATGAGCCATGGGTAACACGGAGACACAAGACTCACCATGGTTCGGACTTGGGGGAAGCCACCACCTTCCCCCTTATAATATATTCTGCACCTCTCCATGAGGCCCACATCCAAATGGCTTTTTTGTCCCGGGACTCCCAAGTGGGAGTCCCGAAATCGCCCAAGTTGGGACTCCCGCGACTTTGGAGCCCCATCACTTTGAGATCAGACCTCGGATTGAGGTGCAGTCTAAAGCACAATTGTAACCTTTGTTGAAAGCTTTTCAATGGTATGTTGCATGTTATCTGCAGCTAATTAAATCGGGTCGATTCCTGACTTTTTCTGGTCGGGAGTCAAACTGCCAATTTGACTCTCGGCCTTTCTTTTGGCCATAACTTGTGTTTTAGATGTCTAAATGAGCAATGCAAGCCCATTTTAGACATCTAAGTTCCAAGATCTTTTCAATGATATAAAGAACGCCATAAGCCATTGAGTTTTGACCCCTGAAATTGCTCTCTGAAGTTTTCGGAGTCCACCGGGACTCCATTTCCCAAAATGGGAGTTGCCTTGGGAGTGTGAGGGTTCACTCTCTCACACTTTTCTACACTTCCGGAGTATGTGATGTGACTCCTGGGCTTTCTCTTGGCCCGCAACCTTGCAACCCCTTGGCTTTGGTCGAGAGCCTAAAAATAGGGTTGCGACAGACATCCCCATATTTTTGTGTCATCAGAGCCTACAATTCAATCCAATCATATGGTGTTGGTTATATTTCCCAAACCATTCCTTGGCCCGCCCTCTCACAATTTTGAATAATTTGTTTGCATTCAAATCCCACACTTCCACAACCATAGTAAGTCTTTTTGCTCAATCATTGACATCTTCATGGTTTCTGCCCTAGAACAATTCATTCATACCATGTGGGCTAATCGTGCTGCAAATTCTAATTTTAATCTTCATGTAATTTGTTGTAGATCCATTATTTCCACTTCCTTTAGATCAAGTGATGACATTACATTCAATATTTATGCACCTTGCCTCATATCTTGGATTGAAAAAAAACGTAGGTCAAGAAGTGGTACTCGCTAGATTGAATGGATAACCATTGTTGCTTATCAAATGTTGCATTGGTCTTCTACCACAATGCAAATTAGTACAAGGAACCAACATGGATCATGTTAAAAGCATCATGCCCTATTTTTGCTTCGAAGCAGTCACACCCATGTCTTTCACAAATGAGAATCCTAAAGATACCTAAGTCTTAGTGAATGATATTTTAGGGTTTTCATGACAATCCCTCTTCATCAACCTTTCAGATGTCAAACTGAATTGCGGAACTTATCTTGAGTTTCCACATCTTAAATCATTGTAATCCATTAATTAGTATTATGTTAGAAAGTTAGACTAATCTCTTTCCATTACGAGTCTCAAAGGCATGATGTTAGATGGTAAGGTGGAGAATTTTTGCTCATTTGTAGACTCTAATTGGTACTGCAACCTTTGTTCCGCATCTTGCCATATTCTCCAACTCAAGATGCAAGATTTTGACCCCAAATGCCCCACCCTAATAACTTGGTTTCCATTCTAAAACAAATCTTCTACACCAAGTATGTAGAATTTAACAAAATGGTTAAGTGAGACAAAAAGTCGGGGAATCCAAATGTCTCCTATCCTAGGTGTATTATTTTGTCTTTTAGGAATGGAAGATGAGATTCTATGCAAGGTATGAGGTATAGTGATATTGCCTATATAGTTCTAAGGTTGATTCTCAACCCCTTACTCCATCCCTTATCCTCATCCAATGTTGCAACCCTAGCCTTGGGCTTACGACCAAGGCGAAGGGGTTGCAAGGTTGCGGGCCAAGAGATTGCACAGGAGCCACATCACATACTCCGGGAGTGTAGAAAAGTGTGAGAGACTGAACCCTCACACTCCCAAGGCAACTCTCACTTTGGGAGATGGAGTCCCGGTGGACTCCCAAACCTTCAGAGAAAAATTTCAGGGGTCAAAACTCAATGGTTATTGGCGTTATTTACATCATTGGAAAGCTCTTAGAACTTAGATGTCTAAAATGGGCTCGCATTGCTCATTTAGACATCTACAGCACAAGTTATGGCCAAAAGAAAGGCCGGGAGTCAAATTGGCAGTTTGACTCCTGACCAGAAAAAGTCAGGAATCGACCCGATTTACTTAGCTATAGATAACGTGCGACATACTGTTGAAAAGCTTTCGACAAGGGTTATAACTGTGCTTCAAACTACACCTCGATCCAAGGTCTGATCTCATAGTTATGGGGCTCCAAAGTCGCAGAAGTCCTAGTTGGCGCAATTTAAGGACTCGGGAGTCTCGGTAGAGAAAAACCATTTGGATGTGGGCCCCATGGAGAGGTGAAGAGTGTATTATAAAGGGGAAAGTGGTGGCTTTCCCCAAGTCCGGGCCGTGGTGAGTCTTGTGTGTCTGTGTTGCCCGTGGTTTGTCCTAACACCAAAAGTGCTCCAACTATGCACTAACCACCTTGTGTGGGTTGTGTGCAGGCTCATGTGAGTGAGTGAAGCTTGTCAATTCTTCCTAGTCCCATCCTGGAGCTCCAACATGCCCCTCTACCCCTCGAAGTGTTGTGAGCTAGGGAGCGTGCCCCGACTCCTCCCCCTTTCACTGTCTTGTACTTGGACTCACTTTTGAATCCTTCAAGGAGTTGGGAGTGCGTCATCCAAACCTAAGCACATTTGTAAAAACCATTATGGGATATCTCCACTATAACATCCCCAGAAAAAACTTCATCAGGATTCACACCCACAATAATCACTATGCCAAATCCCAACATTTGCAGATTTAGGGCTCTTATTTGAGGTTCGTCCTACATCCTCAAACCATCAAACCTGACAACTAATTGTTGTTCATGGATCTCTTATGTAATGTCATTCATTCCAATCTCACTCTCATTGGATGATGACATATTGTCCCAATCGTTTTCATAGTCCAAATGTAAGGGAATTCCCACATTATCATCGAACAAAATCTAGCTCTAATACCAAAAGAAAAGGGAAGATTAAAAGAACAAGCCCAATGGCATACAAAAGCATTGAACAAAATTAGACTCTTTGGAATCCTACAACTAATCCCATTACTTGATTTGTGAATACCACAATCAAGGAGATATACTACTAATGTTTACTTATTTTGACATAACCCATTTATGTACACACAACTTTGAAATTATGCTATTGTGTGTATTTTCATCACACATTTCCTTATTGGTAATTTACTACTGGTTGCCAAGTAACAATTTACACCACTAAAAATCCAAAATCTATTCAAGGTATAGCTTGGGGGTTAGAACTCTCAAGGTTCACTTATCCATATGAGCTGCTAACCATTTTCCCATTGAATGCAACATGTAAGAATATACTACATATTTTTTTCTTCAAACTTTCCCCATTTTTGACCTTGTTTCTTTCATTGGCCAACCTAAGGACACCCCTTTGAGGTTTATGGCACCCATTCTAGCAGTTGTTTTGCAACATAAATTCAAGGTGTTGTAATAAAAAATTCCCCCTTCGTAAATGCATCTTGACTTCTATATGCCACTCAGTTTTATAGCTCATACCCTTTTTTTCTTCATCATCCCTTAGCATCAACCCTTCATATTTATCCTTACTTCGAACTACACTACTATTTTGTTAAATCATTGGCACAACGAAATTCATCAATGATTAGCCCAACAATCTAAACAAGAAGAAAAATACTAGAAAGAACTTGCCACCTTGTTCCTCCATTCTCCTTATCTTACCTTCCATCGTCAATTACCCAAACCTTTTTTCAATGTAGTCACTCCCTCCACCATCCATCGCTTAGCACAACTCTTGTTCTCCATAACACACAAACAAACAAAGTTGCCTACCCATGCATTCCTTATAGCAACGATGGACATATTCCCACTACAAGCATGCAAAAAGTTGACAGCTAATGAAAACAAAAAAAACAAAAAACAAAACCCTAAAACTTGTTGTGTTCACACTATTAAGGTGACATGTTTGGTCACACCCCTACCTATGTGCAATAGATTTGGTATTAATAGAATAATCAAGACTTAGGTATTTTTATTTTTGTTGTAACCCTATATGAATTTATTTATAAGTATGCCCAAAACCTAGGGAAGATACAAAGGTACAAAAGGAAAGGATTAGAGTCCAAGCAAGTTGATTAGTAGCTAGGGGTTTGAAATTCAAGCAAAGGTAGAAGGGTCTTTAACTCATCTACTAATTGCCCATAACAAATTGATAGTGGGGATGGGGATGGGTTTTGAAGTGGGGGAAGTCAAGAGTAGTTGAGCCTATTGCTATCACTCAATTTAAAATGAGAATGCTTGCATCTTTTGTAATGTTATGAATATTCTTTGGCAAAAATAAATAACAAGATGGAAAGGAAGGGTCATTTGGCCCTCTTTCACTTCAAACAATATTGACAATCATGTAGGAAAACATTTGTTTGTTTTTAAACTAGCGAGAGACTTCAATTGTCAAAGGGAGGAATTGATCAAGGGTGCTAATCATAAGAGGCAAGTTACCACATGAACTTAAACCTTGAACCTAAATTCAAAATTAGGATGATAAAATGTTTTTTTCTTATACACATGCAAATAAAACCCAAAAAAAAAACCACAAAATGGAAATAATTATCACATTATAAAACAAAATAAGTTTCAAAATTATTGGTCTATTTTACAATTGGCCAAGTTGAGTTACAATAATGTCCAACTTTCCAAGTATTGCACCTTGCAACAATTTTATTCCTGAAAAAAACACCAATTAATATGACAAATCCAATGACTGATTCACAAGCTTTCTAATGGATCCAAACCATAAACTAGGCATGAAAATTTACAAAAGCCTACATTTTGGCATTGATGCAAAAAGCTTCAAAATAAGTCCAATGTTGTGATTGATGTCTTCTCTTTCACTCAAGTTCAATTATGATGTTTGGCTTCCATGGGAAAATCTTGGAGTTATTCCAACTTTGTGGTTGGTGTCTTGATGTCTTCTTGTCTATTGAATTACATGCATGTTTTTATTGTGTGTGACTTAGTTAGTTTCAATAGTGTTAAGGCCTCAATCTAATAGAACATGATAGTGGACTTCAAATATTTGATTTCCATGGGGACAAGATTATGTCCACTTTGATTTTTGTTATTTAACCAAAGTGGTGATCATCCATAAGAAGACTTAAGCAAATTTTACTTCAAGAAATATGAAAGGAGAAAATAAAATTCCTTCTATATTGGTCACGACCTATTGGAACCTAATGTTGCATCTATTCAATAATAACAATTGTTCTGGATTCTTTTTTGGAATTTTCTGATTAATAAACTCAAAAATTACATAAGAATAGAATGTCTTGTAAAGACCCTAACACAATGGACCTTAACACAAGTTAGTTCCACAAAGTGAAGTTGGGTGGCAACAAGCATAACTCCTAACTTTCAAAATGGTATAGAACAAGGGCCTATCTTTAGACCCTTTCCAGGATCTGAAATACTTGTTGCTAGGGTTGATAGGTGTAGGAGAAGCCTTGCTCTAGATTATTTGGGAGGGCCTTGCCTAATTTGATGGTGGTAGATTGATGGTGTAGGCCTGAAAATTAGGGGAGGCCCATAGGAGAAGCCCCAAGGCAAAGCATGAACAATTTTCTATTTCAAATGGTTAAAAGTCTGCATGTGATTACCAAAGGGGTCCTTCAATTGGGGGATGATTTTTTTGAACAGGTCCTTCAATTGAAGCATTTTTAAAAGGGTCCTTCAATTGATGGATGAATTTTTTGAATGGGTCCTTCAATTGAAAGATGATTTTTTTGAACGAGTCCTTCAATTTGAAGGATGAACTTTTTTGTGTCCAGAAGGAGCATTAAAATACAAGGAAAAAAAACCCTTGGAATGCTTTATGTGCAGGGTAAGGCACGCATGCGAGGGGGGGAGTAGCCCTAGTGACCAGGGGCAAAAACCTATGAAAGACATTGTACCTGGAATTTTGAATTTTTTGAGAAAAATTAGATATGAA
Source organism: Sphagnum tenellum (assembly GCA_963921925.1). Lineage (NCBI taxonomy): Eukaryota > Viridiplantae > Streptophyta > Sphagnopsida > Sphagnales > Sphagnaceae > Sphagnum > Sphagnum tenellum. Next base: position 4,919,294 of record OY998143.1, on the reverse strand, counting down.
AACTGAAAAAAATTTGAAGCATAATTTTAATACTTGGATACTTGCTGGAACCTATTTTAGATATCCTGCCCCTGTTCCTGCCCGTATTCCTGCCCACGTCCCTGCCCGTATTCTCGCCCTTTTTCTCCTGCCCGAATCCCTGCCCACGTTCCTACCTGATTCCTGCCCGTTTTCCTGTCCGAATTATTGCCCAGGTTCCCGCTCATTTTCATGTCCTTTGTTCCTACCCGTTTTCCTGCCTTGTTCTTGTCCGTAATGCCTGCCCGCTTTTTTCCTGGCCGTTGCAATTTCTTCCCAGACATGTAGAGTGAATAAATTTTCTCTTGTTTGCTACGTACTTTAGAAATGGGTTTTTATTTATTTATTTATATATATGGGGGTTGGAAGTGAGTTGAAAAATAAGAAATGCTTAGTATTACTATTATTTTGCAAGCCTGTGAAATGATTTGTTCATGTGGTGTGTGAATTATATGCAAGTTTAAACAGTGATTTTTTTTTAAGGTTTTTTTTTTTTAAGGTTTTTTTTTTTTTTTGAGGCAACCAAAGTGGCTATCATCCATAGGAAGACATCATAAAAGTGTCAGTAATACCTGGGAAGATTTAGCCAAATCTATGAAATACAAATCTTGAATCATCCTTGTATGTTTTGGTTACATGCTGAAAACCAAGTATAGAAATCTGGCTATTTTTACTCTTATTTTCTCTCACTTCTACCTATTGAAAACCTCCAGCATCATTTTCTTTTTAAAGTTTAGATTATACTTTTTGGTGATGTTTCACCAATAAAATGGCTAAGTTACACTTGCACTTTTTTATTGTCGATTTTTTTGACCAAATTTTGACCTGGAAAATATGATTTCAATGTATTCAAATGTTTTTTCATGGGCAAAATGACCCAAATTCATCAACTTTGGAGGAACTTTTGAAAAATAATAACTCTACTAGGTAGTCAAGAATAAAGAAAGATTCTAATTTTAAGACTTTCATTTATAGTGTGTAGCCAAATTATTTTTTAGATTATCACTGCCTTGGCTACATCACAAAATCCAAAAAAAAAAAAAAAAACAGCGGGTTATACTGTTTGTTTTCAGTCAATTTTCTGATGTAGCCAAAGTGACAATTATTCACAAGAAGATCGACACAGGGGCGGTCAAATGTGGAGGTCCAGTACTATGCACCTTTTTTTTCTGCTGTTTATGAAAGAAGAGAAAGGTGTTGAATGGGAGGGAGCACTGTCTCCATACTGTGCACTTCTGCAAACAACTGGGGAGTCTAAAGGAGTTGTAAATTGTGAAGGAACCCAATGAGCAGGAAAGTTATGGCATGTGACACTGGTGGTTCATTCTTCTTGTAGGCTGGCATAAGAGACAGCAGGGAGCTTCAACGCAACATGTTGGTTGGTAGTTTTCTGCGCTGACCATGTTGCATTACTCTCCTCCAAGCTATAGATGTTCAAGCTTGGAGGGTCCACATAGAGTGATGTTCAAAATGTTGCTGTAGATGTCCATTCCTTGAAGATAAAAACCTAGTCTCCGCTCTCTTCTCTGTGAACTTTTTTCCTCTGTACATGCAACATAAGTCATTGGAACTGGCTTTTCATTTGACACATGTAAATTCCTCTGGTACTCAATTATTGCATCATGCCTCACATGATCATTGTCTTTACATCTCTCAAGTGAGAATCCCTTTAGAATTTTACTAGAGCGTTTTTGGGTATAGATCAATTACAATTGCCCAATCTATGGCTAAGCTCATTTATATTTGCCCCTGAGAAATGGTGTAGACTAATTCTAATCACCCATGGGTGGCTAACATTAACGTAGGTCAACCCAAACATTTCTTTTTTGACAAGAAAAAATTAATTTGGCATAGAATAATTCATGTCACCTACGAACAACCTATATTGTTTCTGGTCATTTGAATAGACAATAACTATAACAACTGATAAATTTTAGTTGCCCATGGGCAGTCAAGATCATTTCCAATCGCCCAACAATGATGATGATGGTAGTGTGGTTTAAATTTGTTAGTTTTTGTCATTTCTAGTTCCCCCTGCCAAGTGGTGCTTATCTTTTTCGATGCATGTATTGATGAGTAGCTGAGATCATTGTTGATTTCCCAAGGATGATTGAAATAGTGTTTGATGTCCTCTCCTCTTCAAAGTGGTTTGGATCATTTTCAGTAATGAAAAGCTTTTGCGGAAAAACATTACATGGGCAAAATTTATACAAGGTCTAAAGGTGAAATTAGTGCATCTGGGAGGATCCTAACATGATAAATAATACGAATTTGACACATCACATTAGTTTTGACAAGGCTTTAATTATAAGTTACAAAGTTGCTTTATACATCATGTAGATTATACCCCACTTATACATGAAAAATACTTAATTTGAAACTTAAACATACTAAAAATTCCCAAAAAATAAATCAATTTTTATTTTTCAATGATTTGTTTTGTGAATGTGCTTAATAGTTTCTTAGTGCCCAAAAACTTTCCACCATTGACAATTAGTATTCATATGCAATTAAACAAATCTTGATTGCAAAAGGGGCATAATTTAGTCAAACAATTACTTATTTCAAAATATCAAAACTTATACCAAAACCTAAAATTAGATATAATGACTTTTCAAATTTAATATGTTAACACTCATATTACTCAAGTTTCGCAATATTTGCAATGATAATGATTTACTACATATGCATATTCTTTTTTTTGTAATTTTCACTAGAATTTTACTACTTTTTGGTTCCTATGGTTGTGAGTGTGCCTTTAGACATGAAAAAGTTGGACATGATGTTAAAGAAAATATTGTCAACATATTGAAAGCAATGTGAAATTTGAGAAATAAACAATGAAATAATATGACATGCCATGCATTAAGGTGGGTTACCTTGAAAAATATTTCAATTTTTTAATCCGTTGTGATGCTATGTAAACAATTCTACCATGTGATCACCATTTCAATGTCGCATTGTTGCCATGTCATAGACAAATACATCCATCCACCCTAAGTGATCAATAAGCGTGTTCACATTATTTTTTCCGTTGAGATACACTACAAACAACCTATTTTATTTGAACATTACCTGATCATGCACCCCAAGTAACCAAACTCCTATTTTTACATTGTGTATGAATTAACTGAATTTCAAATATGGCATCTATGCATAACTTGTAAGACTATGGAATGCCATTGTACATGCAATTAATCTACATAATGAAGTATTGTGTTTAGTGGTTGGGGGTTGTTGATAAACGTCATTTTGTCAACCTCTAACACTCATCAATGAACCTCTTTTGTATATAAGGAGAGTCATTGGGAACTTTGATTTATTTTCTCAAATTCCCAATGAAATATCAACAAAAGTTCATCATTAAGGACTTTGAGCACACCATTAGGAATACCCTTAAATGAATTCAAAAGCTCATTTTTGTGTACATTTGTGCATGTGTAATGAATTTTTTTGAAGACATTTTTGGGAACACCCTTAAAGAAATCAAATGTTAAATTCGGGACATTGCCATGAATAAAATTGAAAATGTGTTTGAAACATTTAAGGGGAAAGACGAAGGACATTGTGGGCATCATTATGGTTCATCATACATGGAAGCATTTGCAATTTAGTACGAAATGAATTCCATTCATGACAACATCAAAGAATTTTTCCAACAATGTAAACAATTTTTTTGCGGTTGTTGTGAGATTATGTGAAGATGCTATAAACACTTTGACAATGGGAACTTTGGAAAGTTATCAATTTCATGACAATTAGTTAAAGAGCACCCATGATTAACAAAATCAACCTTTTAAAAAATATATATATAATACCTATTGTATGAGAATCACCATTTTTTAGTCCTACTATGTGATCACTATAAATTATTTTAAACATGTTTCACATAACAAAATCCCCAAACCAACCACATTAAGAAAATAAATAATGCAACCAAATCAATTCCAAGTAATTGTTTGACACACAACCATTGTTTTACAATATATTTTTGCATTGTTACCAATTTATATTTCACAAAAGCCATGAGATTGACGAATATTAAAGTTGTATGTTCATCAATATATAGAATTGGTTAAAAAAGGAAAAGGGGTGTGAATTATGAACATAGTAATACAAGTCATTAACTGAAAACATATTACATAATTGTTTAATACATGTTTTAAAGTGGTACACATAAATGGTTTTAACATATTGTAGTTGTAGCATTTGGATGGATTTGGAATGAATCAAAACAATAACCAATTTTTTTAAAGAAGTTATGTAATCAATTTTAAAAACATTGTGACCAATGAAAGATTGTAAGCAATTTCAATCTACCAATCCCAATATGCAACCTCAATATTAAGCACTTGACTAATGACTACCTAAGTGGGCACATGTAGCTTGCAATATTGTGTTTAGATCCAAATAGGATATTTCCTAACTAAGTAAGATTGAAGGGTATTTACAAGCTAGGATGAACAAATTTTGGTGGATTTGGAATTCATAGACAATTATTTTATAGTGGTGTATTTGGTCAATGCTAGATACATAGATCCATTGTATGCCCATGCTCACAATTTTAAGGAAATTCAAATAGTAATTTATGACCATTCATTAACAAATTTAATGATATAAATGTTTGAAAGTGAACAAAGTTATGAAAACTCCCCAAAGTCATTTCATAAAAGACTTTACCATTTTTATTTTTATTTTGGTGATGTTTAAAAGTCCTTAAAAATTCCATACCGTGTGGAAATTATAGTTTCAAAGCCCTTATATTCAAATGGTGACAAAAGTATTTATCCATTTAAAGAAGAGATGTTATTTTCAAACTATGATTATAATGAATTTACAAGGTTTTTACTTGTGGTATGACATTGGAGGTTGTGTACATATAAAAGTCCCATGTTAGATTAAACTCTAGTTTTGAAATATTAAATCACAATTGGACATAACTAAATTACATAAAAATTAGATATGTGACCCTTATTCATAAAATTCAATTTGGGACACATGATAATTCACAAGGGCGCAAAACTTGCTACATTCCATCATTCCTTCACAACATTAAGCTCAATGTACTTACTTTTAAACGGATTTGAGTTTGTTGAACTTGATGATCTATCAGTGCTTGAGATTCCTTCAAACCATGGTTGATCATCCTTGTCCTCGAAGTCTTCAGAAACAGTTGCAAGACTTTTGGAGGAATATTTTAATTTTCCATATAAGCTATTCAAGTCATCAAATCTTGAATTTTGCATGGGTAATACTTCAATTTCCATTTCCCCTTTGAGCATTCCCACCACACGAGACATGGATGGTCGTTTCTCTGCTTCAACTTGTAAACATAAAAAGGCTATGTTGACCACTTGTGTTATATTTGCCAATTCAAGCTCATTATGTACTTGAAGTTCTTTATCCACAAGATTTTCAATCATGTTGCTTTTGTAAAACCATCGCCAAGCTTGTACACAAACTCACCAAAGAAAAACTCATTCATTATTACAATAAGATGGCATTTGTGAGATGTGATATATTTGAACCATTGTTCAACATGTTAACATCAAATTTGAATTTGAATAACATTCAAATATGAATTTAATTTGAACTTTTTTCATGAATTGTTGTGGAACCTTTGTGGTCAAATTTCATATGCCCACCCAAACCATTACGAAGATAGAAATTTGAAATTGAATCAAACTAAATGATACTTAAATGTACTTAATTATAACCAACCCAATAATGATGGGTTTCAAGTTTTTAGAAACCACACATGATGGGTGATGTACTAACACAATAACATTATGAAAAACATGTAAAATCTTTTTTGAAAAAGCAAGGAATAGCTATCAAGTGAATAAATTTGGTTTTGCCAACTTTGAAAAACATATCCTCTTTACCAAAAGAGGAGGGGGAGTTCACACTAGATGCACTAGCATTTTTAAATGCATGACCTTAGACAAATCTACATAAAAGGAACACAGCTCATGTAAAAGAGATGGTGGGCTCACATTGTCCAAAAGATATATATCGTCTGGAGGCAAGGTGTAATCGATGTTTTTTCTTCCACTTATAACTTCGAGTGCCACAACCCCAAAACTAAAAACATCAACCTTGTCTGTGAGTTGGCCACGTGTTGCATATTCAGGTGCTAAGTACCCTCTGCACATGTAATATAATAAATATAATTATGTCAATAATATAATAATAGTATTGTTAAATATGTTATTTTCACATATTTTCTAAATCAACTAAATTGACCTTCATTAAATGTAAAACTTTTTTGCATTTTCAATAATGACTGATATGTCTAATCACTAATATTTGATGCATTTTCATGTTAATCTATATTAATAATATGATTTCAACACTTCCAAAATATGACATGGAATGGATTTTTTAAAAAAAACAAGATGATATAACTTTCAAATGTAAAAAACATTTCTCTAATCAAATCCCTTAATTTCTATTGTACAATTGTCATATCCTATGTAGCATTATGATATATGAGTTTTGAATTTGTTTCCAAACATATGCCATGGACATTACATGAATTATGTTTCTTCAAGTGGATGATTACAACTTTGTGTCAACATAACATCAACATCACATCAAGAAAAAAATCATATATTATGTCAAAAATTTCATACTCACTTTGTACCAGCAATTTCAACCATGGACATGTGGGTTTTATCATCTGGAAATAAAAAGGCCAAGCCAAAGTCTGCAATTTTTGCACAAAATTTTTTGTCAAGCAAAATATTCCTTGCTTTGATATCTCGATGTATAATTCGTGGTTGATTTTCATGAAGGTATCGCAAACCACATGCTACTCCAAGAATGATATTGAATCGCATTGGCCATGTCAAAACATGATTTCCTTTGTGCTCTACAAAAACAAAATCCAAATGTGATCCATTGTAATACATGTAACATTTATAAATGAAAATTTACTAGTCATCCCCCATTTAATTCATTCACACATTCTTAAAGTTGGGTCAAGTCATAGTTCATGTGGAATATATGTTTTTAGTGCAAAGATTACAAGGATAAAAAAACACACAAAATAAAATTTCCATGTTACATAAAACATATAAACATATTTGTGTCATTTGAATTTACATTAAGAAAACTACTTTCAAATGGCATGAAAAATTAAATTGAATTTTTGAACTCACCAAATAATGTTTCAGCTAGATCATTGTTTTCAACATATTCATACACCAAGAGTCTTTTGCTTGATGTTGTAATGCAACAACCTTTTAATTTAAAGGTTTGGATGTTTCACTCCACTGATAATAATGACTTCATTAATGAATTCATCAATGTTTTGCTGGTTATTTTTGAACAATTGCTTCATAGCCACTTGATTGCCTTGAAATGTTCCCTATAAAACACAAACATTAAGTTTTTAACCATAACAACCTTGGAACTTGCATGACATGTCGTTAAGACTTTGTGCACTATTTCATGTATGTTTACATTCAAGCATAACCAAATTTGAATGTGCATATCTAGAATCTTTATATTTGTTGATAAGGCGCACACACATATTAATGTTATACATTACACAAATTCAAAATTTCAAATTCTTACTATCAATTGATCATTGAATCTAAAATAAAAACTCAAATATGTTCAAGAAGGATCATAAAATTACATACATTAAAAATATACATGTATCAAAATTTTAATATTAATAATTTTGGTAATATCATGGGAGGCATGGTAATATGTGAAGTATGGTATGATAAAGGTTAGTACCTTGTAAACAACACCATAAGCTCCTTCACCTAATTTTGTATTTGGATGAAAATCTCTTGTGGCAACTTTGAGCTCATTATAAGCAAAGATGGTAGGTTGAACCTCAAATTTAGCAAATTCTGTTGAAGTTCACAATAATTTAATGTTTGAATTTAAATATTTAGATCAACTTCTGATGCAAATGAGTTTCAATACAAAAGTAAATTCATTTTGTACCTAAACTAAAATTCAGTATAATGTGCAAAAAACTCTTAAAAACGTACAACTTAATAATAATGGGAGAACACAATTAAAGTTAATAAAATTCCACATCCATTGAAATTATATGTATGACTTACTTTGTTGAATTTGAATCAATTCGTAACGATTCTTTTGCTTATTTTTCCAAAATATCCAACCACCAATGGCAATCACAAGTGAGAGAATAACAACACAAATTGTAGTTGAAATTATAATCACTTGTCGAATGTTTCGTCCTGAATTGTTTATTCATTGAAATAACAATTTTCATATAAACAATGTTAGGAGTTGCACCACATGGATGTGTCACATTTTAGATGGAAATGTATGAATTAAGATTAAAGATTTTAATCTACTAATATATCTCATCATGAATTTTGTATATGTCTTTTGTTTGCATCTTATACTTCAATTGGCAAAGAGGTGAGAGGTATAGTTTTACATATTTTGTGACTTAACTTTAAAGATAAAAATAATTTAAAGACAAATTTGTGACCATGTTTACAATGAAAACATGTGATGCCATTTCACTTAAAGAGTCTAAGAATCATTGCCATGATCCAATATTTAGTAAAAGTTAGAAATGAATCAATATTAGTCTAGGTTATATTGGGTTCTTAAAGATTCCTTGAAACCATTGTAGTCCATGCTTATTGACAACAAATCCCAAATGCACGAAAACTTAATTAACCTCATTTGACCTATATTTCATTCAATCAAAGTGTTTGTACGCACCATTCGATAGGAGACATTTTTGAGTGCAATAACATCTTTGTCCGTCACTTTGCTTATTTGAAATACAATAAGGGTTTCCTTGGAGCCTAGAAATGGAAATAAAAACTTTGAGTAGGGTTCTTTAATGTAGAAATTAACAAAAAAAATGTTCTTATTAAAACATGATTACCATACGTTAATTTAAATAAAATGACTTAGGATAAAAATATACTAGTCCATATCAAAACACAAATAAGATATTAAATGGCATAAAATAAATTGATGTATAGAAATTACTTACTTGAAAACAGTGGTAATGTTTGTGATAGTCTCAGGGGAGTAGTCAACATTGGTTATATTGTTGAATTGGATGCTCAAAGTTTGTAGATGACTAGTCTTATTGCCATTCGATAGTGTATTACCTAAATGTCTAATGCCATTGATATCCAAGGTTCCATTGATAGCATTGTTATCGAGTTCTCTACAAATACAAGTCAAACATAAATCATGTGATGGCAAGAGCTCCACAAGACAAAAATAACATTCCACTAGGTTGAGTTTAGGAAACCAAATTATCATTGAAGGCGGGGAGCATGGGAAGAACAAGTTTCCAAATAGGACAACCTCATTTTAATAAGAAAAACCTTGAGAAATAAATTTATTCATATCAAATTAGGATGGTAAATATGTCTAGTACCAAGATTAAAGATTAAATATAATTACCACTGTAATATTGGTTAATTCAATGTGTTTGTGCAAGTGCCAAAATTGATTTGGAAATCATATAATTTTATCTACTTAGATTAAATACTTCATGATTGATTTTTTATGTTAATTAGTTGCATTCTCATAAATTTGCAATATTAATGTGTGAAAATTTGAAGTTTTGTATGTCAAAATGGTTATTGTGAGTTCATGATGTATATTAAACTAAACAATCCAACAATATGAACTAAATTTGTGTACATGTTCAAATATCTTACAAAATTTCCAAATTTGGAAGGCTTGCCAAATCATATGGAAATGAACCTGGATTAAAAGAATTGAAACTTAAATACCTACAAGAACACACACACAAGTGTCAATCTATTCATTGTCTCTGGTCAAAGGTTTTTTTCAAAATGATTCATCAAAAGATGGAACATAGGAACTTAATTCATTTTGCATGAAATACTTGGTGGTATAGTTGTTGAACTAATTTGTAAAGATCCTTCGATTTTTTACATGCTTGAAAATTCAACAAATAAAATTTACATGTCTATTATATAAGTTGAATGATATAATGGACCTAGTTCTTGGACACCATTCTAAAAATTCATTGAGGATTTGTGTTTTTCAAAAAGTTACATGTATTGGGAATTGTGAACTTACAATTGTGTCAAAGAATTTGAAAAAGCGCTCAAGTTAGGAAGAAGACCAGTGAAATTGTTTTGTGACAAATCCAATACTGCTAGATTTGCTGAAGGGTTAAAAATTGATGTCGGAATAATTGAACCATTGAAGTGGTTTGAACTCAAATTCCTGGAAGCCACCAAGTAAGACATTTGATCAAACATATTGTGTCAACAACAACCATAATAGTTTGCAATATGATTAGTTATTGGTATATTATGTGTGATGCATGCATATATAAGTATAAACCAAAGCTAGCATGGCACCTCCCCCTAGAATGTCATGCCCCTTAAAAAGATATATGGGTCTGATTGGCTTAAAATCTAAGCAATTACAATTGAAACAAAATGCATATGTCTAATTTTTTAAGGTTTTTAAATGTACAAAATATTGGAAAAACCATCTATATGCAATAGCCTATAGCTTTTCCATCCTCAAAATGTAAATGGTGTTACTTACACAGACTGAAGTCTCCAATTTGCAGTGAGGTTAGGCGGTGATCCGACCAATTCATTTTCTGACAAATCACTACATAGTATAACTTGACATTAAAAAGTGGAAAGTATACAACGAAATGACTTCACCGAAAGTATGGAGCATAATCAATAGAAAAAACAGATCTACATTGACATATTTGAAGTTTGAACCTCTAGCATTTCCTTAACAAGCTTAGCAACTAAGGCACATTACATGAACTTTTGAAGTTTAAGAATATTGCTCAAATATTGTAAACTTGTTTGACAACAACATAATGAAATGTCTTATGTGAATTAGCACGATCTCACTAATGTTTTGCCTCTTGGATTCAAGCCAAAGGAAGGTGCCCTCATGGATGGGCCTCACAACTCTCCTCATGTAACTTCATGGACTTAATTTGAGCTATGGTAGCTACTAGCTCACTCCATTGGCTACTTTTGAGCAAACTTTGGGAAAGGACAACAAAAATTGGGATTATTGGTCTTGCTCTAATAATAAGCTTGTCAGTGCTGATATTAGTGACTATTTATTTTGATAGAGTGGTAGTGTGGCGAACTCTTTAATATGGCAAGATATCAATAATTTTAAAACACAAGTATATGCATTCACTGTAATGACTAATGTGTGTGTGATGTCAAAAACATCACACACACATTAGACAAAGGTGTCAGAAATTTTGTATCTTACATTGTATTTAGTTCTGTCATGTTCACAAAACCATTATCTGTCCCAGGATCATAGAAGGGTGGACTTGGTCCTGTTAGCTTGTTGTTGGATGTCTTCAGGCTTTCCAGCCAGTTTGCCCTGCCTAAATTTGGAATGTTCCCACTGAGCTTGTTGTTACTCAAATCTCTGAAACAAAAGAGAATTAACAATTCATCTATTAGCATTTTAATGCTACGAAAGCAATTTCAGCATGTTCAAATGTTATTAAATTGTATGTGCATACCATGAGAGCAATATTTGATTGGATATACTCCATATGGGTTGAAGGAAACAGGATAACTCACATCTGTTGAAGAGTTGACGGTTGATGAAGACTGCGATTAGATGATCTAAAGAGCTCTGCCGGAATGCTTCCATTCAGATCATTGTTACTAAGATTCCTGCTTAATAATGGTTTCACCATCCCACAATGAACCCAAAATATGCAAAGACAAGCCTTCAGTAAACATCCAAACAATCTATTCTCTAGTTATGAGTATATGAAAATTACATGAGGATATACAATTCATACTTCTTATTAAGCCGTTTTAGTAATTGAAGCATATAGGGCACATCTTCTATTGACTACAAACACTCTATTCAAATGTACTTGAAGTGTCTTCTGACAATTCAAATTTCATACCCACCATATGGTGCTCCACATGATTGCTATTCCTTATTTCCCCCAAGTAATCAATTTGATTTAGCCCAAACTTTTGCAATGTTTCATTTCACCTTTTTATTGAATTTACAATGTTGTAACTACCAAAAAATAATGTTTGTGAGCTATAGACTACCCAGGGTGCACCCCATATCATAATATTGCTCTCCTGTCCATAGCTTAAACAAGGCCACATGTATTCTCAAGATCAATAGGTTGCAGCCCACTTACAAAGTGGCCAAGCTTGTGAGATTGCCAAGCTCCTTAGGAATGTTACCAGAAAGCCCTGGATTGCCTGTCAAAGTCCTGGAAAAGGTTGCACATATATTTCAAGGTTTTATATGGTCATAAGTTTACTCAAACTAGGTTTTCCCCAAACTCCTACTGCAACATTACACCTTTTAAGGAGCACCCTGCAACTACACCAAATTAAAAGGGCACCCACGTTTTTATGCAATTATTACACATTAACAAATGCACTACCTAATGGGTTGCACATTAAATTGTAACACATCACATAAAAAGTTATATGACTGAACATCAACATTTGTTCACTCACAGTTCCACAAGTTGTGTAAGGTTTTCAATTGCTGATGGCAAAGTGCCAACAATAGATGCTGCAGTCAAACGGCTACAACCCATCCGCCACCCACATATGATATCCAAGGCATAGGAATCAAGTCCCAGAAGTGAGATTATTAGAGTGTAGTCCTTTTTGCCAACTACTACAAAGAATTGGGCTGCCCTAAGCATCACCTATTTGTAAATGTAAAATCTCTGAGTCTCTGTTGATCTCTTTGTGCAATGAATTTATCCATTTGTTCCCCCAATAAATAAATTAAAAAAAATCTCTATTGATCTTTTGAAAGCCAGCTTGCGGTAAGAATCTTACATGACAACAATATTGATAGTGGAATTGCAGGGATCCGTGATATTATCTGCATGGAAAGAACATACCACTCCTTTCCAATTTTGACTACCATAACAAGGAAATCTTTGGGAGGATGACCACCCTGCCAGATTTGTCATCATGTCCGGTGTGCTTTCATTCCATGCCCCAAGAATGGTCTGTAATGCGTGCACTATACAATACACTCACAGTCAGTCAGTCAGTCAGTTAATGGGTTTCCTGGAGATTTCCAGTTACAAGGTCCATCAAAGAGTTTTGTCAATATGCTCAACAAATCAGGGCCTTCTTGAACCAAAGGATTCTCTACAAGGATTGTGAATTGATGCAGTTAAAAACGATATAGGCACTTATACATCATTATAAGCGAGAATCTGAATAGTTAGCAACTCAAAACTGTTTGAAATGAGCAGTGAGTCTTGTCCAAGTTGAATCGGGAGCCTTCCAGATCAAAATGCACAAAAGGCAAAGAATATTACATTCTCGAGGGTAGTAAATATCATAACATATTGACTCGCAGCTGCAGAGGTTTATCGAGAGCAACATGATCAAAGCAAGAAGCAGCTTGAGAATCATCATGGTCACAACCCTCTTCTTTCTATTGCATAAACTAGAAAGAGCAGATGGAGTAGGGAGATGGTGGTTGTGTAATTCACAAGTAGATGTAAGCGGCAGCAGAGAAGCATTGGGCAGCACTTGACTAAAGTATATGCAGTAACCAAAGCTGAATCAGCCTAGTCATATATACACAAAGAAAAAATGTCAAGTCTGTTTTACGTATTACAGAAACAACTCTCTTTTGGTTTCTGTGTTTATTTTGAGGAATCTCCTGCAGGAGAAGGACCCTACAGCATTATGCCAGGGGGAGATCCTCCTATTTTACAGGTTCTCATGTTCCCATAACTAGAGAGTTTTTTATTTATGTGGAGGTTCCCATACTCATGGGTTCTTCTAAGGTTAGGGAACACCTTGGGCTCATGACCTCAGGTGGGCCTCCCTTGTCAAGAACCCACTTGATAGGATTTGGGTGGCACTCCCGCATGAGAACCCACTTGTACAGGAACCTCGCTTACTTGACACATGTCCCTTTCAAAAAAAAATCGTGATATTTTGATACCGCCGGAACATTAGCATTTTCTACCAACTAGTGGGTGCCCGTGGCCGAAGGTCACTATGAAGCAAAGCGCTCCTGTAGGTCTGCTATGCTCGGGGAGCGATGGCGGGAGAAGAGTTAGGGTTAGGGCACAGATTCCGTGCGCGGAGAAAGGGAGTAGATCTTGGCATTTCTGAGAGTTTCATCCACACGTGTCGCTCACCTGCATGTTTCATCTATTCCTTTCATCCACATTCATCTGCGGGTGCCAATTTCCAGTGCTGGCCGGTTCCTAGTTCTTCCTGCTCAAGAGAACCTCCGGTCCAGGTTCTAAGCTTTTTTTCCCAGTCTGAAAGAACCTCCGGTTCTAGTTCAATGCTAACAAAAGTTTATAAACCCTCGGGTCCAGTTCCAGACCCTGTTCGTCACATTTTCAGGACCCCCCTTTCCAGTACAAAAGTTTATAGACCCTTGGGTCCGGTTCTAGACTCGGTTCGTCACATTTTCAGGACCCCCCAATTGCAGGTTCTTTTATACATACCGGACCGGACTGTCCGGGCCGGTTCCCGTTTTCGGAATCTGACTGTCCGGGCCGATTCCCGTTCTCAGAATCCGACTGTCCAGGCCGATTCCGCCGATCCATTAAAACGTGGAATCGTCGTCAGACGGACGGACAGACACACTGTTGCGGCCGCCATTCGTCGCGTCCTCCTCCTCTTCCATCTAGGGACCTCGATTTCAAGACTTGGTCCTGTCCGTCCGTCGAGGTCCTAAAACCAAGATCAACACCTGGACGGACAGACAGACGGACAGACACCATCTTAGCTTTAATATATAAGATATGGGACTATGATGGTGTTATTTCAATGAATATCTTCAATGCACACTTTGTCCCACTTTATTGCTTGAGTAAAACTTTTATTCTTAATTTTGTTTATGACCATTTTTTGGCCTGAGCTTTTTCAAGAGCCTAGGTACTTATTGTGATTTATATTAATTAATTTAATTAATTGTGGTTCATCCCAAAGCACAAATGTTTTGATGGTTTTTTTGCAATGAGCCATTTGGTTGGCCTATCACCAAAAACATTATGAAATCCCCCTTCCCCAAGTAGAAATCACATTTATTTATTTCACTTACATAGAGTGTAAGTCTTAAACCATGTACACTAGTACATATTTTAGTACTTGGAATCTTCGGCAGAAAATTGAATTATTTTTTAAATGCAGAAGTTTTATAAAAACGACTTTTTTTTCACAAAAAAGAATTAGTGAATGAAATTGATGAATATTCTGAAATATTCTATTTTGTAGATGAAATCTTCAAATTTAATTAAAATTTTGGTAGACATGTGCTGAAACTGTGCCCCTTGTAGTGCGATAATTGCCAACCAGTTGGTCAGATAATAATCTGAGCACCACTACCATAGTCATTAAATTCAGTTACCAAATCTACTAGTTATAAAATGCAAGTTTCCTGACGTAAAATAAATTGATTCTTTTGTTACTACTTTTTTTTAATGTGTAGGGTAGAACCCTAAGGTGGGGAGCATTCCAAAGGGCTTAGGACAAGGCAGTAGGTGAGGACCAGACCTTGCTCACATTCTGGGCATGTCTCACTTTACCCATAATAGAGCAAGAGGCAACCTGAACAGGATGCTTCTATATTATCGGCTACCTAGGAGAACTTATCATAAAAATCTAGTGATTTTGGTTTTGTTTTGTTGTTTTTCAAAATCTGGCGACTTTAGGCCATTTTTCCCATGAAATCACATTTTTCAGGTCAAACATGTGGAAAAAATTGACCAATAAAGGAAAAACACTGCTCCCAAGTTAGGCTATGATTGATATATCCTTCCTGCATGGCCCACCTATGTAGGGCAACAATGAAGAACTTTGTGCAAGGAGTGTGGCATAAAACGTGGGGATATTAATAACAACATCCACGGATGCATGGGAACTATGGGAACACAAATTTGAACATTTGGCAGACCACATGGGATAGATTTAAGGAACACTTGTGGAGGATTCATGGGACCTTTTGGGAACAACATAACTAACATGTGTTGAAATGTATTTCATAACGGAATGGAACATTGTTGGAAACATGTCAGGAACAAAATCCTTCAAACCAAAAAATCTTTAAGTTCTCCTTCAAATATATTAGTTGAACTGTAGAATCATTGTAGCCTTTTTTGAAACACACGCAAAAATGAATTTATATTATATTTGTGGATTGAAGTATGTTTAATTATAACACATTTTCAATACCTACCTACCTACCTACCTACTTACATACCTATTTACCTACTTACCTATACCATCTACCTACCTATGTCTTAGTTGCATAATATTATCTATCTATTATTTACCAAAGTTATCTATTTATCTACCTATTTATTTATCTTTTATTTATCTAGTTACTTACTTAGTATTTGCCTACATACCTACATATAGTTTACATAAGTATGTATAAAAATTTAAAAACATAGGTAGGTAAGCATCTCTACCTACTTATCTACTTGATTAGGTACCTATTAACGTACTTATGAAAAAAATTGAAGTTCAAATGTTGTTATACACATTGACAAAGAAATTCATGGAAGTTTAAAAATACATGTTAAATCCATTTGGTATCATATTGTTTTGTAAAGTGGCAAGGTGGTTTGATGGCCAAGACATTGGTGTGAAGACAAGGAGACCAAGGTTCAATTTCCTTTATCAATATATGTTATGTGGAGTATTTATGTTTGTATATATACCTTGTACATTTGTGTAAATGTATAATACATAGGTGGGTTGTGCATAGGTAGATAAGAGGCCATGGTGGGTAGGTAAGTAGGTAGATAGACTTTTATTATTACATTTTTATATTTACAAATTAAGTTTTTTTCATACAAAATTTCTAAAATAGACAGCTTTATTTTTATGTTAAAGTTTTCACCCCCCCCCCCCACGCGCTCGCACCTTGACCCTAAAGTGTTTGGAAAAACTATTGCATAATATACTATTCATGAATCCAATTGTGAATAGACCAACATATATTTGGAACTTATTTGTGATCGAAGAATTACTATTTGTATGTATTGATAGACTATATTTATTGTAATATGTAGACAATGAAATTTAAAGGCTCTTTTTGCCCATAAACACAAGCCCTTAGTTTATACATTGTTTCCTGATAACATCAAGTTCACTGTAATTACTTCCCCACAAGTGTGTTGAGCTTGATGACCTATCATTATTAAACGTTCCTTTGGACAATGGTTGGTCATCCTCTAAAATAGTGGCAAGATTTAAATCATATTCCAAATGATGTTTAAGTAACATTGGGATTTCCATTTGCCCTTTCAACATCCCCATGACACGAAACATGGTTGGTCATTTTTCTACTTCAACTTGCAAACACAAAAAAACTATGTTGGCCACTTGTGCCAACTCAATATCATTATGCAATTGTAGTTTTTGATCCATAATATTTGTTATTGCAATGCATTCATGGAACAATTTTCATGCTTGCATGAACCCACATAAAAAAATCATTATTACAAATTGAATAAGATGTCATTCATGTGAAAGTTGATGATTCTAAATATTCAACATTTGTTAACATCAAATCATTGTTTAAGTGGTTAGGTTTCATGATTGCACCTTGTAAATGATTGTGAGATCAAATTGACAAAATTGAATGCTACTAACCTATTTAGTTATAGTAAAACCAATTTTAATAGGGGTTCTAGTTGAAAATAACCTTGGGGGTGATTTCCCAAATAAGGGCATCCCAAAAGACACATAAAGCCCACTTCTAAAAATGAAGCATTACTATAAAATAAGAAAAAGGTTCCAATCATGCCAAGTTCAAATATTATTGCCATAAATTTTTTTATGGGGGTTCAATAGGTATAATTAGCTTTCTAAAGTGTGGTTTAAACCAATATAATAATTTACATAAAATCTACCAAAGCACACACTTCATGTATAAAGGAGATGATAAATTTACCTTGTCCAAAAAAATAAACATCATTTGGAAGCAAGTTGTAATCAATATTTTTTCTTCCACTTATGACTTCTAATACCACGACCCCAAAGCTAAAAACACCAATCTTTTCAATGAGTTGGCCACATGTTGCATACTCAAGTGCCAAGTACCCTCTACACATACAATAGTGAAATACATGAAATTATGCTAAATATTGTTCAATTGTCTAATAGTTTACAATCAATTATGTTGACCTCCATTAATGTAAAACTCACTTAATTGTTGGTAACTATTAAATTTTAAACCATCATGATGTAAATTCATGTTACATTATACTTGGTTTGATGATCGTAGGATTTGAAGCCTTATAACACACATGAAATGAATCAATAAAAAAGCTACATAATTAGAATTGTCAAATGTAAAAAAAATTCTTGATTCATGATATACCTTAAAATCTTATAATTAAATAGGACTTGATTCACAATATAACAATACTAATCATATGTGATTTTTTCAAATTTTTGCATGCATCTAACTTCCACATCATGGATATGTTTTAAAGTCCACTTTTACCAAGTTACATATCAAAGCATAGAAAACATCACAATTAAAAAAAAACCCCACATTTCAAATGTTGGAGAATTCATACTCACTTTGTGCCAACAATTTCAATCATGGAAATGTGGGTTTTATCATTTGGAAAGAAGAAAGCCAAGCCAAAATCTACAATGTTTGCTTGTAAATTTTGGTCAAGCAAGATATTGCTTGCTTTGATGTCTCAATGTATGATTCATGGTTGATTTTCATGAAGGTATCGTAGACCGAATGCCACTCCAAGAGTAATATTGAATCACATTGGCCATGTCAATATGTGATTCCTTTTCCTTCTACAAAAATAAATGCAATTGTGATCCATTAAATTTATGTAACTTATAAATAGTACCCCTTTTATTGTTTTTGAATATGTTAAACTTGGTCCACGTAGTGGGCTAGGAAACTTCCTTAGGTTAATATTGACTAGACGTGTTTGGTGGAAACATTTAATAATAATAAAAACATAGATAACATAATTTTCATGGTACATGAGACATATAGAGAAATACATATACTTCACATTCATATTAATAAAAGACTGTGAACCTACATGAAAAGTTTAGGTTTTGAACTCACCAAATAACATTTGAGTTAGATAATTGTTTTGAACATATTCATACGCTAAGAGCCTTTTTGTTTGATGCAGTAATGCAACAACCTTTTAATTTAACAAGGTTTTTGCCTTTCAATCCACTGGTAACAACTTTGTTGATAAATTCATCAATGTCTTGTTGGTTGTTTTTGAATAATTGTTTCTTAGCCACTTCATTTCCTCAAAATATTCCATGTAAGATTTTTTAAAAATTAGAATATCAATTAAAAGAAAAAATGGGAAATGGCATGAAATACACAAACATTTGTGCATAATTTCATATGATTTAGAGCTTACATAACCAAATTGAAGAGAAAAAAATCAATTAGAACATAATATAGGGTTTTGATTCACCATTGAATGTTTATTGTAAGATAAATTATACATAACTAGTGTGAACCCGGTGCATAATGCACCCCGTCGATCCCCCCCACCCGGTCCTTCGCATTTCCCACTCCGGTTCACTTCCACCTATTAAGACCCTTAGAACCCCACCCTCACCCCCTCCCCCCCTCCACAAAAAAAATAAAAATCATGACCCTCCTAAACCCTTAGCCCAAAAAAAGCACACCCAAATCTCCTCACCCACCCTCCAAATCCCAAAAATACCTCCCCCATCGATGACGGCAGTTGCTGCGCGGAAACGGACGTAAAAATAAAAGTAAAAAATAAGAACTCGAGGTCCTGAATAGTTTTTGGGCCCTCGAATTCGAGGTGACAGTTTTATTAAAAGTGATATGGGTTTTAGGACCTCGACATACGGACTGACAGATAGATTTACTGAATTAATATATAGGATTTAAAAGCTAGTTCACAAAATAAATTTTGTAGATGCAAATATGAATTCAAATTTGAAATTTGAAAAACCCATTAATTGAAAATATTTTCAAATATGCTTTTACTTGATTATAATATATTTCAACTAATTTTTGAATGATATCTAGATGAATTTTTTTGGTATTCATAATTTGTGTGACATGTTAAAAAAATGTTAAGGATGGTATAATAAAAATTAAAAGAACCTTGTAACAACACCATAAGTTCCTTCTCTCAATTTTATATCCGTATTAAAAAAATTAATGGAAACTTTGAATTCATTATACGCAAAGATGGTCAATTGAACTTCGAATTCAGTAAATTTTGTGCAAGTTCAATAATGAAATATGTTTAGGACCATAGTGCCAAAATGGTTTTAGAATATTTGACATGACGCAATTGCACTACATATAATTGAACCATTTGCGTGCATAGACTAGTACTCAATACAATTATTGGACGACATTCCCCATGTTGTAATACACATGTAATGAAACAATAATGGAAAGCATAATTTCAATGATAATCTTGCATAAATCAAATTCATATTTTTCTCTTACTCTGTTTAATTTGAGCAATCTCATAACGAGTCTTTAGCTTGTGTTTCCAAAATATCCAACCATTGATAACAACCACAAGTAGTACAATAATAACACCAATGGTTGTAGAAATTATAATCACTTGTTCAACATCTTCTGAATTTACAATCATAATACAAATGATGTTAAAAGCTTGTTAACATGGACATGATAATTTTGGAACAAAAAGTTTTAATCTACAAAATGCATACTTGATTGTAAACCTTGTTTTTAAATTTTCAAGCAACATTCACATTAATTAATGAAAAAAAGAGAAAAGTAAAAATAAAATAATTATTACATAATTTGTGGCTCTACTTTTAAAGTGAAAATGATCACAAAAAGTAGTAATTAAAGTTTATGGTGGGATCACATGAGACATTTAGTAATTGCCCTAAATTAATGTCATTTCATTATAAACATTACATGTGTTGGCCTTTTTTATCAAATAAGTTTCATTTTGTTAATTATTTCCAGAACCATGACATGAATTAACACTAAATAAAAATTATAATACATCAAAATATTAATCATCATGTAATGAATTCTTTTAGTTTTATAAAACCATTGCAACACCATGATTTATTGACAAGTGCATCCCAAATGCATTTAAAAATATAATTGACCTCATTCGACCCAAATCATTTTTTATCAAAACAATTATATGCACCAAGGACAGTAAAATTACAACAAAGTTGCTTAGAAAAAAAAAGAATTTATAAATGTCATGTTGTTGAAATGAGCAATAAAGGTTTCCTTGGATCTTGTAATCGATAAAAATAAAGAACTTGGGAATTTTTTTCAATACTAAAAAATAACATGGTTAAATGTTTTCATAATACATGATTACGTTATGTTAACATGAAATACAAACACCTTAAATACGCGTATTATAAATTACTAAAACACAAATAAGATTTTTAAAAGCACAAAATCAATTTCCATATTTAGAAGTTGCTTACAACAAAGTAGCAACAAAAACAATAATTTCATAATTGTTATCAACATTCATTATATTGTTGTATTGCATGTTGATCAATGTAAATGATGCCAAGGTCACAAGGTCAATGATGTCAAAGGACCTAATGAAAGTGTTATTATCAAGTTCTTTACAACCACATTAAATATAAGTTACATGATGGTTAAGAACTTAAAGTACAACTCAACATGTTGAGGTCATGAAGGCACAAATCTAGATTTTGATATTTTAAAGTTGTTATTGTACAAATGGTGTATATCAAACCAAATAATTGAACAATTTTTTTTCATGTTTTTGTTCAAAATCTTACAAAATTTGAAACTCTAGAAGGCTTGAAAGATTTTTGAAAATACTCTAGATAATTGATCTCCTTTCAATGCCCTACAACATTAAAAGTATCGTGTCAAATTTGAAAGCTTTAGCCTCGAACCAATTTGATATACAATTTGCAAATAATTGTGAATTATCCAAACTTGGGTAATATGAAATATGTGATACATAAATATGGCAAAAACTAAACATCATTTTAACTTAGAACATACTCACACTGTTGATAGTTGCCTAAAGTTATCATTGAGCAATGCGGGGGGAAATGCCTCAATTTCAAATGGATTAAAACTCAAATCCCTACAACAACAAACACACACACATTAACATCTTGATTTAATTTGGTTAAAAAGTTGTTTCAAATCAATTCACCGAAAGATAACATGCATGGAAACTTAAATCATCATGTCTCTTGTATGCAATATAATATATATAATTACATTTTGAAACATTATGCCAAGGGGATTTTATGGGGTTTTGTATGTTTGAAATTCAATAGACTAAATTTACACGCTCTATATTTAACTGCTAGCTATGGTGTCCACACATCATTACATTGGAAACCAATTGATCTTGATAGGCTTGTTGAAGTGTTAAAAATGGATGAAGGAGTGATTTGACAATTGAAATTGTTCAAACTTAATTTCCTGGAAACCACCTTATGACACATTCAATCGTGAAATATAATGTCATCCAACGCCACAACATGTAACATGATTAGTGGTTTGTTACGTACAAACATATTTGATGTTTATTAAAGACAACATAAGTAATTTAGGTTATATGTTCCCCCAAAGTTCATGGCCTATTTAAAAGGGAGGTTGATTGTAAGGAAATAACACTTACAATTGAAACAAAGTGTGTATCTTGGGGGATTTCAAAACTTTCTTTTATATAAAAAATATTTAAACAACCTTGATAAAGAATATTTATGGCTTGTCCATCTTCAAAATGTAATTTGGGTTATGTACAAAAATTGAAGTGTTGAAATTGCACAAAGGTTAGGTGGTGGCCCAATCAACATATTACTTAACAAATCACTACGTAAAACTGGCAAAACTGACAAATCACTACATCATATACATGGCAAAACTCAACATGTCAAAAATTTAAATGTATAAAGACTTGATTTGAAAAACTAATCTAAAGATGGTCTATATCAATAATTTTACATGTATACATGATTAATTCGTATAGCATTTACATCCCCTACTAATATAACAATCAAGGGGCATTAAATGATCTTTTCAAATTCAAAAAGGATTATTATTATCATGTATATTATGTTGGGCAATATGCCACAAATTTTTTGGCATCATTAGAAATAATCTTTTGATTGTTTGATTCAACAAAATGAGGATGTTTTCCATGGATGGGCTTCACAACTACCTTCAATTCATTGTCAAACATTCAATTTGACCTATGGTAGCTACTAGCCACTAGCTTTAATACTAGGTATTAGAGAATACCAAAAACTTTTGATTATTGTTCTTGTAAGTTTGTAACTACATATAAGATTTACTACCATGTTCCATGATAAACATTAATGTGGCACAATGACATTAGTCTTAACTATAAGTTTGGGCATTCTACTTAATAACTAAAAAAAGACTCGTGAAAATTAGCCAAGGGTTTGGTTCCTATAATTGAAAAGTTTTACTAATGTCATTTAGTGGAATGTTGACCTATAAAAAGGCAAATGTACAAATGGTGTTCTAAGATGACATATACACATGAAAAATATTGCACAATGTATATATACAAACCACCAAAAAATGTTGAAAATTTTGTATATTACATTGTAGTTAGTTTTGTGATGTTTGCAAAGCCATAGTTTGTACTTTCATCATAGAAAGGTGGACCTGATATTGTGAGTTGGTTGTTTGAAATCTTCACAGTTTGTAGCAAAATTGTTCCACCTAGATTTGGAAGACTCCCACTAAATTGGTTGTGATTTAGATTTTTGAAACAAAAAAATTGAAGAATTCACATTTTAACAATTTTTGCTAACAAAGCAAGAGCGCCCTCTCTTTCATAATCATATGTGGTGGATGTTACATGTGATCAAAAAATAATAATTTTGATTGATGGTTTTACATTTTGTGGAATCACATCATTCTACACCATTCTTCACATTTGTAACATTTACAAATCATATATTTAGGGCACCAACATATATGACCAACTTAAGAGTATTTGCTATTCTTGGTAAGTCAATTGCAAGGCCAAAAAAATTCTATATGCATGAAATTTAAACATATATATATTTGGAAAGTATAAAAAATGCATTTGTTTACCATGGGATCAATACCTTATTGGATATAAACCATATGGAATCTGGATTGAATAAACAAACAAGAAAACTTACAAATTTGGAAGACCTAAGCCGTTTGAAAATAGTTCCATTGGAACGTTCCCATTCAAATCATTGTTATTAAGATCCCTATAAAGTGGCAGTTTGGACATCCCACATAAGGAATATGCATATAATAACATAAAGTGAACATTTGAATGCATATTAGTTGAAATTACACACAAGGAAAAACAATGGGTTAAACTTCACTTGTAGTAATGTGAGATTTGAAAGATAGCCAAGCTCCTTAAGAATGGTACCAGAAAGCCCCGAATTGCCTGTCAAAGTTCTACAAAAGTATCCTCTCCACAAATTTCAAGGCTTGTATCCAAATCAAGGTTTCATATGTCTAGAAAACTAAGTGCACTAGTTACAGTTATTTACACAAAAATAAACACATTAATGGGTTGTTTTACATAAGTATCAAACCTCATGACATGAGAATTTTGATTGATTAGCAACAATTCAATTCACTCACAATTCCTCAATGTAGGTAAGGTTTCCAATTATACTGGGTAAAGTGCCAACAATAGATGTTGTTGTCAAATGCCTATAACCCATCCACCACACACATTTGAAATCTAAGTAATATTACTTTACATGAATGAAGTCCCATAAGCGAGAATTTTAGAGAATAGGATCCTTTTGCAATTACTACAAAAGCATTGTCAATTTAAGCATCATCATGTTTTTCTAATACAAAATGTTTGAACCCTCTTGATATTTTTTGAGCTTCACAGTAAAAATCTTACATGACAACAACATGGATAGTAAAAGAATTGTTGGTATCATAATTGACATATGAAGAGCATTACACCCCTCCCCAACTATTAATAAAAGGTTGTTGTTGGGAGGATGTCCACCCTACCAAATTTTTTGTCTTGGTAGGTGTTTTGTTCCATGCCCCCATAATGGTTTGAAGTGCATCCACTATAAAACACATTCACACAAATAGTTGATGGGTTTTTAGAGATTTCCACTCAATAACTTAAGAATTGTGTGAATATGCACAACAATGGTTCTTCTAAAAATGAAGCATGTCCTAGAAGGACCAATTGTCAATAGATGTGTATAACGTTTGATATTATAGGCATTTAAACATCGTTAGCAAGAACAAAAGTAGTGGGCAACTCAAACAATCTTGAAATCAGAGAGCACTTCCTTGAAACCATAATCCACAAAAGGAAAAAGAGAATATTACATTCTAACTAGGGGCATTGACATATTTATAGCATTCATTGCCTAGGTTTCTTGAAAGAAGGATTAGCAAAGCAAGAAGCAACTCCATAATCACCATGATCACATAATCTTCTTATATTACATGTGCAATCTACAAATGATGGCAATGAATATATTGAACAACACTTGATTGGCATTCGGATGCAATATACTAAATTGGAGTCCTACACAATGGAAAACAATGCCAAAAGAGTAGTAGTCCACTAGGAGTCCAACTAGGCTGGATTGAACCAATAGCCACTAGTGCACCAGTTTAGGATGAGGTTGTTTAAGCCATTTTGGGGATATACCAAAAACACATCCTCTTTCCTTGCCTAGGGATTTTTGAGCCCCCTTCCCCACCCCAAAATTTTCCCCTCCTACCTACCTCTCCCCTCTTTCCTCCCTCATTTCATTTCTCGCTCACTCTATTTCCAGAGCTCAGTAGAGCTCCCAAGTTTTAATAACACAAAGCTTTGATGAGATGTGAAACACAAGGCTTGAGGAAGATGGAGAGCTCAATGTTGAAGGAATGTGGAGAGGAAAAAACAAGAGGAGTGCTTCATCCCAAAAGCAAAAGCAAAAGAAAAAAAGTAAGCTCCCTTTTTTTTTTTACATTTTTTTCCTTCCCTATGGTTGTTTTTTTTTTTTTTTTTTTTTTTTTTTCTTTTGTTTGAGAAGAAGAAGATGCCAAGAATAAAGCACTTGAAGTGAAAGGGCATAATTATGAGGTTGAAAGTGAGAGGGCAAAGTGAGAGCTTAAAGGTAAGCTCGTTCCCTTTTTCGCATTTTTTTTCTTATCTATGATTTTTTTTCCTTTTTTTTTTCTTTTTTTCTGCTAGAAAAGAAAAAGATGATGCTAATAGAAAGCGTTTGAAACAAAAGGGTAGAAGCAGGAACCAAAAGTGAGAGGGCGAAGCTAGAGCTTGAAGGAAAGCTCCTTCCTTTCTTTGCAATTTTTTTTTTTTATGGTTTCTTTTTTCTTTGTTTTTTTTCCTTTTCTTATGCTTGAGAAGAAGAAGATGCTCAGAGAAAGCGTTTAAAACAGAAGGGCATAAGCGGGAGCCAAAAGTGAGAGGGTAGAATGGGAGATTGAAGGTAAGCTCCCTCCCTTCTCTTGGTTTTCTTTTGTTATTTTCTTGTGTTTTTTGTCTTCTTTGTGTTCAAGAAGAAGAAGACGACGACAATGTGTCGTTGTCTTTTTTATTAGTGATGTTGTGGAAAAGAAGTACACGATGGCAATGTGCCATCATCTTCTTCTATGGTGTTGTTGGAACGAAGAAGACGATGGTAGCTTGTTGCCATGGCCTACTTCTCTGGTGGTGTTCAAGCGAAGAAGGCAACATCAACTTGTTGTCATTGCCTTCGTTTTTGTGGTAGAGAAGAAAAAAACAATGGCAATGCACCATATTTTTCTGTGTGTTATTGGAACAAAGAAGTCAATGACAACAAGTTGTCATCGCCTTCTGTTTTGTGTCTAAGAAGAAGAAGAAGAAGAAGAAGAAGAAGAAGAAGAAGAAGAAGAGGACGGTGTGGCAACGCGCTGTCGTCTTTTTCTATGGTGGTGTTCTAGCGAAGAAGATAATGGTAATTTGCTACCATCGCCTTGCCTTTTTCTTCAGTGTTGTTGAAGTAAAGAAAATGACTATAATTTGTTGTCGTTACTTTCTTCATTGTGTTATAAAAGAAAAAGATGACAATAATGTGTTGTCGTCTTCTTTTGTGGTGTTGTTGTAGTAGCAAAAAAATTGATGACATTAAACTACCATGGCTTTCTTACACACTTTTTTTTTGTGTCTAAGAAGAAGAAGACGACGACATGACAACATGCCATTGTCTTCTTCTGTGGTGATGTTCCAATGAAGGCCTTTTTTTTTGGTGGTGTTAAAGTTTAATTTGGAGGTTTTTGGGTGTTTATAGGGTTTAGGGCATAACAAAAGAAGATTTTGTTGCAAATGCAGTTCAGGCTGAGATGTAATGCTACCATCTGTACATTGTTCGTCATGTAGTGAGGGCTACAAATGCAACAACTTTTTACCGAGCTAAACATGAGATTATAGATAATGATATGGTTTAGGGTTTCCACTTTATATAATTAATTAAGTTTTTTCAGCCCTTTCAGTTTTTGGACTATCTAATTTTTGAAAATTGGTCTTTTGATATATTATAGAATTTTTTTTTTTCATTGTGTTTTTTAGTTTTTTTTTATCCATCCATATTTGGACATCTTTTATTAATATAATATTTTCCTCTAGTCACATTTGTTTTATGGGTATATGGTTAATTATATATGTCTTTTTTTTCATAATCTTTTTAATATTTAGATGTAAGAATCAAAACTTAAATAGGCCCATATGAATTGGTAACATTAATTTGTCTAGGGTTTACAAATATCAAAATGAACATTGTGCAATACCTACATTCTTTTTATTATAATTTCCATAAAACCATTTCAAATATGTAATACCCACATATAGGTCTTGTAAATAGTTGTTGGGTTTTTTACATCCATTGCAATACCCACATATAGGTTTTGTAAATAATTTTTGGTTCTTTTTACATCCATTGTAATACTCGCTTGTATGTTTAGTAGTTAATTTTTTAAACATCCATTACAATACCTGCATATAGGTCCATAAATAATTGTTGATTTTTAACATCTTTTGCAATACTTGCATATAGGTTTCCATTGTAATATTTAT
This sequence comes from Sphagnum tenellum, assembly GCA_963921925.1. Lineage (NCBI taxonomy): Eukaryota > Viridiplantae > Streptophyta > Sphagnopsida > Sphagnales > Sphagnaceae > Sphagnum > Sphagnum tenellum. The sequence continues at coordinate 4,891,198 of OY998143.1, read as the reverse complement.
GGGACTCATATGATAGAATAATTTACTTTAAGTATCAACAAATAATGTCATAATTAAAGAATTATTAAAGAATTATTTAAGATAATGTAACTGATCAATTATCATACTTAAATAATGTAACTGATCAATTATCATATTTAAATAATCATTTATTTCTTAATATTAATTAACTAATTATTTGGTTAAACCTTAATTATTCAAATAATTAAAATTTAGATCTAAAAATCAAATCAATAGTTTGATATTTAATTTAATATCTTAATTAGATTTTTTATGTTGATATGCTATTCAAATCATTATTTTATATAATTATTCATGATAATTCATTTTCATAAAATTAATTTAAATATTTAAAGACACATATTTTGGGTATCCAAACCATTTATTTTGAAATGACCTTACATGTGGGTATTGCATTTAGGTTTGATTCTTCAAGGTTGTCTAAATCACTTATGGATTATTTCAAATGAACTTGCATGCAAGTATTGCGTATTGGCTTTAGTTTTCATTGAAAGGTCACCCAAATTATATACTGGTTATTTCAAAATGGCCCTACATGTGGGTATTGCATGTAAGGTTGGGTCTAGACTTTAGGTTACCTAAATGACCTATTGGTTATATTGCAATGAACTTGAATCTGGGTATTACATTTAAGGTTAGGTATTCATATAATTTTGTAATACCCACACACGTACTTATTTTCACCAACTGGAAATCTAACCTTAAGTTTTTGAATAGTTAAATAAAATTTTTAACAAAACACAATAGAAGGTATGTCTTTTATCATTTTGTAATATTTCCAAGTTAAGTTTTTTCACATTCTTTAAAAAAATAAAAAATGACATGGCATTGTTTTACATATTTTTAAGCCCTAAAAGTTTTGCCCAAAATGCACCTTAGATTTATTTTTATTAGTATAAACTTGTAAAAAAATGTTAATTAATTTATATGTCCCAAACTTTAAACTTAAACCATTAAGTAATAAATTTTACATTAAACCCTAACCCCTTTGTGTCATCAATGTGACCAATTTTGCATTATGTTCATTTTTATATATGTTAAGTCATACTATAAGGTGAATAAATAATTTTGAAAACATGAATTTCATGATGTATTGGTGGGGAATCAAATATTTTTTTAAAAAATTTATGTTTCATGGTTAATAAATTATCACAATATGATACATGTATTACATTTAAACAAAAATGGGTTATGAAATATTGAAATTTACATTTAAGGAATAAATGAAAACAAAGGAGATTCATAATTATGTTATGGATCTAAACAAATGATAAGATAAAAAATGACACGCTCCTAAGTCCCTTGTTGAATCCACTTGAAGGTCCAACTATGCAGAGTTGCGAAAAGTTGGGACTTGAGGGCCACTCCCGACTTCCAGCACTAAAGGGGGGTAGAGGGGCGTGCTAGAAGTCCCGGGATTAGACTAGGAAGAGGGACTAGATTATCAAGCTTGAATCTGCATCCAAAACCATCCACAAGAGGGTTAGGTAGCATTCGGGAACACCCTTGGGTGTTGGGACAAGCCACGGGCACTTTGACACACAAGACTCACCACAGCCTGGACTTGAGGAAGCCACCACCTTCCCCCATATAGTATTCTCTACGTTACTCTGCAGGAGCCACATCCGAATGGTTCTTTTTCCCGGGACTCCCAAGTTGGAGTCCCGAAACTGTCCCGGGTTAGACTCTCGAGACTTTGGACACTTACAACTCCTGGCTCCAACCTCCGATTGAAGTGAGGTCTAAACCAAAGTTGTAGCTCTCCTTGAGATCTTTCCAATGCCCCATCGCACTCCATCTGTAGATGTCAGGAAAAGGTCGATTCCTGACTTTTAGTGGTCGGGAGTCAAACTGCTAGTTTGACTCCCGGCCCTTCTTTTGTCCATAACTTGGGCTACAGATATTCAAATGGCTCATGCGAGGCTATTTTGGACATCTAAACTTCAAGACCTTTTCAATGAAAGCAAGAACACTCAAATGCAAGGAGATTTGACCCCTCAAATCAAGCTCTGAATTTTTGGGAGTCCCGGAGGACTCCTTTTTCCCACTTTCGGGAGTGTGAGTTGCATTCTCACACTTAGCCCCAAAGTGGGGTTGTGACAGAAAAACAATATAATGAGCATAGTCTAAAATATAATACTTAAGCCTTGATATATATGAACCAAATTCCTAAACATTAATCATAAAGCATAACCCTAAAAATCCAAATGATATTTTGCCATAAGCCCTATTACAACCCTACCTATACAAATCTTAACAAAAAAAAATCTCGGTGATATATGCCCTAATTCCAAAAAAATTTACAAAGTATACAAATTATATAATGTAAATTTTTTTTAAAAAAAAAATAGGAAAAATTTTAGAAACAAAAATTTTAAAATTTTAAACTACAAAAATTTACTAACTGAAAAAACCTTAATCTTAAAAAAAATTCAAATAAATTTTGTAAAAAACCAAAAGAAAATATATGTCTCCTACCTTTGTGTGATCTGTCCAAATTAAAATTTTCCATTCTTTTTGAGAAAAATATAAAATGAAATTGTGATACTTCACATATGTCTAAACCCTAAAATCCCCCCCCCCCCCAGCCCCCCAAAATTTAACCTAGTTTAGGTGAATTACTATAGACTTGTGAATAATTTGTTAATTAATTTATGTGTCTTAACCTTAAACCTAAACCATAATCCAATAGTACATACTTGTAATAATTACTTGAAAAGATGTATTGTATTGTCCATTCCATAAATAAATCAAGTTCACAAAATTTAGTAAAATATGCATTAACTAAACCAAAATGGTTACAATTATGATATTGTTTCCATTATAAATTGTTTGTAATACCTACATATGGGGACCTATGTTCATCATCCATGAACTAAGGTGACCCTTAATAAATTGATAGGTAGGATTAAGGGTTGGGGGGTGAGAAAAGTGAGTAGGTAATTAGTTAGGTGTTTGGCTATGTAAAAAACATAAGTAGGTAGGTGAACATTGTGGTAGGTATGAAGGTGGGTGCATATGTAGGTAAGTAGGTATATAGGTAGGTATTTGGGTAAGTAAACAAATTAGTAAGTATAAAGGGAGTTCAAGGAACAAGGTAGATAGGTTATTGAAGTAGGTAAACATGTAGGTAGGCAAGTTAGTAGGTAAGAAGAAAGTTACACTAATAAGGTAGCTAGGTAAATAGACAATTTATTAAGTAGGAAACAAATTACCTTATCAAGGTGATTAAGTTTGTAGAGTATTTATGTTAATAGGGTGGTTGTGTATATAGGGTTGCTAAATAGTAATGTAGTTACATTAGTAGGGTAGGTAGTTAATACAATGGTTAGGTTAGTAGAGAAGTTAAATTAGTAGGGTATGTAGTTAACAGGGTAGCTAGGTTAGTAGGATAGGTAGTTAGTATAGTAGTTAAGTTAGTAAGATAATTAGTTATTAAGGTAGTTATGTCAATAGGGGATATTTAGTAAGGTACCAAGGTTGGTACAATACTTATGAGGGTAGGAAGGTGAGTAGGGTAGCTATGTGTGAAATCAGGTCTAGGGAAAAAATAACCAAAAACAAACCCCCCCAAAAAAATATAGTGGTAAATAGTGAAAAAAAATAGATTGTGATGAACCCCATTTGATGTCGACTGAAAAAATGCAACCCATCCAATGGACAAAATGACCAATTGGTGCATTGGTTATCACAACCCTAACCTTGGGCTTGCGACCAAGGCAAAGGCTTGCAAAGGTGCGGGCCAAGAATGAAGCTTGAGAGTCACATTTCATGTTCTCGAAAATGTGGGAAGGTGTGAAGGAATGAACCTCCACACTCCCAAGTGAGCTCCCACTTTGGGAATTGGAGTCCCGATGGAGTCCCAAATTTTCAAAGAGCGATTGCAGGGGTCAAAACCCATTTTATTGAAGAGTTTTTAATATCATTGGAAAGTTCTTGGAACGCAGATGTCGAAAATGGGTTCGCATGATGCCTTTGGGTACTTAAAACACATGTTATGGCCAAAAGAAAAGCCTTGATTTTCTTGAGTGCAGGTGACGTGCCACATACCATTGGAAAGTTTTCAATGAGGGATACAACTTGCTTTAGACCTCATTTCAATCAGAGGTCTGCACACAAAGTTATAAGCCTCCAAAGTTGTAAAAATCCGAATTTTGAAAATTTTGGGACTCCCACTTGAAAGTCTCAGGACAAAATGACATTTGGGTGCTGGTCTTGTGGCCGAGCACAAATAATATTATAAAAGGGAAGGTGCTAGCTTCCCCCAAGTTCAGGTCATGATGAGTCTTGTGAGTTCGTGGTTGCTTGTGGTTCGTTTGTGCATCAAAGGTGTTCTAATTCTGCACTAACCAACTTGTTGTTTGGTTTACACATGTCCGTGTAAGTAATTGACTTGCTTGTCAATATTCCTAGTCTCCATTTGAGAGCTCCAACATGCCCCTTTACCTCTGAAGTGCTACAAGCCAGGGAGTGTGCCCTGACTCTTCTCCTTCCACTTTCGTCACCTTTGGACTTGCAGTTGAATCCATCAAGGAGCTTGGGGGTGCGTCATTGGTGGCTGTTGTTCATTTTGGCTATCCAATTGAATGTTCAAACCAAGTTGTTGTAAGGTTCGATGTTACATTGGTAACACGGACTTGATTTTGGACTTCATTTGAAAACCATAATGATTGATTACTTGCTTGTTTAGGGTTCAGTTCCACTGCATGGCCGCTTGGGAATTTCACTACATCCAATTTTCAGTTGATGTACACCTAAAATGAAAGAAATAAAATAAAATTTCTCATTTTTTTTAAATTTTTTTTTGGGAATGGCCATATGCGCCCTCCCAAATAGAAGCACCTCTTTGGACCTACTCAAAAATAGGAACAAATATGCTCCCAAGTTTTGTAATAACTTGGGAACTTGGTGAACTCTTTGAAAACCCCATGAGAACACATTGGGAACAAGGGAAAAACAAAAATTTCCCCCCTCATCACTATCTCTCGCGCCCCTTCCCCCTTTCCCAAAGAGTGCATTGCGGTATAATTGGCAACAAACCCTGTTGACAATGCGCAACCATTGTTGGGTAGCCTTCGATGTTTGCCCAAGCCTCGCTCAACTTGCAACTTCCTTGGAGATACTTGGGCACTATTGAAATGTGTGACAACCTGGGAAGAAGCTTGAGGTTGGCCGAAAATGGTTTGCAAGGTGTAATGCCCGGGCAACTGCGATGTCACTTGTTGCTAAGTTCTAGAAAAGTTGCAGTAGTGTTTTCTTTTGCCAAGAATGTGCCGAATGAAATGAACGAAAATGATGATAATGCAGTTCGTGGCTACATACTCCACTTTTGGTTGTTTTGAACCTTGTCTTGCTGAAAGGTTTCTCAAAGACTATGCTGCATGCTGCATGTGGGGCCTGCATATGCGTAATCAACAAATTTCCCACATATTTCTTGGCGCCATGTAGATGCTAGTGTTGGGTGGTTTCCTGCGAAGGGCCATAGTGAACCACTAATACAATAATAAAATAAATTACCTACCTATTAACTACCTACCTACCTATTAACATAAGTGGATTGTTAATAGGTTATGTTAATAGGTAGGTAGTTGAATAATGCAACTAAGCTAACCACCATGGTTAGCTAGGGAACTGGAACCCAACTGAAAACTGTTTCCTAACAACTTACCATCCATCTTTCATGGTGCACTGGTGGGTAGTAAAAATAGCCCTTACCTATGTATAAACCATCTTCTTACCTAGTAATTATCTATTTTCTGACCCATGTACTTATGTATGAGACCTATTTCTTACACAATTGGTTATCAAGATGAAACCATATACTAACTTAGTTGAGGTTCATCCATAACTGAGTAATAGCAGGCATCCAGTGGATGGTTAGCTGGTGGGTGCTGGTTCACTTTGGCTCCTCCAAAGTTCTAGAAAGTTGCAGCAGCATTTTCTTATGCCATAAGTGTGCATAGGTGATGAGTCAAAAAATTATAATGCAAATTGTGCCTCAGTACTCCCCTTTGATTGTTCTGAGCTCTTGTACTGGCGCAAGGAAACCCAGTACATTAAAAAAGAAAAAAAAGGAGGCACATGAACGAAACCCATCCACAAGAAGTACAAGGCAAATGAAAGCAGGGCGAACACATGTCACTAAAGAACCTAACAATCAGGACACCACTAATACACTAATCAAATAAAAGATGGTAAACTAAAAAAAAATGTCATGTGTCACAATCGACTAGGCACCAAAAAGATCCCTGCGAATTTTTTTGCAATGACCATGCTATAGCAAGTGGGGCATGCATATGCCTAATGAACAAATTCTAACATCTATCTATGAAGTAAGTGTGAAGCAAGGTAATTTGTTTTGTTTGTCATGCTGAGATTTTCCAAATCATGGCACTTCATTGTGCTCTTGGTATCTTCAAAACGCTCTGGATGAGTAGGGATGCACCAACTTGGTTTGAGACTCTTTGAAGCTATGGGGTGGAAGCTATTGATTATTGAACCATTTTCTAGATGAAAATTAATAAAATCGAAATTGAAAACTTTATTGGAATTTGGGGGGTGTTCTTGGTGTTGTTGGAAAGCCTTCAATGAGTCAGATTTAATAGAGTTTATTTCACAATTTTGAGATCTAAGGTGTTGAAGATATTGATTTTGGAGTGAATTTTGTTACTGAAAATTCAAAAAAATTGCAAAATTTGGGTTTGGAAGGAAAATCAGTTAAACTCTCAATGTGTTCACATCGTCAAATTTAGAAATTTTCAATTCCAAAAATGTGAAAATAAAGAATGTGTTCACACTTGGGCCAATTGCATAGACTACATTAGTATTTTTTGAGGGGATTTAGATGCTATTGTTGGGTGGTTTTGACAAATGGGGTTGGCTCTCAAGCCAATCATCATGTCACCTTTCAATAAGAATTGGTGTTTTTAATTTAAGTGAAAACAAGTTCCTCCAAACCATTGTGTTTGGTTTTCAACTTACTAGAGGTTAAAAATTTAGTAGGTAGTAGGTGGAGATAATAGGTAAAGACCTTGTCAAATGGTAAGTGAACCAACGTTTTTTTAAGATTAAAAAATTTAATTTATCATTATATTACACCATCATTTATGTAAAAGACCATGAGATAGTTTTATTTAGGATTTGAATGACTGCCTTCAATTTGAAAAGCATTAGCTGGCCACATTTGTTGTTTTAAAATAAAACAATAAATATGTATTTTCAAACATTAGGGTGTAGTTTAGTGGTAAGACTCATGAACCCTCTAGGTACCCTCTTGACACGAGAATTGGGTGAAAATTGATTTATTAGAAAACTTGTCTTTTGGGGGGGAAGTTTTTGAAAAGCTTTAAGACCAATTGGTTCTTTAATTTTTTTTAAACATTTAAAAATTGGGGTGGATTTAAGAACTTATTAAAAATACTAAAATTTGATAATAATTAAAAAATAAATAAAATCACCCAAGACTAGTAGATGCTTCCAAATGATTATTGGCATAACGCTAATGTCAATGATCAAGATGTGTTAAACTAAATGTTTTCAATTGATTTTGCAAGCCAGATGTTAAAGCTTTATTAGAACTTAAGTTTCATTTTCAAGTCTTGGTTGTTGAATGTGAAATTTGTTTTTAGTTCCATATTTGGAGGTCTATAGGAGACATTTGGGTTGAAAACATTGAAGGTGCAAATTGCCGAATTAAGAGGTGTCAAAATTCAGCATGTTGAAATAGTAGTGTAAATATTGGAATAGAACATAAGCAAAGTTAACAACAACAAGTGATGATGACAATGAACAAGAGCATGAATGCAAAGTTGCAAAAAATGATAATGAGCAAGAGCATGAGATGAAAAAAACTTACCAATGAGTCAAAGCTTACAAACAAATTGGAGTTTTGTAGTATCATGGGGATGGTGACAAGTGGAATTAGAAGTAAGAATTTCTTTTCTAAAAACAACTTTGTGGGAAAAGGTTGAATTAGAAGCATGAAAAAAATAAAATCTATAATGAATAGATCACCTATGCTAGTGTTAGCTTAACACCTTAGGCTACATCACCTAAATTAATTGACAAAACCAATTATGTTTCCTAACTAATAAATATTTTCAACCACTTTGAAGTGGTTGTCTATGTCCTTCATCTTACAACCCATTGATACTTGCAAAGATTTATTGCACTGGTTGAAACAATAGATAATCAAATCATTTGGAGGTTGAATTTTATAAATAGAGTTTAGCTACAGTAGTCTCCCGCTTAAGTACGCAAGTTGAACCTGTGCGATTTGTGCGTACGTAGCTGGTAAGTGCGTACTTTAGATTCATGACATCTTACTTATATAAAGAAATGATGTCCACGTGCTTGATGCAGTAATTCAGGATTGGCTGGAGCTCTCCCCCCCCCCCCCCCCCCCCTTGAGGGCCCCAGCCAAAGTGAGCGGATTGTGGGATGGTCAACATGGTGGGAACCGGGGAAAACTGAAAAATATCCTCCTCTAAATCCCCAGCCCCCACATTCAGTGTGTGCTTGGGCCTTCCCATTGGCTGCATGAAATTTCTCCTCCCAAAAAAGTTTATCACCATTTTGGCCTGAACTTTACGCCTCACAAGTCCAATTTTTTTTTTATTGAATTTGATTGGCCCCGGCAAAAAAACAATTGAAACTATGATGGCTCACAAAAATTGAAGATTCTATGGACAGATGGAGTGCCTCCCCCTGTGGTCCACCGATATATGTGAGAAGGGGAGACTTTGAGCAAAACATATGGGATTAAGCAAGGTGCGATTGGGAACACCCATGGGGAACACATTGTGAACCTGTTGGAACAAAGGAAAAATGAAAAAAATCTTTCTCCCCCCCCCCCCCCTCCCCTCTCGCCCCCAAAACTTAAAAGAAAACCCATGGGGAACACATTGCGAACCTGTTGGAACAAAGGGAAAATGAAAAAAATCTTCCTCTTCCTCCCCCCCAAAACTTAAAAGAAAAAAACAAGACACCTTGAGTGCAGGCTGAGCCTTCCCATTGGCTGCATGAAACTTCTATTCCCAAAACTTTTTGGCACCGTTTTCAACCTTGACTAATACCCCCATTATAAACTGGGGGTATTTATTATTTATTAAATTAAGAGGTTGCACACAATCCTTTTTCTTCTGATCATTTTGTTTGCAAAATGGGTTTACAGACTAGTGTTCAACTAATAAATCTTGAACCCTAAATTCTTTGCCAAAAAATGCGTACTTAACTGGGATGCGTACTTAAACGAGTGCGTACTTAAGCGAGAGACTACTGTAATTGAAAATCACAACCTCCCAATTGGATAGTACCAAATGATTGAAGTTTTATTGAATCATTAACTTGCTAAATAAGAATATTAGCAAAGGTAGATAACTAGAGGTAGTTATAATTACATGTGGTAGGAAGGGGTATAAAATCAATTTGTAAGATGATGTCCAGGGGATTCAGTTTTGTACTTTTGACATTTATTTTCTATGAATCCATATCAACAATGAACCTTAAATTGAATGTGCATACTTGTATATAACATGTATGAATGATGAATAGGAAGTGGAAGTTTGCATTGGTGTGTTGGTCTTACAAATGATGTAATGCTACTAAGAATAATTTTAGTTTGTAATAAGTGAGCTCATTCACGGTTGGGGCTCCAAAAGAAGGAATAAGGATTCTATGACTTTTTTTTGGTTACTTTTTACAATAACATTACATCAAACAAACTTGAATGAGAAAATTTGAATAATCCAAGATAAGATAATTCATGTGGTGGTGATGATTTTTCACATGTTTACATAATTGTGCATCAATACTTTGGCTTACCAAAAAAAAACACCAAAATTGTTTTAAATGAGTTTCTATGAACAATCAAATATCTTTTTTGCAAATTGAAATCATCAAATTTCAAACTAGGACTTTTCACTCATCATTAGATAGGAAATTTATATTTTTGAATTGAAATTGTGATCCATGACTAGTGACCTTAAATGGATGCCAAAAGTATGAAGAAGAAAAGGCTTGGATGAAGATATGAAAAGGAGATGAATGGCAAAATGTGAAATGTGTGAGTATATGTTTTTGTCAGTGAACAATTTTAAAACTGTGTTTTTTTGTTGGGATTTTGTGTGTTAAAATCATGTAGGAATCATGCAACAATTGATAGCAAAGGCTAAGATTTCCATTGTGCATTGTTGCTATTAGTTAGGCATTATCCTGCATGCAGATTGAACAAAATATAAAATCAGCAATTGCTAATTATGATGATGTCAAAAGAGGAAACACCCTTGTTCAATCCATCTAGTTTGTAACTAGGTACCCTTCTCCCTTGTGGTTCCAGTGGGTTGATCTTTTTTTCCCTCCTTCTAAACCCTAGACTGTACAAGCTACATAAATATTGAGGTTTCTATCAATTTCCCATCCATCTCCTGGTTTTTTTTGAGTACCTGAACCCTCAACCCTGAACTCTCTCTCACATGCATGCTGAAGAAACCTACCCACCTAACCTTGATTTTCATGATATCAATAGGTACTCATCTAGTTGCATTCAGTTTCTACATTGAAAGAATCTAACGGCTTGATTGTTAAATAAACACCTCTGAGCTTTAGTAGGAATGTTGTCATTAAGCAAAGAATGAAACTTTGTTGTGTCAAGTGCTTTCAGACAAGACTGATTATTGAGTAATATTGCATCTTGGTTTTATTTCTGAGCAGACTAGCTGTGGATCGTTTCAGAAAACCTTACCTTCATAATATTACTACTGCAGGAGGCAGCCCTAGGACTTTAGTGATTCACCAAGCTCCTTTCTCAACAGCTGGATTTGCTTCAACAGGCAGGTGACTATCAAATAAGCCGTTTTTAATACATACACAGTTTCAGACTGTTTGTTTGCAGTCTAATAGAATGTGTTTTGTTTTATGTAAACCCTTTTCTTGACCAACCCATGTTGCATTTTGAGTGAGACTTGTTGGGTGTTACAGTACGGGACAGTGCCATAGTGTTGGCCAAGAATATGGAGCGTTGGCCCCAAAAGGTGGTGGGGAAGAGGTGCATTGAGCTAGGATCAGGCTGTGGTCTGGCAGGTGGGCAGTAACAGTATCATCCATACCAGTAAATAGACACATTTTTCAAGCAAAAAGATAGGATTTCTGATTTTCCTCAGTGCGCCAATTTCCTCCCAAAATTAGCTATGAACTTTGACTACTAAGAATAGGTCCCCTTACAGATCCTGAAGGTCATGACCTGAATTCTTTAAGGGTTAGATTCAGGTCCTGAAGGGGTCGGAATTCTCAACTCTTGTTCTGACCAGTATTTTCAGAGAATGCTGCTGTTAGAACACAGTAAAATTGTTTCTCTTAGCTGTTGGAAGTGACACCAGACCGACAACAGAATGTTCTTTGCAGTGTAGGTTCACACCTTAAAGAAGGAATTCTATTTGCAGGAATTACAGCAGCCTGCCTTGGTGCAGAGAAGGTTTTCCTCACCAACTTCATGGAGAATCTCCCTCTTCTTGAGCAGAACTGTGTGGCTAACAGGGTTATGGAGGTGGCAACCACCATGCCCTTGGTCTGGGGCAGGGAGGTGGCATCAGAGATAGGTGATATTTATGTTATTCTGGCTACTGATATTATGTACTATGATGATGCTGTGAAGCCACTTTTAGCCAGATTGCATGCTCTTTCAGGACACAACCCCCACATTTTGTTTGCTTATGGGTGGAACTGACAAGCAGAAGAAACCTTCATGAGAGCTTTGGAAAGATCAAACTTCTGTATGAAGCGGATCAAGGAGGAAGAACTGGATGATGTTTACCAATGTGTCGACGTTGATGTCTTTGAGCTCCAACTCATGGGACACCACTAGCACACCATGTCAAGGTTCTGTTCACTTGTCAGAGCTCCAAAACATCCATCTTTCATTTTGAAGATAATTAGTGCACACTTCCCAATTTTTCCACTTTTAGATACCAGTTTGCACTTGCCAATCTTTTCACTCTTTTACTGCCACCTTGTAGATGTTGACACCCTTCCCATCTGTTGTGGGAAACTTAAACCTTAAGCCCACCATGGTCACTTGCATATCTCTGGAGGACATGAAGCCCTAGGTTTCAGCAGCTATGTATGCCTGGTTGAGCTGCAAGTCATGCCCATGGTTGGCTTGGCTATTATAAGGAAATTTTTTCAAGCATCAGGTGGGGGATTTGAACTTATACATCCCCTTACAAGGTGCCCATGAACTTATGTGATATACTTGATACTGGTTCTGGAAGAACTCATGTAGTGAGAGTTGGCTTACTGGAACTGCTTTGGAAATCCGATGTCCTTGAAAAGGATTAGCATGCATAGGTAAAGCTAGAATGAAATGAAGCTTATGTCCAAACGATTGTTGCAGTTTGAATGAGGAAGGTGCTGGTTTGATACTTTGTGAGTGCCACAGATGTAGAGTGACGAGGAGGGATGTAAATTCGTTACTGCACAGAGGCTGTTTAGCACCACACAATTCTAAAGCTTTTCTCAAGGTTAAGTGTTAAGACAGCACTCATTCTTGTCACTGGTTTCACGGTCTACCACAACGGCTATATTCAGAGTGTTTTTATGGAGTTTTTTCTGGCAATGCCCATATTGGATCCAATAGGGCAATCTCCCAATAGCTAGTTAAGGGGAGAGGGTTTATGGTTCAGGGTTTTGTGTTCAACCACAATGGGCTATATTCAGAGTGTTTTTGTGGAGTTTTCTTTGGCAATGTCCATATTGGGTCCAACAGGACAATCTTTGCAATAGCTATTTAAGGGGAGAGGTTCAAAGTAGAGAAATGGTCACAACACTTTACCTTGTACAAGCAGTAAATTTCTTTGAGCAAATTCTAAAGCCTGACTCTGAATTTCAGTCTGAACTTCTTATATTAGCATCTGAACAAGACAGCTTTGGGGAAACAAAATCATAACATAAATGCACAAAAATATATTCAAAATTTTTTGGAAGTTTTATTGAGAAATCATCGTGCCTTTCATTGAGTTTATGGTAAGTTAAATACAAAGTTTAAAGAATTAAAAATAAATAAAAGTAAAGTCACAAGTATGTTCAAAACTAGTTGTTGAAGATTGTGTACAAACCTGTCAAATTACATTAAAACTTTGATAAATTATGATTATATATATTAAGGAAGGCATTTTGTTTTTTTTTGTCACATTGAGATCTACCAAATCATGGTTCCTATATGTATTATTAATACAATTGGAAAGTCTATGATGAGTGGGAATGCACAAGGTGATTTCAACTTGCAATGAAAGAGTGATTAAGTTCAGACTATTTTCATCACTAAGTTTTAATCAAACTAAAAATTAAAAATCATAAGAAAATTGCCCTAATTCACTCTCAAACAGCCATTGATGAGCAAAAGTAATTGAAATTCGAGTATTTTCATCACTAAAAAATCAATTAAAATCACATCCTACTATTTAGGAAGGTTGTTTTTTTGTTTTTCTCACATTAAGATCTCCCAAAAAACCACATGGCCTTTGGTTTTGTTCTTCGTAACATCAGAAAGCACTTGATAAGTAGGGGTGCAACAGGGTGATTTTGTGATTTTTAAACCTACAACATGGGAATTCCTAAAATTTTGGGAACATTCAAATCACTAAAAATTCAATAAAATAAAATTTAAAGAAGAATAAAATTGGAGTGTGTGCTTGGTATTATTGGAAAATTCTCAATGAGTTTGAGTACCAAGCTTGTTTCATAATTTTAACCCATGGTGTGAGAATTATTGAATTTTGATTAATTTGATTCATTGAAAGTTGAATACTAAGAAAATTGTTTTAATTAACGAAAATTGGATTTCACATAAATGCATATACACTGTAAAACTGCATTACAATATGTGTGAATAATAGCACGTGCCACACTAGTTATGATCACATTATATTAAAAGTGCATACTTCAGGGCTAATATTTTAGGGCTCTGTCACCTTCAAAGTAGCATAAATCCAATTAAAGTTGTACTTTGATATACTTAAAACCTATTTCAAAACTTCAATTTAAAAATCTAAAAACATTTGTTTCCTCAATATAATTATTATAAAATACAAGGAAATCCTAATACTAATAATCGGAATTTGGTCTAAATAATATTTCTAAGATATATATTGTTAATGTGTACTTTATGATCAATTTCCATTGATCATGACAAGGATCAAAATCTACATCTACTTTACCTTGCCTTGACCTAGGCCTAAAAAGATTCTTCCAAAATCATAACTTTATTTATCTAATAGGTTTTCATTGTTGGAGAGAAATTGTGAACACCTTCCATCACAAGTCAAACCATGGTATAATAGGGCCTCCACCCAACTTCCCCAACATTTTAGTACGCCCAAGACCCCCTACCTATGTGCAATAGCTTGGGTATTAATAAAATAATCAAGACTTTGGTATTATTATCTTTGTTGTCCCCTATATGAATTTATTTATAAGTATGCCCCAAACCTAGGGAAGATGCAAAAGTACAAAAAGAAAGGACTAGAGTCCAACCTAGGGGTTTGAAAATTCAAGCTAAGGTTGAAGGGTCCTTAACTCATCTACTAATTGCCCATGACAAGTTGATAGTGGAGATGGGGATGGGTTTTGAAGTGGGGAAAGTAATAAGTAACAAGATGGAAAGGAAAGCATCGTTCAGCACTCTTTCACTTCAAACAATATTGACACAATCCTGTAAGAAAACATTTGTTTGTTCTTTAACTAGTCAGAGACTTCAATTGTGGAAGAGAGGATGTAATCAAGGGTGTTAGTCATAAGAGGCAACTTATCACATGAACTTAAACCTTGAACCTAAAGTTGAAACTTAGGATAATAAAATGTTTTTTTCTTGTACACATGCAGATAAAACCCAAAAATTTAAGAACAAAATGAATGTAATAACTATCACATTATAAAACAAAATAAGTTTCAACATTATCGATCTATTTTATGATTGGCCAAGTTGAGTGACAATAATGTCCAACCTTCCAAGTATTGCACCTTACAACAATTTTCTTCCCAAAAAAAAAACCAATTAGTATGACAAATCCAATGACAGATTCACAAGCTTTCTTATGGATCCAAACCATAAATTAGGCATGAAAATTTACAAAAAGCTCAAAAGTGTACATAAGTACTACATGTCCCATAAATACAATCATGTAGTTGATCACTAGCTTTTTTTTTACATGCCATCAAGAGTTACAACTATTATGACATTGCTTGGAATTTTTCTACCGCATTGTTATGATAGGATTCATTTATTTTACCACAAAATATGATTTCAAAAATTTTTAAAAATAATAATTCCTACATATACAATATAGACTGAGATGGAATTTTTTTAGAAAAAAAATTAGATATCGTTAAGGGAAATGTCTAGTTTGAGATCAACATAGTTACATATTGTTGGAGTCAATGTTAAACAAAATCAATATTAAAGAAGTTGAACTTGACAAGTGCATGGTATTTTTTTGGATATGCACAACAATGCTCCCAAAATGATTTCAACCCAATTTAACATTTTGGCATGTGATGACAAAAGGGGTCCTTCAATTGAGGGATGAATTTTTTGAAGGGATCCTTCAATAGAAGGATGAATTTTTTGAACAGGCCCTTCAATTGAATTATTTTTGAAAGGGTCCTTCAATTGATGGATGAATCTATTGAATGGGTCCTTCAATTGAAGGATGATCTTTTTGAACGAGTCCTTCAATTTGAAGAATGAACTTTTTGTGTAGGGGAGAAGCGATAAAATACAAGGAGAAAAAAACCTTGGAATGCTTTATGAGTAGGGTAAGGCACCACGTGAGGGGGGCAGTAGCCCTAGTGACCAGGGGCAAAAACCTATGAAAGACATTTTACCTGGAATTTTGAATTTTTTGGGAAAAATTAGATATGAAAATTGAATTATTTTTAAAGCATCCTTTTAATAGTTGGATACTTGCTGGAAACTATTTTAGATATCCTGCCCTTGTTCCTGCCCGTATTCCTGCCCACGTCCCTGCCCGAATTCTCGCCCTTTTTCTCCTGCCCTAATTCCTGCCCTAATGCCTGCCCACGTTGCTACCTGAATTTCTGCCCGTTTTCCTGTCCAAATTATTGCCCATGTTCCTGCTTATTTTCATGTCCTTAGTTCCTACCCGTTTTCCTGCCTTGTTCTTGCCCGTAATGCCTGCCTGATTTTTTTCCTGCCCGTTGCAATTTCTTCCCAGACATGTAGAGTGAATAAATTTTCTCTTGTTTGCTACCTACTTTAGATATGGGTTTTTTTTTTATAAGAAATTTTAATTAATTAATTAGTGATTTGATTTGATTTTTATTTTATTTTGGGGGTTTGGAAGTAGGTAGTAAAATTAGAAATGCTTAGTATTACTATTATTTTGCAAGCCTGTGAAATGATTTGCTAGTGTGGTGTCTGAATTATATGCAGGTTAAACAGTGATTTTTTTTGAGGATTTTTTTTTTTTTTTTTGGGGCAACCAAAGTGGCTATCATCCATAGGAAGATGTAATAAAAGTGTCAGTAATACCTGGGAAGATTTAGCCAAATCTATGAAATACAAATCTTGAATCATCCTTGTATGTTTTGGTTACATGCTGAAAACCAAGTATAGAAATCTGGCAATTTTTACTCTTATTTTTTCTCACTTCTACCTATTGAAAACCTCCAACATCACTTCATTTTTAAATTTTAAATTGCACTTTTTGGTGAAGTTTTATCAATAACATGGGCTAAGTTACACTAGCACATTTCTATTGTCGATTTTTTTGGCCAAATTTTGACTTCGGAAATATGATTTCAATGTATTCAAATGATTTCTCATGGGAAATATGACCCAAATTCATCAACTTTTGAGGAACTTTTGAAAAATGATAACTCTACTAGGTAGTCAAGAATAAAGAAAGATTCTAATTTTAAAACTTTCATTTATAGTGTGTAGCCAAATTATTTTTTAGATTATCACTGCCTTGGCTACATCACAATATCCACACAAAACAAACAGCAGGTTATAATGCTTGTTTTTAATCAAATTTTTGATGTAGCCAAAGTGGCAATTATTCACAAGAAGATCGACACAAGGGGGGTCAAATGTGGAGGTCCATTACTATGCGCCTTTTTTTTTTTGATGTTTATGAATGAAAAGAAAGGTGTTGAATGGGAGGGAGCACTGTCTCTTTTTTCCTCTGGACATGCAACATTAGTCATTGGAACTGGCTTCTCATTTGACACATGTAAATTCCTCTGGTAGCCAATTATTGCATCATGCCTCACATGACCATTGTCTTTACATCTCTCAAGTGAGAATCCCTTCAGAGTTTTACTAGAGCGTTTTTGGGTATAGATCATTTACAATTGCCCAATCTATGGCTAAGCTCATTTATATTTGCCCCCCAAAAATGTAGACTAATTCTAATCACCCATGGGTGGCTAAGATTAATGTAAGTCAAATCTTTTCTCACAAGAAGAATTAATTTGGCATCGATTAATTCATGTCACCTAGGAACAACCTATATTGTTTCCGGTCATTTGAATTGGCAATACCTATAATAGTTGATAAATTTTAGTTTCCCATGGGCAGTCAACATCATTTCCAATTGCCCGACAATGATGTTGATGGTAGTGTGGTTTAAATTTGTTAGTTTTTGTCATTTCTAGTTCCTCCTGCCAAGTGGTGCTTATCTTTTTCGATGCATGTATTGATGAGTAGCTGAGATGATTGTTGATTTCCCATGGATGATTGAAATAGTTTTTGATGCCTTCTCCTGTCCAAAGTGGTTTGAATCATTTTCAGTTATGAACAGCTTTTGTGGAAAAAAATTACTTGGGTAAAATTTATACAAGGTCTAAAGGCGAAATTAGTGCATCTAGGAGGATTCCTAACATGATAAATAATACGAATTTGACACATCACATTAGTTTTGACAAGGCTATAATTATATGTTACAAAGTTGCTTTATACATCATGTAGATTATACCCCACTTATACATGACAAAATACTTAAATTTGAAACTTAGACATCCTAAAAAATTCAAAAATAAAATAAAATATTTATCTTTCAATGATTTGTTTTGTGACTGTGATTAATAGTTTCTTAGTGCCCAAAAACTTTCCACCATTGACAATTAGTATTTATATGCAGTTAAGCAAATCTTGACTACAAAAGGGGCATAATTTAGTCCAACAATTACTTATTTCAAAATATCAAAACTTATACCAAAACCTAAAATTAGATGTCATGACTTTTCAAATTTAATTTGTTAACACTCATATTACTCAAGTACCACAATATTTGCAATGATAATAATAATTTATTACATATGCATATCCTTTTTCTTTAATTTTCACCAGGATTTTACTACTTTTTGGTTCCTATGGTTGTAAATATATGTCCTTAGACACGAAAAAGTTGGACATGATGTTAAAGAAAATATTGTCAACATATTTGAGAAATAAACAATGAAATAATATGACATGCCATCCATTAAAATGTGTTACCTTCAAAAATATTTCAATTTTTTAATCCATTATGATGCTATGTAAACAATTCTACCATGTCATCACCATTTCAATGTTCACATTATTTTTTCCGCTGAGATACACTACAAACAACCTATTTTATTTGAACATTACCTGATTATGCACCCCAAGTAGCCAAACTCCTATTTTGACATTGTGTATGAACTAACCGAATTTCAAACATGACATCTATGCATAACTTGTAAGACTATGGAATGCCATTGTACATGCAATTAATGTACGTAAAGAAAGATGGTGTTTAGTGGTTGGGGGTTGTTGATAAACTTCATTTTGTCAACCTCTGACACTCATCAATGAACCTCTTTTATATATAAGGAGGGTCATTGGGAACTTTGATTTATTTTTTCAAATTCCCAATGAAATATCAACAAAAGTTCATTATGCTTGAAGTTCATCATTAAGGACTTTGAGCATGGCATTGGGAATATCATTAAATGACTTTCAAAAGTTCATTTTTGTGTACATTTGTGCATGTGTAATGAAATTTCTTGAAGACATTATTAGGAACACCCTTGAAAAACATCAAATGTTAAATTGGGGACATTGCCATCAATAAAATTGAAAACATATTTGAAACATTTAAGGGGAAAAACAAAGGACATTGTGGGCATCATCATGGTTCATCTTACGTGGAAGCATTTGCAATTTAGTAAAAAACGAATTCCGTCCATGATAGTATCAAGAAATTTTCCAACAATGTAAACAATTTTTTTGGGGTTGTTGTGAGATTATGTGAAGATGCTAAAACACTTTGACATTGGGACTTTGAAAAGTTATCAATTTCTTGAGAATTAGTTAAAGAGCTTCCATGATTAACAAAATCAACCTTTAAGAAAATGCCATGTATAAAATACCTATTGTATGAAAAATCACCATTTTAAAGTCCTACTAGATTATCACTATAAATTATGTCAACATGTTTCACATAACAAAATCCCCAAACCAACCACATTAAGAAAATAAATTATGCAACCAAATGGGTTCCAAGTAATTGTTTGGCACCCAACTATATATGATCCCATTGTTTTACAATATATTTTTGCATTGTTACCAATTTATATTTCACAAAAGCCATGAGATTGACTAATATTAAAGTTGTATGTTCATCAATATATAGAATTGGTTAAAAAAGGAAAAGCCGTGTGAATTGTGAACATAGTAATACAATTCATCAAACAAGTGAAAATATATTACATAAAAGGTTAATACATGTTTTAAAGTGGTACACATAAAGGTTTTAACATATTATAGTTGTAGCATTTGGATGGATTTGGAATGAATCAAAAGAATAACCAATGTAAAGAAGTTAGGTAGTCAAATTTAAAAACATTGTGACCAATGAAAGATTGTAAGCAATTTCAATCTACCAATCCCAATATGCAACCTTGATATTAAGCACCTGATTAGTGATTGCCTAAGTGGGCACATGTAGCTTGCGATATTATGTTTAGATCCAAATAGGACATTTCCTACCTAAGTAAGATTGAAGGGTATTTGCAAGCTAGGATGAACAAATTTTGGTGGATTTGGAATTCATAGACAATTATTTTATATTAGTGTATTTGGTCAATGCTAGATACGTAGATCCATTGCCTGCCCATGCTCATGACTTAAATTTAAAAGAAAAAGTAATTTGTGATCACTCATTAATAAATTTAATGATATAATGTTTGAAAGTGAAAAAAGTTATGGAAAACTCCCCAAAGTCATTTCATAAAAATACTTCACCATATTTTATTTATTTTGATGATGTTTAGAAGTCCTTAAAAATCCAATACCATGTGGAAATTATAGTTTCAAAGCCCTTATATTCAATTGATGACAACAATATTTATCCATTTAAAGAAAAGATGTTATTTTCAAATGATGAATATAATGAATTTACAAGGTTTTTACTTGTGCTATGACATTGGAGGTTGTACATATAAAAGTCCCATGTTAGGATTAAACTATAGTTTTGAGCTATTAAATCATAATTGGACATAACTAAATTACATAAGAATTAAATATGTGACCTCTCTTTTAAAAAAATCAATTTGGGACACATGATAATTCGCACGGGTTCAAAACGTGCTACATTCCATCATTCCCTTAGAACATGAAGCTCAATGTACTTACTTCCAAATGGATTTGAGTTTGTCGAACTTGATGATCTATCATTGCGTGAGATTCCTTCAATCCATGGTTGATCATCCTTTTCCTTGAAGTCTTCTGAAACAGTTGCAAGACTTTTCGAAGAATATTTTAATATTCCATATGACCTATTCAATTCGTCAAGTCTTGGATTTTCCATGGGTAATATTTCAATTTCCATTTCCCCTTTGAGCATTCCCACCACATGAGACATGGATGGTCGTTTCTCTGCTTCAACTTGCAAACACAAAAGGGCTATGTTGACCACTGGTATTATTTTTGCCAATTCAAGTTCATTCTTGTGAAGTTCTTTATCCACAAGATTATCAATCATGGTTCTTTTGTAAAACCATCGCCAAGCCTGTACACAAACTCACCAAAGAAAAATTCACTCATTATTACAATAAGATGACATTCATGAGATGTGATATATTTGAACCATTGTTTAACTTATTAACATCAAATTTGAATTTGAATAACATTCAAAATTAATATGAATTTAATTTGAACTTTTTTCATGAATTGTTATTGAACCTCTGTGGTCAAATTTCATATGCCCACCCAAATCATTATGAGGATAGAAATTTGAAATTGAATCAAACTAAATGATATTTAAATGTACTTAATTATAACCAACCCAACAATGGTGGGTTTCAAGTTTTTAGAAACCACATGAGATGGCTGATGTACTAACATAATAACATTAAGTAGAAGACATTCAAAGCCACTTTTGAAAAAGGAAGGAATAGCTATCAAGTAAATAAATTTGGTTTTGCCAACTATGAATAACATCCCCCTTTTACCAAAAGATGGGGGGGAAGGGGGGGGAGTTCACATTAGATGCACAAACATTTTTAAATGCATGACCTTAAACAAATCTACATAAAAGGAACACAAATCATGTGAAAGAGATGGTGGGCTCACATTGTCCAAGAGATACATATCATCCGGAGGCAAGGTATAATCAATGTTTCTTCTTCCACTTATAACTTCGAGTACTAGAACCCCAAAACTAAAAACATCAACCTTGTCTGTGAGTTGGCCACGTGTTGCATACTCCGGTGCTAAGTACCCTCTGCACATGCAATATAATAAATGAAATTATGTCAACACTTATTAAATTTTTGTTAAATATGTTAATTTTCACATATTTTCTAAATAAACTAAGTGACCTTCATTAAATGTAAAACATTTTTTCATTGTCATAATGATTGATATGTCTAATCATCATTATTTCATGCACTTTCATGTTAATTTATATTAATAATATAATTTCAACCTTTCGAACATATGACATGGTAGGGATTTTTTATTTAAAACAAGATGATATAACTTTCAAATGTTAAAATAAAATTCTCTGATGATATCCCTTAACTTCCATTTGTATGGTCGCCATATATTATGCAACATTATAATATATGATTTTTTAGTTTGTTTGTAAGCATATAACATGGACATTACATGAATTATGTTTCTTCAAGTGGATGATTACAACTTTGTGTCAACATAAAATCAACATCACATCAAGAAAAAAATCATATATTATGTCAAAAATTTCATACTCACTTTGTACCAGCAATTTCAACCATGGACATGTGGGTTTTATCATCTGGAAATAAAAAGGCCAAGCCAAAATCTGCAATTTTTGCACAAAATTTACTGTCAAGCAAAATATTGCTTGCTTTGATATCTCGGTGTATAATTCGTGGTTGATTTTCATGAAGGTATCGCAAACCACATGCCACTCCAAGAATGATATTGAATCGCATTGGCCACGTCAAAGTATGATTTCCTTTGTGCTCTACAAAAACAAAATCCAAATGTGATCCATTGGAATACATGTAACATTTATAAATGAGAATTTACTAGTCATGCCCCATTTAAGTCATTCACATATTCTTAAACTTGGGTCAAGTCATAGTTCACGTGGAATATATGTTTTTGGTGCAAAGATTTACAAGGATAAAAAAACACACAAAATAAAAACTTCATGTAACATGAAACATATAAACATATTTGTGTCATTTGAATCTATATTAAGAAAACTACTTTCAAATGACATGAAAAATTAAGTTGAATTTTTGAACTCACCAAATAATGTTTCAGCTAGATCATTGTTTTCAACATATTCATACACCAAAAGCCTTTTGCTTGATGTTGTAATGCAACAACCTTTTAATTTAACAAGGTTTGGATGTTTCACTCCACTAATGGTAATGACTTCATTAATGAATTCATCAATGTTATGTTGGTTTTTTTTGAACAATTGTTTCACAGCCACCTGGCTGCCTCGAAATGTTCCCTGTAAGACACAAACATTGAATTTTAAACCAAAACAACATTGGAACTTGCATGACATGTCCTTAATACTTTCTACACTATTTCATGTGTGTTTACATTCAAATATAACCAAATTTGAATGGGCATATATATATATATATTCTTTATATTTATTGATAAGGCACACACACATATTAATGTTATACATTACACAAATTCAAAATTTCAAATTGAATCTAAACTTAAAAACTCAAATATGTTCACGAAGGATTATAAAATCTACATACATTTTTAAAGTATATGTATCAGATTTTTAGTACTAATAATTTTGGTAATATCATGGGAGGCATGGTAATATGTGAGGCATAGTATGATGTTAGTACCTTGTAAACAACACCGAATGCCCCTTCACCTAATTTTGTATCTGGATGAAAGTCTCTTGTGGCAACTTTGAGTTCATTATAAGCAAAGATGGTAGGTTGAACCTCAAATTCAGCAAATCCTATGGAAGTTCACAATAATTTAATGTTTGAATTAAATATTTAAATCAACTTCTAATGCAAATGAGTTTCAATTCAAAAGTAAAATCATTTTGTACCTAAACTAGAATTTAGTATACTATGCAAAAGACTCTTAAAAACATACAACTTAATAATAATGGTAAAACAAATTCAAATTAGAGTTAATGAAAATTTCACATCCATTGAGATTGTATTTATGACTTACTTTCTTGAATTTGAATCATTTCGTAATGATTCTTTTGCTTACTTTTCCAAAATATCCAACCACCAATGGCAATCACAAGTGAGAGAATAACAACACAAATTGTTGTTGAAATTATAATCACTTCTCGAATGTTTCGTCTTGAATTATCTATTCATTGAAATAACAGTTTTCATAGAAACAATGTTAGGAGTTGTACAACATGGATGTGTCATATTTTAGATGGAAACATATGAATTAAGATTAAAGTTTTTTAATTTACTAATATATTTCATCGTGAATTTTGTATATGTCTTTTGTTCACATCTTATACTTCAATTGGTAAAAAAAAGGTCAGAGGTATAGTTTTACATTTTTTTTATTTAACTTCAAAGATAAAAATAATTTAAAGACAAATTTGTGACCATGTTTACAATGAAACACGTGATGTGACTTAAAGAATCTAAGAATTATTGCCATGATCCAATATCTAGTAAAAGTTAGAAATGAATCAATATTAGTCTAGGTTATATTGAGTTCTGAAAGATTCCTTGAAACCATTGTAATTCCATGTTTATTGTCAACAAATCCCAAATGCAAGAAAACTTAATTAACCGAATTTGACCTATATTTCATTCAATCAAAGTGTTTGTACTCACCACTTAATAGGTGACAATTTTGATTGCAATAACAGCTTTGTCCGATACTTTGCTCATTTGAAGTACAATAGGGGTTTCCTTGGAGCCTAGAAATGGAAATAAAAACTTTGAGTATGGTTTTTTAATGTAGAAACTAACCAAAAAAAATTCTTATTATAACATGATTACCATATGTTAGTTTAAATAAAAATGACTTAGGATAAATATATACCAGTTCTTATCAAAAACAGAAATAAGATATTAAATGGCATAAAATAAATTGGCATATAGAAATTACTTACATGAAAACAGTGGTAATGTTTGTGATATTAGCAGGGTAGTAGTCATCAACATTGATTATATTGTTGAATTGGATGCTCAAAATTTGTAGACTAGTTGTACTGCCATACGATAGTGTATTACCTAAATGTCCAATGTCATTGATATGCAGGGTTCCATTGAAAGTATTGTTATCGAGTTCTCTACAAATACAAGTAAAACATAAATCATGTGATGGCAAGAGCTCAACAAGACAAAAATAACATTCCGCTAGGTTGAGTTTAGGAAAAACATATTATCATTGAAGGTGGGTAGTGTGTGAAGAACAAGTTTCCAAACATGACAACCTTAATGAGGTAAAAAATTATTTCATTTTAATTTTAAAAACCTTGGGAAAATAAATTTATTCACATCAAATTAGGATGGTAAATATGTCTAGTACCAAGATCAAATATTAAATATAATTACTACTATAATATTGGTTAATTCAATGTGTTTGTGCAAGTGCCAAAATTGATTTGGAAATCATATAATTTTATCTACTTAGCTCATGATTGATTCTTTATGTTAATTAGTTGGATTCTCATAAATTTGCAATATTAATGTGTGAAAATTTGAAGTTTTGTATGTCAAAATGGTTATTGTGAGTTCATGATGTATATTAAACTAAACAATTCAACAACATGAACTACATTTGTGTACATGTTTAAATATCTTACAAAATTTCCAAATTTGGAAGGCTTGCCAAATCATATGGAAATGGACCAGATAATCCATTTCTTTTCAATGATCTGCAACATCAAAAACATCATATCAATTTGAAAGTTTTGAGCTCCACACAAATTTGAAACAAAATCCAAATCATTTTGAATTTATCCTAGAATTGGATGATATGAAGCGCACACATGATCCAAAGTCTATAGTTGAACACAAATAATTTTGAGGGTAATATGGTAATTGCACAATTGAGAAGATTAATGTGTTTATCAGGTTGTCAAAAGTTTTAATTGCACATTTTAGTTGTTGGAAAATGATGAATTCTTGATCAATTGACACATTTAATTAAGTCATTCATACATTTCAACTTCCAACATAATATTCTGATGTATTGTATCTTGGAAGTTGAATATACTCACAACATTGAGAGTTGATTGAAGCCTTTGACCCAAGCAGGATATGGCTCTGGATTAAAAGAATTGAAACTTAAATTCCTACAAGAACACACACACATGAGTGTCAATCTATTCACTGTATCTGGTCAAAGGTTTTTTTCAAAATTATTGATCAAAAGATGGAACATAGGAACTTAATTCATTTTGCATGAAATACTTGGTGGTATAGTTGTTGAACTAAATTTTGTAAAGATCCTAGTCTTTTTTACATGCTTGAATATTCAACGAATAAAACTTACATGTCTATTATATAAGTTGAATGATATAATGGACCTAGTTCTTGGACACCATTTAAAAAATTCATTGAGGATTTATGTTTTTCAAAAAGTTACATGTATTGAGAATTGTGAACTTACAATTGTGTCAAAGAATTTGAAAAAGTACTCAAGTCAGGAAGAAGACCAGTGAAATTGTTGTGTGACAAATCCAATACTGTTAGATTTGCTGAAGTGTTAAAAATTGATGTTGGAATAATTGAACCGTTGAAATAGTTTGAACTCAAATTCCTGGAAGCCGCCAAGTAAGACATTTGATCAAAACATATTTTGTCAACAACACCCATAATAGTTTGCAACATGATTAGTAATTGGTATATTATGTGCGATGCATTCATATGTAAGTATAAATGTTGACCAAAGCTAGCATGACACCTCCCCCTAGAATGTCATGCCCCTTGAAAAGATATATGGGTCAGATCAACTTAAAATCTAAGCAATTGCAATTGAAACAAAATGCATATGTCTAATTTTTAAGGTTTTCAAATGTACAAAGTATTGGAAAAACCATCTATATGCAATAGCCTATAGCTTTTCCATCCTCAAAATGTAAATGGCGTTACTTACACAGATTGAAGTCTCCAAATCGCAGTGAGGTTAGGCGGTGATCCAACCAATTCATTTTCTGACAAATCACTACATAGTATAACTTGACATTAAAAAGTGGAAAGTATGCAACGACATGACTTCACCTAAACTATGCAGTACCATCAATAGAAAAAACAGATCTACATTGACATATTTGAAGTTTGAACCTCTCACATTTCCTTAACAAGCTTAGCAACTAAGGCACATGACATGAACTTCTGAAGTTTAAGAATATTGCTCAAATATTGTAAACTTGTTTGACAACAACATGATGAAAAGTCTGATGTGAATTAGCACAGTTTCACTAATGTTTTGCCTCTTGGATTCAAGCGAAAGGAAGGTGACCTCATGGATGGGCCTCACAACTCTCCTCATGTAACTTCATGGACTTAATTTGAGCTATGATAGCTACTTTTCAGCGTTTGGGAAAGGACAACAGAAATTGGGATTATTGGTCCTGCTCTAATAATAAGCTTGTCAATGCTGATATTTGTGACTATGTATTTTGATCAAGTGGTAGTGTGGCGAACTCTTTAATATGGCAAGATATCAATAATTTTAAACACAAGTACATGCATTCACTGTAACGACTCATGTGTGTGTGATGTGAAAAACATCACACACACATTAGACAAAGGTGTCAGAAATTTTGTATCTTACATTGTATTTAGTTCTGTCATGTTCATAAAACCGTAATCTGTCCCAGGATCATAGAAGGGTGGACTTGGTCCTGTTAGCTTGTTGTTGGATATCTTCACGCTTTGCAGCCAGCTTGCCCCGCCTAAATTTGGAAGGTTTCCACTGAGCTGGTTGTTACTCAAATCTCTGAAACAAAAGAGAATTAACAATTGGTCTATTAGCATTTTAATGCTACGAAAGCAAGTTCAGCATGTTTAAATGTTATTAAATTGTATGTGCATACCATGAGAGCAATATTTGATTGGATATACTCCATATGGGTTGAAGGAAACAGGATAACTCACATCTGTTGAAGAGTTGACTGTCGAATAACACTCCTATTAGAACTCCTATTAGATCTAAAGAGCTCTGCCGGAATGCTTCCATTCAGACCATTGTTACTAAGATTCCTGCTTAATAATGGTTTCACCATCCCACAATGAACCCAAAATATGCAAAGACAAGCCTTCAGTGAACATTCGAACAATGTATTCTAGTTATGAGTATATGAAAATTACATGAGGATACACAATTCGTAATTCTTATTAAGCTGTTTTAGTAGTTGAAGCATAAAAGATACATCTCCTATTGACTACGAACACTGTATTCAAATGTACTTGAAGTGTCTTCTGACAATTCAAATTTCATACCCACTATATGGTGCTCCACA
Organism: Sphagnum tenellum; assembly: GCA_963921925.1. Lineage (NCBI taxonomy): Eukaryota > Viridiplantae > Streptophyta > Sphagnopsida > Sphagnales > Sphagnaceae > Sphagnum > Sphagnum tenellum. The sequence goes on along the minus strand of OY998143.1, from coordinate 4,863,209 downwards.
TGATTGCTGTTCCTTATTTCCCCCAAGTAGATCGATTTGATTTAGCCCAAACTTTTGCAATGTTTCATTTCACCTTCTTATTAAGTTTACAATATTGTAACTACCAAAAAATAATGTTTGTGAGCTATAGACTACCGAGGGTGCACCCCATATCATAATATTACTCTCCTGTCCATACCTTAAACGAGGCCACATGTGTTCTCAAGATCAATAGGTTACAGCCCACTTACAAAATGACCAAGTTTGTGAGATTGCCAAGCTCCTTAGGAATGTTACCAGAAAGCCCCGGATTGTCCGTCAAAGTCCTGGAAAAGGTTGCACATGTATTTCAAGACTTGTACCCAAACATACTTCAAGGTTTTATATGGTCACAAGTTTAGTTGAACTAGGTTTTCCCCAAACTCCTCCTGCAACATTACACCTTTTAAGGAGCACCCTGCAACTACACCAAATTAAGAGGGCACCCAGGTTTTTATGCAATTATTACACATTAACAAATGCACTGCATAATGGGTTGCACATTAAATTGAAACACATCCCATAAAAAGTTATATTACTGAACATCAACATTTGTTCACTCACAGTTCCACAAGTCGTGTAAGGTGTCCAATTGCTGATGGCAAAGTGCCAACAATAGATGCTGCAGTCAAATGGCTACAACCCATCCGCCACCCACATATGATATCCAAGGCATAGGAATCAAGTCCCAGAAGTGAGATTATTAGAGTGAAGATCCTTTTTGCGAACTATCCAAGTCATTTGGCTGACCTAAGCATCACCTATTTGTAAATGTAAAATCTCTGAATCTCTATTGATCTCTTTGTGCAATGAATTTATCCATTCGTTCCCCCAATAATTAAATAAAATCTCTCTTGATCTTTTGAAAGCCAGCTTGTGGTAAGAATCTTACATGACAACAATATTGACAGTGAAATTGCAGGGATCCGTGATATTATCAACATAGAAAGAACATATCACTCCTCTCCAACTTTGATTATTATAACAAGGAAATATTTGGGAGGATGACCACCCTGCCAGATTCGTCGTCATGTCCGGTGTGCTTTCATTCCATGCCGCAAGAATGGACTGTAATGCGTACACTATACAATACACTCACAGTCAGTCAGTCAGTCAGTCAGTCAGTCAGTTAACTGGTTTTCCTGGAGATTTCCACTTACAAGGTCCATCAAAGAGTTTTGAATATGCTCAACAAATCAGGGCCTTCTTGAACCACAGGACTCTCTGCAAGGATTGTGAATTGATGCAGTTAAAAATGATATAGGCACTTATACATCATTATAAGCGAGAATCTGAATAGTTAGCAACTCAAAACTGTTTGAAATGAGCACTGACTCTTGTCCAAGTTGAATCAGGAGCCTTCCAGATCAAAATGCACAAAAGGCAAAGAATATTACCTTCTGACCTGGAGTAAACATTATAACATGTTGCCTCGCTGCTGCGGAGGTTTATTGAGAGCATCATGAGCAAAGCAAGAAGCAGCTTGAGAATCATCATGGTCACAACCCTCTTCTTTATATTGCATGAACTATAGTGAGCAGATGGAGTAGGGAGATGGTGGCTGTGTAATTCACAAGTAGATGTAAGCGGCAGCAGAGAAGCATTGAGCAGCACTTGACTAAAGTATATGCAGTAACCAAAGCTGAGTCAGCCTAGTTATATATACACAATGAAAAAATGTTAAGTCTATTTGCGTATTACAGAAACAACTCTCTTTTGGTTTCTGTGTTTATCCTCCAGGAGAAGGACCCTACAGCATTATGCCAGGGGGAGATCCTCCTATTTTAATGGTTCTCATGTTCCCATAAAAAGAGAGTTGTTTGTGCATGTCGAGGTTCCCATACTCACCGGTTCTCCTAAGGTTAGGGAACACCTTGGGCTCATGACCTCAGGTGGGCGTCCCTTAGGAGAACCCACTTGTTAGGAATTGGGCAGCACTCTCTCGTGAGAACCCACTTATAGGAATTGGGTGGTATGAGAACCCACCTGTACAGGAACCTCGCCTACTTGACATATGTAACCCAGTGAATTTCAGGCAGTCTTGTGCAAACCGGAATGCAAAAATCGGTAACAGGTACTTGACTTTTGTGGCCTTCAAGATTTATCTATGAATCCGTCATACAAACCCAAAGATAGGGGGATTCTTTAAGGTACCATGCTGTGGTACGTTGGAAAGGTCCCCCTCCCGGTTCCGCAGTATCTGTAGGACCACAAAAATAAACACTTTTGAACTGAGATCTCAACAAACTTTTTCAAAAAAGCTAGGTGGGCCTTTACACATGTCATCTGGCTTTTGCGTGGGGGTATTCCAAGTGATTTGACTTATTTGGTATCCACACCCAATGGCCAATAAGTATTGAGAGAATTTCACTATTTATTAACAAGTTGTGGGTTGACTTTGTTACTTGTAATGAAAAAAATTTAACATTACAAAATGGCAGTAGGTAGATATAGTTGGTTGACAATTCTTTTTGTAATCAGCTGCATACGAGATATGCCATTGTTGCATTCGTCTCTGGGCCGAATCTGTCTCTACAACACCAACAAGTAACATGTTTGAACCCAGTGAACTTCACACAGTGCTAAGGGGTATTGAATATTGGATAGCCTTCCCCAGGTCACCACCTATGCCACGCCCAACTTGCTAGTTGCACCCTGCTTCCAAGTTGGAACATTGATAAAGATCCAATTCCAGCTACATATCAATGTTGTGCATGTAAGTGTCAATAGCTCTGTATACAGTGTGTTAATCCCATGTTCTTACCTTTACATGTCCAAACTTTTTACTTATACTAATGTTGTGTATAATTTTATTTCTTACACTTACATGAGGTCATTGTAAACTTTTTTCAAATACACTTACATAGGCCTGTGTAAACTAATATGGATTTGCCATGGGCGACTTTGATTGGCCTTTCACACAAAAATCGTGATATTTTGATACCCCCCAAACATTAGCATTTTCTACCAATGTGCAACTATGATGGTGCTATTTCAAAGAATAATCTTGAATGCACATTTTGTCCCAGTTCATTGCTTGAGTAGAACTTTTATTCTGAACTTTGTTTATGACCATTTTTTGGTCTGAGCTTTTTCAAGAGCCTAGGTACTTATTGTTATTTATATTAATTAATTTAATTATTTTTGTTGCATCCCAAAGCACAATGTTTTGATGGTTTTTTTTGTTGCAATAGGCCATTTGGTTGGCCTATCACCAAAAACATTATGAAATCCCCCTTCCCCAAGTAGAAATCACATTTATTTCTTTCACTTACAATATTTTACACAACATAAAATAGATTTACACAATTTTACACTTACTTTTACACAAAGTGTAAATAAATCTTATCGCACTTACATAGAGTGTAAGTCTTAAACCATTACACCAGTACATATTTTAGTGTCTTGGAATCTTTGGCACAAAATTAAATTATCATTTTTAAATGCAGAAATTTTATAAAAATGACTCTTTTTTTTCAAAAAACAATTAGTGAACGAAATTGATAAATATTCTGAATAATTCTATTTTTAAAATGAAATCTTCAAATTTAATTAAAATTTTGGTAGACATGTGCTGAAACTGTGCCCCTTGTAGTGCGATAATTGCCAACCAGTTGGTCAAATAATAATATGAGCACCACTACCATAGTCATTAAATTCAATTACACCAAATCTAGTTATAAAATGCAAGTTTCCTGACGTAAAATAAATTGATCCTTTTGCTACTGTTTTTTCTTAATGTGTAGGGTAGAACCCTAAGGTGGGGAGCATTCCAAAGGGCTTAGGACAAGGCAGTCTGTCAGGACCAGACCTTGCTTGCATTCTGGGCATGTTTCACTTTACCCATAGTAAAGCAGGAGGCAACCTGAACATATATGTGCATCACCAGCCATATGGTTCTTACTTCTGACACTTGTTCCTTGAGAATGTGAGGCAGCTTGCACTTACAAGTAAGCATAATTTCCCTCTTACTCTTAACGAATAGGTTTGAGATCTCTCCTCTTTTCAGGAGGGAGACTCATCCATGATATAAAGCTGCCTTGTAAATATTATATGACAGTGCTTTTTTTCATTTCAATTTTTTTAGTGTAACAGCAATGGCAAGCGTTCTTCCCACACAGATTTTGACTAATGGACTCTCTGGTCCGTCTTCCCACACAGATTTTGACTAATGGACTCTCTGGTCCCAAACGGACGTTAAATTGTAAACAGTAAACAGACTTAATTGATGATGGTTTTTGTTTTTGTATAGGATCGTTCAAACAGTAACCAGTCTTTTTCTCCCCTCCCCCAAGACCAGAATTTGAGGACTTGTTTTTGAAAAGGGAAATTTCACCAAAAGAGTGACTGAGTGTCAACTTTTGGCGACTTTTTGCCTAAAAGAAAAGAAAAAAAGACTATTGTTGAAAATTCGTCCAAGGCCATTCTGTGAAGAAAGAAGGAATGGTTTGAGCCTTCTTCTTCTTCTTCTTCTTACAAGTAGTCAAAGCCTCTTCTAAAATTTGAATAGATGCCATCATCACGTCACATTTATAAATTCTAACAGCGATTTTCAAATGCACACCCACTCACTGAAAAAGTGACCAATGGAGGCTAACTCCAGTTTCAATGCAGTAATTTAACCAAGAACCTAACAATCAGTCGCAAAGTGTGTTGTGTTGCCCTATCTATGTATGAAGTTTCCTTTGAAAAAGAGTAAACTAAACTGGGCTTTTCGGACAAAATGAGAAAAAAGTCAAGAAAACACAAATAAAGACTTCAAGTTATTAAGCAATACAAGAACAACATTTTCAACCATGCAATCCAAGTATTCCCTATTCATGAAGTTCACTTTAACAAAGGATAAGCTAAACCAAAAATGTAATATACTTGATTCTAAGTTTCAGGTCATTTGTTAGTTGGTAAAACTTGTCAACAAATGAATAATAATTGCATTTTTTTTGTGTGATCTAATTATAGTATTCAAAATCAAGGTAACAAACTAGCCCTGCCATACACAACATTAAAGTCAAGAATCCAAAAATAAGTCATTGAGCAATATGAAAACAAAATTTTCAACCATGCCATGAGAGTCCAAATATGTCACCTTCTTTTGAGGATGGCTGAATTCGCCCCTTCAAAGTTTTTTTTGTTCTTTTCCTTTTGGAATGAGATTGCAGCAAAAGAATATTAATTGTCTACAATCTTCAAAGAAGAGCCTGAGTACCTTAGAATAAGATCATACCAAATCCCCAAAGTAGGTGGATTCCCTTTAGACAAAATAAACAATACCTCTTCCACCCATGTAAAATATTGTTTGATAAAAAGATTCTCATGGCCCATGGATTTGTTCAATGGCTCTTCCACGAGGGAAGAGACTATGCATCAGTGATGGATGTGGACATAAAACTTTGGCTTGAGTGACATCTGGAGTACTATGTGTACATATGATTTGATGGGCATGTTCCATACAAGTGCATGCATCTAGATCAAAAGTTCTAAATCAATGATGGAAGTTTTCAGTTTTGGAACCAGCCATAAGGGCAGAGGCCATTACTGAAAGAGCTGCTTGTTCTTGTAGGATTCCATGACCTATGGACATCTTTTTGACTTAATGGCCATTTACACAAAGTTATCCTGTACATAATAAGAAGAGGAGGCTTACAATTTACAGTGTGCTTTATCAATTAGTTATGGGTGCATATCAAGGTTCAAAACTTTTTTATGGTGATGGTCTTGATTGATTGGCCCATCCAAAAAAAAAAACCTTTTGAGACTTTGCACTCTTCCACAATAAAAGTTTTCAAACTTTGCACACTCCCAAGCAGGGTCTTTTTAAAAGGATTTTGTGATGTATGCAGAACTTGTGAGAATCCAGAAAATAATTCAGCCATATTTGGCTACACACCAGATATGAAAGCCTTTTTTTGAAAAAAACAGGATGCTTCTATATTATTGGCTACCTAGGGGAACTTATCATAAAAATCTAGTGATTTTGGTTTTTTTTTTTTGTTGTTTTTCAAAATCTGGCGAATTTGGGCCATTTTCCCCATGAAATCACATTTTTCAGGTCAACATGTGGAAAATTTTCGCCAATAAAGAAAAACACTGCTCCCAAGTTAGGCCATGATTCCTGCATGACCCACCTATGTAGGGCAACAGAGAAGAACTTTGTGCAAGGAGTGTGGCACAAAACGTGGGGTTATTAATAACAACATCCAGGGATGCAAGGGAACTATGGGACCACAATAAGGAACATTTGGCAGACCACATGGGATAGATTTTAAGGAACAGTTGTGGAGGATTCATGGGACCTTTTGGGAACAACATAAATAACATGTGTTGAAATGTATTTGATAAAGGAACACATTAGGAACATTATTGGAAACATGTTGGGAACAAAATCCTTCAAACCAAAAAGTCTTCAAGTTCTTTTTCAACGACATTGGTTGAACTGCAGAATCAATGTAGCCTTTTTTGAAACACACGCAAAAAGGAATTTATTATTATATTTTTTGGATTGAAAGTATGTTTAATTAAAACACATTTTCAATACCTATCTACCTACCTACTTATTTGCCATCTACCTACTTATGTCTTAGTTGCTTACTATTATCTATCTATTATTTACCAAAGTTACTTATTTATCTACCTATATACCTATATTATATTTATCTATTTACCTACCCAGTATTTACCTACATACCTACTTATAGTTTACATAAATAAGTATGAACATTTAAAAACATAGATAGATAGACATTTGTACCTACTTATTTACCTAGTTAGGTACCTACTAACTTACTTATGAAAAAAATTGAAATTCAAATGTTATTATACACATTGACAAAAAAAATCATGCAAGTTTAAATATACATGTTAAATCCATTTGACATCAAATTCTTTTACAAAGTGGTGAGGTGGTTTGATGGTCAAAACATTGGTGTGAAACCAAGGAGACCGAGGTTCAATTCCTTTTACCAACATATATTATGTGGAATATGTATTTTTGTATATATATCTTGTACATGTGTGTAAATGTATAATACATAGGTGGGTTGTGGATAGGTAGATAGAAGGTTATGGTGGGTAAGTAGGTCATTGGTGGGTGGGTGGGTAGGTACTTACTATTTATTTATTATTTACATTTTAATATTTACAAATTGAACTATGTTTTAATTTTGAAAATTAGGCTGCCCAAATTTTTGTCCAATTTGACTAATTAAAAAGACCATTTTATAGTCAGTCAACAAAACCATCAATCAAGTTGGACATGTTCAAATCAACTTGTTTAATATGACTAAGTGGTCAAATTGACCAAATGTCAAAATGATTGGTTTTTTGTTAAATTTCCAATCAAATAAATCTTGATTCCTTGTAGTGCTTATAACATTTGTGAATGTGATAATGACTTCACATCCTTGCATCCATTCCTTGAACTTCATTTATGCTTTAATTCTTTCATATATGACATGGTAGAATATTCTTCCATTGTGACAGGATTTTTTTTAAAACAAAATAGAATATTTTGTTATGCCTTAGGGAATGTAAAAAGAATATTCCATTTACATGGATGAAATATTCCAAAATATACTAAAATGAAATATTCTATTTGTTCACAAGCTCTCATGGTCACATGCTCACGCACACCCATTCACGAATATCATTATTGGTGAGGTTTTGGAACCATGCCAACATAGGTGAAGGTCAAATTGTGAAAATCTTCATATAAAGTTTCCAAATAGACAATTTTATTTTTATGTTAAATTTTGTACACCCTTCCTCCTCCCCCGCCCCCCCCCCCCCCCCACCCTTGTCCCTAAAGTGTTTTGAAAAACTATTGCACAATATCCTATTCATGAATTCGACTGTGAATAGACCAACATATATTTGGAACTTATTTGTGATTGGGGAATTACTATTTATGACGTATTATATTTATTATAATATGCAGAAAATGAAATTTAAAAGCTCTTTTAGCCCATAAACACAAGCCCTTAGTTCATACATTGTTTCCTTATAACATCAAGCTCAATGTAATTACTTCCCCACAAGTTTGTTGAACTGGATGACCTATCATTATCAAACATTCCTTTGCACAATGATTGGTCATCATCTTCCTTGAAGTCCTCTAAAATAGTGGCAAGACTTATATCATGTTCCAATTGATGTTTAGGTAATACTGGGATTTCCATTCGCCCTTCCAACATCCCCATGACACAAAACATGGTTGGTCGTTTCTGTACTTCAACTTGCAAACACAAAAGAGCTATGTTGGCCACTTGTGCCACCTCAATATCATTATGCAATTGCAGTTTTTGATCCATAAGATTTGTTATTGCAATGCCTTAATGGAACAATTTTTCATGCTTGCATGAACCCACATAAAAAGTCATTATCACAAATTAAATAAGATGTCATTCATGTGAAAGTTGATGATTCTAAATATTCAACATTTGTTAACATCAAATCATTGTTTAATGATTGCATGGTTTCATGATTGCACCTTGTAAATGATTATGAGATCAAATTGACAAAATTGAATGTTACCAACTTACTTAGTTATAGTACAACCAATTATAATAGGGGTTCAAGGTGAAAATTAACCTTGGGGGTGATTTCCCAATATAAGCATGTCCCAAAAGACACATAAAGCCCACTTCTAAAAACAAAACATTACTATAAAATAAGAAAAAGGTTCCAATCCTGCCAAGTTCAAATAATCTTGCCATAATTTTTTTTAGTGGGGGTTCAATAGGTGCATAAGATTTTTAAAGTGTGTTCTAAACCAATATAATAATCTACACAAAATCTACCAAAGCACACACTTCATGTATAAAGGAAATGATAAACTTACCTTGTCCAAAAGATAAACATCACTTGGAAACAAGTTGAAATCAATATTTTTTCTTCCACTTATGACTTCTAATACCACGACCCCAAAGCTAAAAACATCAATCTTTTTTATGAGTTGGCCACGTGTTGCATACTCAAGTGTCATGTACCTTTTGCACATATAATAGTGAAATACATGAACTTATGTTAAATATTGTTTGATTGTCTAAGTTTACAATCAATTATGTTGACCTCCATTAATGTAAAACTCACTAAATTGTTGATAACTATTAAGTTTTAAACCATCATTATTGATGTAAATTCATGTTAAATTATACTTGATTTGATCACCATAGCTTTTCAAGCCTTATAACACACATGAAATGAATCAATTAAAAAATTACATAATGGGAATTATCAAATGTAAAAAAAATTCTTGATTCATGATATACCTTAAAATCTTATAATTAAATACGACCTGATCCACAATATAGCAATACTAATCATATGTGATTTTTTCAAATTTTTGCATGCATCTAACTTCCACGTCATGGATATGTTTAAAAGTCTACTTTTATCAAGTTACATATCAAAGCATAGAAAAAATCACAAATTAAATGTTTTTTAAAACCCCACATTTTAAATGTTGGAGAATTCCTATTCATTTTGTGCCAACAATTTCAATCATGGAAATGTGGATTTATCATTTGGACATAAGAAGGCCAAGCCAAAATCTGCAATTTTTGCTTGTAAATTTTGGTCAAGCAAGATATTGATTGCTTTGATGTCTCGATGTATGATTCATGGTTGATTCTCATGAAAGTATGATAGTTCGAATGCCACTCCAAGAATAATATTGAATTGCATTGGCCATGTCAATATGTGATTTCCTTTTCCTTCTACAAAAATAAAATGCAATTGTGATCCATTAAATTTGTGTAACTTGTAATTAGTACCCTTTTTATTGTTTTAGAATATGTTAAACTTGGTCCAATTAGTGGACTAGAATACTTCCTTAGGTTAATATTGACTAGATGTGTTTGGTGGAAACATTTAATAAGAAAAAAAACACACACAACATAATTTGCATGGTACACAAGACATATACAAAAATACAAATACCTCACATTCATATAAATAAAAGATTGTCAACCTACATTAAAAGTTTAGGTTTTGAACTCACCAAATAACCTTTGAACTAGATCATTATTTTCAACATATTCATACACTAGAAGCCTTTTGCTGGATGCAGTAATGCAACAACCTTTTAATTTAACAAGGTTTTTGTGTTTCACTCCACTAATAACAACAACTTTGTTGATAAATTCATCAATGTCTTGTTGGTTGTTTTTGAATAATTGTTTCATAGCCACTTCATTTCCTTGAAATATTCCTTGTAAAATGTTTTTAAAACATTAAAATACCAATTAAAAGAAAACATGGGAAATGACATGAAGTACACAAACATTTGTGCACAATTTCATGTGATTTAGAGCTTACATAACCAAACTGAAAAGAGGACAAATGAATTAGAACATAAAATAAGGTTTTGATTCACCATTGAATGTTTATTGTAAGATAATTTTTACATAATTTTTTAAATCATTTCAAAAAGTAAATTTTGTAGATGTGAATATGAATTCAAATTTGTTTAAATATGCTTTCACCTTATTATAATATATTTCAAATAATTCTTGAATGATATCTAGATGAATTTTTTTGGTATTGTGCGACATGTTAAAAAAATGTTAAGGATGGTATAAAAGTTAAAAGAACCTTGTAAACAACACCATAAACTCCTTCTCCCAACTTTGTATCCATATGAAAAAATTTAATGGCAACTTTGAATTCATTATATGCAAAGATGGTCAATTGAACTTCAAATTCAATAAATTTTGTGCAAGTTCAATAATTAAATATGTTTAAGACCATAGTACCAAAATGGTTTTAGAATATTTGACATGATACAATTCTAATACATATAATTAAATCATTTGTGTACATAAACTAGTATTCAATATAATTATTGGAAGACATTCCCCATGTTCTAATTCACATATAATGAAACAAAATGGAAAGCATAATTTCAATGATAATCTTGCATAAATCAAATTCATATTTTTTTCTTATTTTGTTGCATTTGAGCTATGAGTCTTTAGCTTGTGTTTCCAAAATATCCAACCACCAATAACACCACAAGCAATACAATAACAACACCAATGGTTGTAGAAATCATATTCATTTGTTCAACATTTTTGAATTTACAATCATCATAGATATGATATTAGAAGCTTGTTAACATGCACATGATAATTTTGGAACAAAAATTTTAAATCTACAAAATGCATACTTCATTGTAAACCTTGTTATTAATTTCTCAAGCAACATTTACATTAATTAATGAAAAGAAAGAAAGAGAAAAATAAAAATAAAATAATACTTACATATTTTGTGGCTCTACTTTTAAAGTGAAAATGACAACAGAGAAAGTAGTAATTAAAGTTTATGGTGGAAACACATTAGACATTTAGTAATTGCCCTAAATTAATGTCATTTCATTAAAAACATTTCATGTTTTGGCCTTTTTTTATCAAATAAGTTTCATTTTGCTAATTATTTCTAGAACCATGCCATGAACTAGCACCAAATAAGAATTACAATACATGAAAATATTAATCATAATGTGATGAATTCTTTTAGTCATAAAACCATCACAACACCGTGATTATCAACAAGTGCATCCCAAATGTATTTTAAAATATAATTGACCTCATTTGACCCAAATTACTTTTGATCAAAGGAATTGTATGCACCAAGGAAAGTAGAATTACGACAAAGTTGTCCACAAAAAAAAGTAAGTTATAGTTGTCATGTTGTTGAAGTGAGCAATAAGGGTTTCCCTGGAGCCTATAATCAGTAAAAATAAAAAACTTAAGAAATGTTTTTAAATAATGCAAAAGAACATAGTTAAATGCTTTCATAATACATGATTATGTTATGTTAACATGAAATAAAAACACCTTAAATATGTGTATTAGAAAATACCAAAACACAAATAAAATATTTAAAAGCACAAAATCAATTTGCACATTTAGAAGTTGCTACATCAAAGTAGCAATGAAAACAATAATTTCATAATTGTTATCAACATTCATTATGTTGTTGTATCGCATACTGATCAATGTAAATGGTGCCAAGGTTACAAGGTCAATGATGTTGAGGGACCTAGTGAAAGTGTCTTTATCAAGTTTTTCTACAACCACATCAAATATAAATTACATGATGGTCAAGAATTTGAAGTACAATTCAACATGTTGAGGTCATGAAAACACAAATCTAGATTTTGATATTTTAAAGTTGTTATTGTAGAAATGGTGTATATCAAGCCTAATAATTGAACAATTTTTTTTCATGTGTTTATTCAAAATCTTACAAATTTTGCAACTTTGGAAGGCTTGAAAGATCATTTGAAAATACACCAAATAATTGATCTCCTTTCAATGCCCTACAACATCAAAAGTATTGTGTCAAATTTGAAAGCTTTAAACCTTGACCCAATTTGATATACAATTTGCAAATAATTGTGAATTTATCCAACTTGGATAATATGAAATATGTGATACATAAATATGGCAAAAACTAAACATCATTCGAACTTAGAACATACTCACAATGTTGATAGTTGCCTAAAGTTATCACTGAGCAACCAGGGGGGAAATGGCTCAATTTCAAATGGATTAAAACTCAAATCCCTACAACAACAAACACACACATTAGTATCTTGATTTAATTTGGTTAAAGAGTTGTTTCAAAGCAATTCACCAAAAGATAACATGCATAGAAACTTAAATCAGCATGGTTAAAATTTGAATTCTGAAAATTTCAACACTCTGTATTAAATTTATTATAACAAACTGCTTATAGAAAAGAAGTTTTTTTTTTGGTCATAACTAACTATTAATATCCAAAAATTTTGGTAAATTTAAAAATTAATTAATTTATGCCAAACCTGAAAAGGTACTATAAAAGAGGAGGTTCAGGGATCGAACTTGGTTGGCTACATGAATTCTTTAAATTTTCTTCATAACTAGCTATTAATATCCAAAAAATTCAACAAATTAAAAATAATTTTTATTATGCCAAACCTGAAAGGGTACTACAGTAGCTGCAGTAAGGGGGCTCATGATGCCCCTGCAAAATAGTTGTGGGCTCAATTTACTATTTGGCCATATATTATATACTGATTGGGCCATCTAACACCTAGATGTTCATGCTAACTCAAAGTACCACCATAAACATGGAGTAACTACGCCCTAAGCTTTCTATGTGCTTAGATAACCTTTCACCTAGTATATGTACCCAAACACCTTTTATATAGTCCAGAAGATTTTGGAAATTTCACCATTCATATCCATTTTTAAAAATTAATCATGGTGCTAGCTACTACCAACAGGCCTCTAAATTCCACACAAATCTCAATTTGCACAAAAAATTAGGTTTGTGATGACAACCAATAACTAACCAACCAAATGAGTTTGACAATTCAGGAATTAATCTTTCTAGAGCCATGGCTTGGCTGTTTTAGAAGGGAAACAAAAAGTTGGCCCATGGATAAAATCCCATTGTAGCAAAACGTGCAATAAAGCAAAATCTTAGTGTGCAAGGCTTTGTGAGTATTATGCCAATTCTAGTGTCCATGAAATCGTGGGATTCATGTATGATGTACACTATAAACCATAATTGGTGCAACTTTTCATTCTGATTTTGCATTTGAAGATCATGTGATGACAAAATATGCGATGAAACCCTAATTGAGAATGGTACAGTGCCGACGTCAACCGCCGGATGCAGAAAGCGACAAGGTTCTGGGTCGTTGAGGACCGATGTGAAGCTTGCGTTTGTGTGCTTTGTTGCTATTTTTTCACACTGTTTGTTGTTTGCAGATTATGGCCAACGTTTGCTTTTATTTTCGACGGCTACTACGGGTTGCCGCATTTTGTGTTGTGTTGGACGCATGTTTCGTGGTGTGGCGCTTCTTGCACAAGTGCTTTTATGAACTACGAGCAGCAAGGAGCTGGGTAGGAGATGAGAATAAGAGGAGGTTCTACAAGTTAGAATGGACGAGGAGATAAGTGCCTGGTTTTTCTGATGTTTTTTTAAGGTGTGAGTTCAGGAGAATGGCTGGACAATCTGTTGCTAGAGATGATGAAGTCTCCGCTGCGCTATGCTCCTCTGTAGACAGGAGTCAAGTTGTAGAGTTAAAAGCAGGGGTTGATGACCCGGGGATGATGAGAATTTAAAGGGATCTCGAAGTGGTCGATTGGATTTTCAATTTGTACCTGTGTTGTTTCACGATGTTTTCTGTGCGCCTCATCCAAGAGCACCCTGATGAAGGGATCTCCGAAGAAGTTTAGATGTCTTATCTACCGGATCATGGGAGATTGTGGTTGTAGATCTGTGAATATACTGTAACCTTCTTTGTTAAACCATGAGGCATTTCTGTGAGCATTGGGAGTTCTGAGAAGACTGATGTCAAAATTAAGTCACTTGTGATGATGGCAGAATAGTTTGGGTAGGTGTGGCTGGTGAACTGTTGCGATGTGTATCACAGGAGAAGCCAGGGATTTGTGTGAGTGTCTTGTTGTTGATGTTGGTCTGGGGCACGGGATCTGTCAATGGACTTTGGTGGTCTGTTTCAGTTGAGAATTGCCGATGATGATCAGTGGAGCTCACTGAGAATGAGATCGGAGGGATCTGACCCCTAGAGACCCGTAGTTGTATTACAGTTGTGGTGACAATAAGAATTTCCGAGGAACTTAAGGACCAGTTAGTCAGTTTGCTCAGAGATTATCTCTGCGACCAATATATGTATCTCTTGGTTTTAATTTTAGTCGAGCTTCTGGGTGGTCATGCATGCCCCAACTTTTCAGTACAATCAGCTCTCATCATCCCCAACTCCGAAGATATAGGTGTTGCTTATGGGAAGAACATACCAACATAAAGAGCATACGAAGAACAAAAGTTACAGGTCTTGTGTATTTGATTACATAGCCAAGCAGGCACCCCCATTCTGTTGGGTGTTCTGTTTTTTTGAAATGCCTCGCAAACAGCGGAGGATAAAACTTGCTTGGTAAGGTACCCTCTGATTACACTTCACAAATCAGAGCAGGTCTTTAAGTATAGGAAGAGGGTCTGAAAATAGACCCTTCATCTACATGAAGCCCAGCCTGGTTTTTTTTTCTGTTTCCTTTTACAAATAAAGACAAAATTTTAATAAACAAAAATATATATAAATAAGGGGTGTGTCACACTGTTGCCTTGCCATTTGCATTGAAAAGTATCTTAAGGCAAAAGAAGAATTATGGAAACTCAAATATTTCACCATGCCAAAATATAATCTTCAATACAATCCTCTAAAAGAAACCAGAATCCTTTAAGATATTATAACTCTATAAATGTGCATTCACACCTAATGTTAAGTGAAAATGTAGGTGGCATCTTAGGTGGCACCCGATGTTAAATGGGTGACTGTTTAACATTAAGTGAATGTTAGCTTAACATAAAATCTTCACGGTAAATAGGTTTAGGTCCTAAATGACTAGCTTGGTGTTAGGGGACTTAATACTAGAGTCCTTAACTCCAAGTGTGAATGCACCTTAACTAACCTCAAGTTTCAATGCAAGCCCAAATATCATCTTTCAAAATCCTCATATAAAAATAGACCTATACCTAGTATTCAAAATCCCTTAAGCTACTATGATAGTACCTAAACAATTTCAGCACAAATTAAGATAAAACATTTTGGCCAAATTTTAGAAAATTTATATGTTACTTGTGCCAAAAAATTTATAAAATTAAAATTTTATAAGATTTCGATTGTCAAGTTTGAACAGCAGAACTTAAACTTCAAGAACTTCATTTTAAAACATACTAAACAGTCCCACAAACTTAAATGGAATGTGTTTATAATAATTTATAACCATTACAAGCTGAAATTTTCAGAATTAAAAAATCAAGTGCCAAAATTAAGATTTAAATTTTAATTAATTATTCTGCAGTTTGTTGCCAAATCGGATAAGGAGTGCAATATACTCTATAATGAATCTACACACAGTATCATTGCCTTGAAAATACAAAGGGAAAAATCAAGCTGGTCATCACGTGCTGTGGGAGTCGAGGCCTGCAACTGCAATGTGACATGGCACTATTGGTATGATTCCCAGTTCTAACTTCTGCATGAACTTCACCCTGTGTTTTTTTTTCCCTGGCTAATTTGTTTTTCAAAATGGCAAAAAACAGAAGTGTTTTTCAAAGTTTCTGGTCATCAAATATGAAGTTTTTGATAGAAGAATCGTCAGATACTACATCAGGTTTCAACGGGTAGCCAACAATATAGGATGGATGCTTCAATGTTTTTACTTTTCATGTTTTGTTTTAGCCACATATGGCTAAATTGTCTTAAAGATGATTGCAACTCATGCAAATTACAATATTGATGGAAAAAAACACACTCACTTCACTTCATATGCTCCTATCAGCAACTGGAAAGTTGAGATCCTGTGCAGCTGACATTACAGCTGTCTTGGCCTGTGTCAACAAGAGCTTTCTCCATGCTTCTGTTACATCCATCATTCGTCCCAATGTTGCTGTTTTGCCAAGTCCACAGCAGCAGATTCAGCAAGTTATTGAGGTCTCTAGTCTCTCTACAACCCAGAAAAAAGCCCTCCCAGAAACCCATCAAGAAAACCTCAAGACTTGAGTAGCCCATGTCCCTCCACACCTGAACCAACACAGAAAATATTTTATCAGAAACTGCAATGTAAGGGGGTTCAAATTTATTAAAAAAGCAGAGCCCCTGTGGAGGACTTGAGCATGGCACAATATCTGCCAGGAACCATCCACAAAAATTTTGCTCCATTTTAACATCACAGGCATTGCACTCAGAATCAGTTATATGTTCACTGCACTGCACTTTTAACCCACAGAAAGTAGTGAACACAATCTCAAGAAGCTGAAACTGATCAAGAAAGGCTCTCATACTAACGGGAACATGCAACAGGCCCCCAAAAAAGTAGCATGCTTGAAACACTCCAGACCCAACAAAATGAAATGGAAGCTTCAGACTAAAATGATGCTGCCAGACAGAAAAACTTTCCAAGAGATAAGACATCAAACTGACCCAAAGCTTGAATTCCTACTATAGGCACTTCAACCAGGTACATCGCACAAGGATCACAACACTCTTAACCTCATTTCATTGGAATGCCGAGGAAAAGCCACAGCCTGCATATTCTAAGACATCAGCAACTGCAGCCCGGAGACCCTTAGGGGGCGTTTTGTTATACCAGCCATCCTGAAATGAACTGTCTGCTGTCAGAACTGCCTTCACACCCTCCAGAAATACTAAGCATCATAAAAAAATTCAAACTGCACAGCCACCTTGGACACTACATGATTTCAAAGACAAAGAAGAAAAGCCAACTGAACATTATCATTACAGACCCACTGCAGAAACATGATCAATAAAAGCCAGACTCTCTAGTCTCTAGCAAAGGTAAGGATTAAACAGTTGATTAGGTATGATCCAATTTATTTTTTGCTCTTGACCATGATGGGTTTCTTCAGTTTTGGGTGTGGCCAGTTAGGTTGTGATAGCAACTTGAAAAGCTATTTACTAAATAAGGTTGACAATGATTTCCAAAGATGCCAGAAATTGAAGTCATCCTGGCACAAATTATGTCTTTTGCAATAAATAGGTAGCATGAACATTTTTAAGGAAACCCATAGGTTTAGTATTTTACTTTAATTCTCAATTTGGGATCAATTTGTGAGAACTGTCCCATTGCATGACTTGAATTATTTTTTGGTGTGTGAACTTATATGTGCTGGTGCAGTAACAAGAGAAGTTGTAACAAATTAAGAGAGTTCTGTAAACAATTTGTATTGCTTGATTTGTTGTTGTCTCCAACAATCACTTATATAAATTACCCAACAAATTTCTCTTCTGTTATTGAAGAAGGTTGACACTGTATCCCTTATCTTCCAAGTCTTTTGTCTAGTGAATTGTTGTGAGTTTAAGCCATGGTTTTTGAGCTCACAAGCTTCAAGGTTTGTGGTACCATTTCCGTCTAGGGTACCCAATGATTGATCAGCCATCCTCTCTCATCCATAAGAACTTCATCCTAAGGTTCACACAATCTATATTGCACTTGAGAATAAACATCCATACATCCTCAGATTTTCCAATTATGATAAACAAGACTACCCACCTCAATTAATTAACTGGAAAATTCCTGATTGCAATAGCAAGACTGTGAGCTAAATCACAATCATAATCCACCCTCAAGTAGGTTTTGCACATCTGATGAAAGGGTGCATACTAATGAAAATCAAAACACCACAATACCTTCCTCAAATTGACTCTTCATTGATGAAAGAATGCTACAATTTAGGCGTGACTGATTTTTTCTTTCACACCTGATTTGAGTTCTGACAAACAAACTACCACATGTCAGACTCCTTCAAATTTTCTGATTTCAAAAAAAATTACAGGTGCAAGCGGTTTCCATGTACAAATAGATTTTCCAGCACAATCAACTCCATACCAACTACATATTTTGGGATGCAGGTTCATTTTCTTTTCCTGCCCCAACCAGATTTTTGTCCCCTTGTAAATTTGCACTAGGGGTATTATTATTGCTTTCATTATCGTCAACAGCATCAACACAAAACTTCTGCAACCAACGGTCCATCTCCCACAAACAGTGCATCACACTCTCATGTCCTTGATAGCCATGACTCTCAAGTGGAAGAAGCACTAGCCGGCAAAGAGCACCTTGCCCTTTTAGTGCACTGAAAAACCGCTCTGACTGCACCCAGAGAGCATATGCATTAAGTTGCATGTGTCCAAATTCCACCATGCTAATTCTTATGCATAATACACAAATTTAGTCAAGTCCCAATACAGTTCTTGACCATGCCCAAATTTTCTTCAGCCACTTTAAATCAGGATTTCAACAAAAGACACCCCTCATCAATTTTTTCGTGATGACTGAAACTTGAAAATTGGCAACCTAGACTTAATTTTATCTAATTAAGACTGAAAACATCTTTGGAATGGGTATTAACATAATCAAGACAACCATCTTTGGCATGGGTATTAACTTTTGTGATTCATAATTCAGTACTGGGTTAAGCAAACTGGTACACGGAAAGCTGTGTTTTTGTGGCACCCATTGTAGGTTGCATGGGAGTTACAGGTTGAAATATCCCATGCAAAGATCAAATCAACCAAGGACAAATGTGACATAGAAAGTAGTTGTGAAACAAGGCAGTACCTGTATTGTCAGAGTTCCGGAGTTATTGTCATCCTCACCATGTATAAGGAGTAGAGGTTTTGTTATACGGTCAGCCAACATGAATGGACTCATTTCAATATATGTTTCTCTTGCCTCCCAAAGTGTCCTCTCCTCTGACTGCACATAAGATAGTGGAAGTTTAGCAGCACATAAATCCTTAATCCCCACAGTGAACTCTTTCATTGCATCTCAGGCATTTTAGCATTAAAAAAGAAAAGCAATACATCAACAATCTCTTCAAAGGTGCAAGCAGAGTCAGGTTTGAGTTGAGTATACACCCTTTTGTCAGGGGTGGCAAAAAAAATACAAGTATATAGCCTGGAAGTAGAAAATTCTACCTGGAAACCAAAAGGAGTCAGTGTTCGATTATAAGCACCCGACCGACCAATTCCACAACAAAACAAGTCTGCTGCATGGACTAGCAAATTGGCAGTCATAAAAGCTCCATATGAATGTCCACCTATGGCAATTCTCTTGGGATGTGCAACCTGTGACAAGATTGACAAATCACCATATTACGAAAAAATATATTTCCATAAACCATGGCAATGAGTGACACTTTGTGGCAAAATAATCTATCACATTCTGTCTGCATGGTGTTCAAGGGTATCCTAAGTGCCTAATGCTGCAACTCATCCATAGATATTTGTCTCTAAGCTATTGCCCATATATCCACTCATGAAGAACCAGTAGTTCATTATTCAACGTGCATTGAAAAGTGATTGATAAAAAGAAAACTAAACATACCCCACGACGCACAGCCTCATCAACTGCAGCTTGTGCGCTAGCCACAAGTTGACTTACGTACCTGATCACAACCAGCCCCTATTTTCATTAGTGAGAAAATTAAAAAATAACCTTTAGATTACCTCTTCCTCAGATCAGGAACTCTAGTAAAACTTTCAGAGTTTAGAAAAAAGTTCTGGTAACTTCAGGAGCAACCACATAATGAACTAAGTGGGGTGATTGATCATCCAGCAACCTGATTGCACTTTGTATCAACAACCCAAAAGAAGCAATACTATCAAATAAGATGATTTCAGAAACACCAGAAGCGTTTATCATGGGGCTGCAAGAGTTGTACCGATCATTGGCTTCCTCTTCTCCTTCCCCAATGATCGGCATTGTTGGCCCATCAAGGATTGCAAACCTGCCAGAGTTCATGCATCAGGATTCCTTGTGTTTCAGTAAAGCTTGCATAGTTTACATGACCATGGACCCACCTGACCCATTAGTCTAGACCTGATAATGTCATGAGTTGAAGAGGTTATGGAAGGAGTGTTTTACTAACCCTCTTGCCAACCACAACAGTGGAGAAGTGGAGCCAATGCCTGCAAAAGCGTTAGGAGAGCCCCGCATCTGGCCAGCATTATCTTTGCTTTTGAACTCTCGTGGGTAAGCCCACATAAGCATAGGCAAAGGCCCATCCTTTGCAGGTTCATATGCAGGTGGTAAATACAGTGTAGCTGTTAACTGAACTCCATCACTCCGCTCATACCTTATGATTTCCTTCTTCAGATTTGCTAATTGCGGATAAGGGTGGGGGAAATCAGTGATTTGGGTCTCTCGTTGATCAGGCCAGGATCTCAAGTAATACTGTGGAGGTTGTGTTTGTGACTCCCTTGATATAAGAATCTTCAGATCATCCACCCTCAAATCCATATCAAGTTTGTCAGACATAAGTGCTATAAACTTTTCATAATATTTCTCCTTGTCACTCTCCCATATTCTCTGCTTCTCACTTGTCTCACTGCCACATTTTGTCAGAAATAATACCACTGTCAGAAACAGAAAACTACATGACAAGTAGTTCTTCTGTCTGATCACAGATCAAATGAAGAAAACTTGAGATGCAAAGCCATAGTGAATGTCCATATTGCTTTTGGGCAAAGTGACTTCATCCTGGATGTTGATCAACATAATTGCACTATTTCATAGCAAAAGATTATTTGATTTCCAAACAACTTACATGTCATAGAGATCTAAGAATGGAATATTGCCATCAGGGGTTGCACCACCTCCACTCAGCAACAATGAGTTACGGCCAGCACTGTTTTGGAACTGGGCCAATACATAGGTCCCTAATGAGGTTCGGCGCATAATAGGGGAGCCAGGATCAGAATACACATCTTCATATGACCGGTCAAACAATAAGCGTGGCACTCGGCTCAAGTCTCCAGGGGAGAAACACCAAGTGCGAGTGCAGCGTGTCTTATACCATGATTCATACACCAATGCAAGTGTCTCATCACCCCACACAATGCCCCTAAATTCCCACCCTCAACAAGAATAACACACATCACCAATCAATACTTTTGCCATCCTATAAAAAAAAGCAACAACCATATAGAAAACATTAGTTTAGGGAATGAGGAGATCAATAGCTGCAGAAAGAGATATCAAAAACAGAGAAGATGGAATACCCAAAGCGGAGATCAGTCTTAGCTATTATTTGCGGCTCTGTATCAGTTCCTGCTTCTTCAGCATAGACAATATCACGTGGAGAAACATCCACTTTTGGGTCCCCTCCATCTTGTGTCTCCACCCTGCACTCCTCTTCTCTGTCAGAACACTACACTGCTGGTTCATCTATATAAATAGTTCTAACTCCATGGTTGTTAAGAACGATCAATTGCAGTCATGGAAGTGAGATATGGTCACAAACCAAGAGGAAAAACATGCCTTAAGGATACTAAGACCCATTTGCAAAATGAACAGGAAAAGAGAATTTTTACCAATGGAGAGTTGATGGCTTATCAGACCGCCAATCAATGGCCCGTCGACCTTTCCTTGTACTATTGAAAGCAATGGGAATGTCTTCAGCAAGTGGCAAATCACAGATCTCTTTGACAAATTCACCATCCCGTCTCCATAACTCAACCTTCTTTGGAAACCGTCCACAAGGCACTATATACGAATATGGTCTATGCACGGATTCTATGAGAAGAAAGTTTGCATCAGGTGATGGGTCTACAGAGGTATAGACAGCAGCTGGTCCAATAGGCTGAGCTTCGCCATGTATGGATACAAGAACCAGCTGTGTTGTTGCATAATAGTCGAATAAGTCTTCATCATGCTTGTCTTTTAGTAGGTCTTGATACGTGCGGTTCTGAATCAGGAGCTTCTGTTCATTCGATTGGATTTTTGGACCTGCTGGGATTAAGGGTTTCTTTGGGGCTGTGCCTCGTAATTCTGGTATTGTACATACAACTAAAGTGGTGTCATCAACCCAAGAATATCTGTACAAAAATCACACCCACAACCCTTTCTTTGTCAGAGAATCTGCAATCAGCTTAGAGAAAATCTCAAGAAAACTGAATGAGAAATCTGAATGATAAAATAAGTCTTTGGATCACAAATTTCACAAAATCAGGCCCAGTGCCATTAGTTGGAATAACTGCAGAGTGTTGCAACATACGAGCCAAAAGTAGTGTTGAGACCATATTGGGGAGGGCCAATAAGCTCCCTTGCATATCCCGTACTCACATCAGCAACCCAAAGACTGAGCAAGGAACTGGGTTCTTCCTCCTGCACACATACTTTGTTTATGAGCACCTACAGTAGCACCAAGTGTCCAGATATGATGCCAGGAGCCAGCACTCCTAGCTCCTCATGTACCCAGCACACTAATCTCAATAAGAGGTCCTGCATGGCCATTGGCACCACCTATACCAGCTAGAACGTAGTTGCTCTAAAAAGAAGCAAAGAAATGGTTGTGTTTTCGAAGGAAGACAACCAACCCATTGCAGTGCGAAGGACAGTTTGCATTCTTGTGTTTTAGACAGCAAAATTGGTCTAAATAGCTGATTCATGAAGGTAAAAGGAAAAAAGGTATTTGGCACAATATCAACTGCATGTGCCATAATCTTCACTCTAGTCTGAATAGTTCACTGGAGGATAAAGGAGGGAAAGAACCACTTTCATGTGTTTCCTTCATGTGAAGAACATCCATGAACAATCAATCATTCAACCTCTGTACAATCAATTCTTTGAATCAAATATACCTGGTCAACTGTACGAATGCTGAATGCCAGATGTTGACCATCAGGTGACCTTCACACACAACAGACAACAACAAAACTGTTTGTCATCAGCATAGGCCATTCCAGACATCAAACTGAGGTGATGAGAAGGTGGTGTTTGTGTTTGTGTTTGTGTAGCATACCAGCTCACAAAGTTGATTTTTGATCCCTCTGGAAGACCCAAGATGAAGCGTTCTGGACCTAATGCGCCCTCCTCCAAAAGCTTTCTGATGCTAATTCCTGTGTAAAATGACCTGAACGCAAGCTTTTATCCCAACCCTCATCAAAGACACATCTTCATACCAAACAAATGCACTTGCTATCTCAAAAATTCCCATCCTTCTTCCCTGAGACTAGGATCAACTGAACCTTCAGCAAATCATACTCAGACTACCTATTTTTGCAGGTCTGCACGAATCCTACAACACACATTCATCACTCCTAACAAACAATGGAGACCAAATAAACCCCCCCATCTGGTTCACACAATCCATTAGAAGGAAGAGCAGTAGAAGACATTGACACCACCACAGTGCTTCGTCATGTGTAGATTGCATGAATGTGGGAGATGAAGAAGATCACAACATTGCAGCTTTTGCAAGAAAGGGTTTGGAAATGTGTAAAGAGCGCAGGGAAGAGCAAACAAGCTTACATCCGGCTGCGGCCATTGTAAGCTGGATCGATGCGCAACCCTGCCAGTTTGAGCTCTGGCCTAGCAAATTCTGCCAATGGTGGCAGTGATCGCCGCTGCAGAAACAGAATTTCATCTCTCTTGGGTGAGAATGAGAGCACCGGCGATGGTGGTGCATCCACAATCTCCATGATTTCTTGAACTGGCAACTCATAACCATCCCCACTTGTTCCTGCAAAATTCCAGGACACACACACATAATGACCAAAACCCTCAGAAGTCAAAAGAGAGGTCTGTATGCACAACAATCACACTATGTAGCCTCAAGAAATTCCACAATCACAGAATTCAAGTGGAAACCTAACTAGCTTGATCCTCCTTCCTGGTCATGAGCTATGCTTCAGAGCACACATACCAGTGGTGCTGCTTGTGGTGGAGGAGCCATTGGACGTGGAAGAAGCTGAGATGGAACGGAGGAACAAGGAGGAGGAAGTTGTTCTTCTGGAGGGGGATCTTGGTGGAGACAGAATTAGGAATGGCGATGAGATTGGAGGCAAGCTTTGCAATCCCACCCACAAGACCTTCTTGTTGTTGTAGCTCTTCCCGGAGAAGAACCCTAATAAGGAGACTGAGTTGCTGCTGCTGATCCTTCTGGACATCCAATGCGAAGCAGCTCCTCTTCTAGGTAATGCACAACAATTCGAGAGCCTGGAGAAGCCCAAGAGCTTGCTGCTACTCCCAGACATGGCCACCACCTACTCTCTGGGCTATGTATTTCTCTCTCTCTCTCTCTCTCTCTCTCTCTCTCAGAACCCCCTCCTCTTTCTCGCTTCACAAATGGTTGTGGGTGGGGTTCAGAATCCCACGCGCGACGCTTGTTGCTGTCGTAACAGGATCTGGGTGTGTTTTGGTATTGTCCTCTTGTAAGGGAAGCACGGGCAAGAAGGAAGGAAAAAAGAGCAAAACCCAGCTGCAGCTCCGTCCGCACAGATCCCAAAAGTCTGCACATTATCTATCTGCCTGCAGCCTGATGAGAGAGACACACACACACATGAGAGAGACAGAGAGACTCCCCCCTGAGAGAGACAAGAGAGTTGCCGTTTTCTCTCCCACCTCCTTTTCTTTGTGGGGACCACACGGCGCTCTTGTGTGAGTCGTTGTCCGCCTTCTGGGCCTTCCAAAGAGGATGGGCATTGGGATTCAGAGTCTGTCTCCAGCAGCGAAAAGCTGTGCCAACTTTTGGTTGGAGGTGGGGACACAGAAAGAGACAGAGGGGGTTTGGGGTTCTATCATCATGTCTGAAATCTGCAGCAGCAACCATGGAGTTCCTTCCATGGTGCAGCAATATGTAAGGTGCATCTTACAGATTTGTGAGCACCATTGGAACAAGTAGGCCGGTCCGCATTCCATAGAGAAATGCTCGCATGGTTTGTAGGAACCCAAGCTGCAAACAAACCGCAAGGGATGTGAGGAGGGAGAGCATGCTCAGCTCGGATCAGCATCGGAACCCAAAACAAAAAGCTTGAGAATCTGATCAAAGACTTCGTCTTAGTCCTGCCATACCCAAAACTTCAAAAGCTCCAGAGATCGATCTGGCCAGAAGAAGAAGAAGAAAAAGAAGAGAATTTCTTTGTACCTTGAGACTAGTAGTGTCGATGGCTTCGACAGACGATGGTACAGAACCGTTCTTGGGTGGGGTGCGGACGGAAGAAGGAGAACAAACGGGTGGGGATGACAACAATGAGCAGATTGAGAATCTGAAATCGTCGCTATCGCATGTGACGGATGTGTGGAGAGCGAAGACGGGAGGAAGACCCCTGTTAGCATGGGCAGAAGAGACGGAGTATCGTCGAGCTCCATGGCGGAAGAATCTAGCCAAGACGCTAGAATCCACGAAGGCTCATGTGTTCATCGTGAGCTTGCTGCTAGTGGATCTGATTGCAACAGCAGTTGACATTCTCAAGACCATACACAACAAGTCTCATGACTTGAACTCTTGTGTCGCCTTAGTGGAGGAGTGTGAATGCGTTGAGCATTTCCAGAGAAGCGAGGACTGGGAAATCACCTACTGGATCAGCATCACCATTCTCGTCATCCTCTTGCTCAACGTATTTGGGCTTCTCGTCTCTTTCGGAATTTCCTTCTTCTTCCATCCTGGCTATATTCTTGACTTCGTGGTTGTCGCCACGGCTCTGTTGCTGGAGGTTCTCTTGGATGCAGAAACTGCAGGTCTTCTCGTGGTGCTCAGTATCTGGCGTATAGTGCGAGTTGCACATGGGATCTTTGAAGTCACAGATGAGGCCTGGGAGGAAGACATCCATAAACTGCAAGGACAGATTCAACAAGTGCAATCTCTGAGACAGAAGGATCTGGATCTTATGCAAGAGAAAGATCGTCGCATTGCTGAGCTTGAAGCCAAAGTCTTTGGCTGAGGATTCTTTCTGCTGCTGCTGCATTCACTAGCTCAAAGGTGGGTGGTGGTGGTGGGCAAACAAGCTGCAACAAAACGAAACTCTTGGATTTCTTCTTATTTGTTTTTTTATTTTGTCAAACTTCCCATCTCTCCAAGTTTCCTATCTCTTCAAACTTACCATCTCTTCTTCGCAGGAGCAGGAGCAGCTTTCCATAAGACAAACACTGTTCTAAGCCCACCGTTGTCAACATCATCTTGATGTTCCTCTCAAGCTAACTAGGCAAGATGCTGAAGATCGATCTGGCAGGAGGATATACCAGGACCTTCAAGGTTCAAGTGGTGATTGCTGCAACGCATCCACCACACATCTAGATCGTTTATGTATCGGTTCTTCTGCTGTCAAACATTTGGAAGTGCTTGTTGCTTTCTTCAGGGGAGTTTACAAAGGGTGTGAGCTTCATCTGATACTATTGAATCTGATAGGTTTTTTTTTTTCCCCTTTTGGCATTCTCCTGTTTTGTAATACAATCTGCTTACTCCATAGTTATGATAAATGCAAGGTGATTTATTATCTATCCTCTGTTTTGCAATACAATCCTCTGTTCACTCTATATGGTATTATGGATGCAGTTCCTGTTATTGTCCTTGTTTTGTAATACATTCATTCTGAGATATTTTGGAATTTGTACAGATGTTGAAGTAGTAAGAACTTTGAGAATCTGGGTTCTTTGAGAGATGTGCACTCAATGATGCATGCCAAAAGGTACACATAAAGGTTTGTTGTTGCAGAGGCAGGATGGAGAAAGTTGCTATCCTCGTGTTGGGCTGAGGTTATTTTAGAACTCTTTCTCTCTCTCAAGATCTTCCTGCCTGAAGAATGCTCTAATCTTCAAAGTTTCTATCCTGCTGGAAGTAACTAACTTACCAGAGAGACATGCATGCTGCAAACACTGCTGTTGATGACTAATCAGCAACAGGAGACAGCTCTCCAGTGAAGGAGCAACCACAGGGAGTTGTTCAAAGTTGTTATCTGATGAGGTTTTGTTGCCTGCTTTTTTGTCTTATTCATGATGTGGTAGGACATGCCAGAGTGTACTTACATACATTCCAATTCTGCTACAGTCTAAGTAGGTGGCTGGAAGCTTGCAGGAGACAAAAGCCTCATTGACTTCACTCAATGAGCTTCAGTCTCCTGATAAACACAATCTGCAAACTTTATGCACTAACGTCTTCCATGTTATCTTGTCATTCATCATTGTGTTTTGCTTCTTTTGTCTGGAAAATCTGCTACCCAGAAACAAAGACGGCAACCCACTTCAGAAATTCAATCACAACCGAACTTGGTTCTGATACCCAGACAGGTGAGCTTCCAAATCCACCTCAAAACAACACACACACACAAAACCTTATCATACAAACCTTCAAATCTTCTCGTGCTTGCTTCAAATCTTCTCAATCCAATTCATCAAGCTCCCCATTTGAGCAGTTTTATGAACACAAAATCCAGCAGTCTGATCAAATGATGTTTACAGAACTCTGCAAATTCTTGCCTTGGAACTCTCCATCAAGAGAAATTTAGTGCAAAAATTGCTCAAATGCAATCAGAAATATTGATCCAGAAAGAGACAACCCCCAATGATCTCACTAACAATTGCTTCAATACAAACACCTGATCAATGATCAATAACAGAACCATGATAGACATTACTCAAATCACAACAAAACACTAAGTACTAAGCTTGATGATGGCATTTGATCATGATCATTGATTTCTCCTTCTCATCACCATCAGAATTCACAACCAAATTCAGAATCACAAAACCCAATGAGGTTCAAAAAATTTATCCACTAACAAGTCTTTAGAAGTCTTCATGATCGTTTTACCACCAGCCCAATCTTATCTGTATCATTATTTGAAGAGGACTTTGAGCTGAAGACTGACTACTTGAGATTTGCTCATCTCAAGCTCATCCCAATTGACAACACTAATCATAAAATACTTACATGATATGGAACTCTCTAATAGGCTTCAAAAGTAACTCCACAAATGACACCCAACTTCAACACTTGAAACTACCCAAATTGAGGCACGCACATTATCATAGTTTTTTGGGTTATGTGTAGCAATAGATTAGCATGTGGGCCAATCCAAAGTACAAAAGTATATAGTAGCCTAAGAAATGTGCATGGTGCACACATTGTGCAAACAAACCAATGGCAAAACACAAACATGCACACAACAAAACACCCAAAAAACACACACGAGGGAAAGTTGGAAAAATAGAATAATATTTGCAACAATTTAGGAAGACGATTGAATTCTTTGTAGATCATCAAGAATCGAATTACTGGGTGTAAAGAACTTGCCATGTGATTTGTGAGGGTTATCTTTTGTAATTGCTGGTAAAACAAACCATTTCTCTAATTTTGACTTTTCAATAGGACAACATTTCTTGACAATTATCAATGTTAAACATGGAGGTACCTATAGACTTGTTTTAACCTTGTTTGACTTCCTCCTACACAAAAAAACAGATCATGTGCATACTTCAAACAAGCAATATTGTTGCATGATGTCTCACATCAATTTTTGTGCTATCTAGTTCAAATGTTGTACTTCTTGCTTGAATCCAAAACTCAATAGGCCTTGAGGGCTCATTTTTAATTGGTTTGGTTCAATTTGACTTTTTCATTAAATTTTCTGGCAAGATGTATGCATATGCCTTTTCATTGAATGGAATTGCCTTTCTTATTATGTTTCAGCCTAAAAATTTAACAATATTTTTCAGAAATATTGCCCATTAACCTAAACATTCAAGAGCGGCATCACAGATGGAGACTCTTGCTCTTGGAATGGCGTTTTTTGAAAATTCTTCATTCAAATCTCCCAATCATTTTCAAACAAGTTTTTGTCTTGAAAATTAAGAAAACAGTTTTACATTTAGATTTTTTTGGAAGGAACAATAAATTCATTGACCTAGATTGGCCAAATGTTAATTATCTTCCACTAATTTGTTACGCATAATAAGTAGCCATGGACCGATGCATTTTGCTTTAAAATATACAATGTCAAGTTTGTCATTTAACCTACTTTAAGAAAAGCATAATTTTGCAATGGATCCTCATGACTAATTTTTAATCACAAGTGACATATTCAACTAAAATCTAACTAATCACATTGGATGAATCACATGCAACCATAATTGCAAATAACATGGATTTTGGATGGAAGAAAAAACTGACAAAATATGATTTCATCTTTTGATTGACTATATATGTATTATTGTTTGCAACTATCATACAACTAATTTGGTCAACATCTAACATGAGCAAATAATGTGTTGCCACATGAATGGATATATTGAATATTAATCAAATCAATTTTACTTTCAAAAAACATAATCAATCACCCATTTTTGTGGTCTTTGATCTATACATGCAGGCAAATAGTTTTGCATTGTTTGACACACTTAAGTAGGTCAATAGGAAGGTAAATGTGCATAAGGTAGGTAGGTATGAATGATGAAAGTAGTTAAGTAGGCTACACTTAGATATTTAACCTAAACTTAAGTAGGTAGGTAGGTCAAAGCGAGGTAGGTAGGATTTTTTTAGCATTATGATCTTATTTTTATTTTGGGTTCAATCATTAAGGTCAAGCTTATTTGATTGACTCATTCCAAATGACATTGCTTTTTTATTTCTTTTAAAGCACACGTACTTATATAGTTTGCAAGATTGAAAAGGAGGATAAAAGATATGAGATTTTTTTGTAAGACTAAAATTCAAGTTTTTAAAATAAAAATCCATATACCAACGGTTGCAAGGAAATATGTAGCTTTAATTGTGAATGTGACACTTAATGACACTTGGTTAACGAAACCATTACATCATTTTTATCTTTGGGGACCTTCTCCAAAAGGTCACAAACATAAATTAACTAGTGTTGAAGGATAAAATCTTGATAAAACTTTTTATGGAGCTTTCAAAACATCAAAAGCAGTTGTTGGTGTTGCAAAAAATGGTGCACAAAAACCTACAACAAAAATGAGGGTCTATGACAAATCTTATTTTACATGACTACAATTTGTAATCATGTAACCAAATAAGACTAAGATGAACATACACAACAAGAAATCTTGTCCTTTTCCATTGTTACCTCATGCAACTAATGTTTGTTTTTACTATAATTTGATCAATTTAGAGTGTCTTTTAGTAAATAATAAAAATTTGCATTGTGACATATTAACATTGTGACAAATTAATAATGTCACAATGTTCACTATGTGGTTCACTTGTAACCAAAAGAAAGGGGTCCATAAAACATCTGACACATGGGCAAAGCTCAGCGGACCCTGGTGTCCATGTGCCCTCCTCCTGGCTACGCCTCACGAAAGGCAGACCTTCAGAAATCTGTATCATTCAAGCTGATAGACAAAGACTCAAGCGCACACAAACTCGGACAGACATGATAATCCTCACACCAAAACAGCTGAGGAAAAACTCTTTCATTGACAGTGCAAATTATTCACATGCCCTGAAAGCTCCAGCACTTTCCAGAATGTCCAAGCAAAACATCACAACTCAATGTCCCTCGATCTCTCCTTCTCTCTCTCTCTCGCTTCCCACAAACTATTCTGTAGTGGAGCTCGATCGATCACCAGGCGCAGTGGAAAATAACTGGTGCTCAACCTAGGGCTTCTCACCACCAACTATCCTCACTATGTCCATCAACTATCGAATTGCTCCCACTCCTACTGATAGAGATTGACTAATCTCTCTTCTGTTCCAAAATTATCTTGTCATCCTAACCTCCTGATCTCCTTTCCTTCTCCAAGACTATCTATTTGCTCTCCAAGGAAAAAGACTCCAAAATCCAAAATCAAAGCCCAAAAAGAATCCCGAATCATCCGATCCATAGGTATTTAGCCTTCCCTGATCTCCGTTGGCTTCTTGCAGAAGCTTGCAGTCATTCCGTTTCATCACGTTCCATCCGTTGGCCGCCATCGCCATCTTCTTCATAAATTCGGCTCCATCAATACTAGCCGCCATCACAACGTAACTCACAGCACATATCAGAATAAAGACAGCCATGCACCCCATGCATGAATGATGGGCACCATCACAACAAGTCGGCTGAATCAATTATGCCTAGAACCCGGGATCAGGCCAGTGTTCACACTGGCTCAAGCAATTCATCTTCGCATTACACACTAATGTAAAAATTCCCAATTTCTTTTTAATAATTCAAAAAGCTAATCAAATGCCTTATTTCCAAACCACAAAAATGTTTTGGAGGTTTTCTTTTAACATCTTTTGTTCACTTTCAATATCACTACATGGGCATATTCATAATCAAGGTACCTCTTTTTGGACACAAGACTCAAGGACTTTGTTTTTTCTATCTTCCAGATATAGAATTTAAATTGAATAAATTTAAGTGAGAGATATTGGATAGTTCAAATTATGATAATTTTCATGGTGGTGGTGATTTCTCACATGCATATGTAATTATGCATAAATATTTTGGTAAAAAACTAAAAATGTAGAAAATGATTACATAAAATTTTATATACAACTTAACATGTTTTATTACACGTAAATTTCATGCACATATTTCTAACGCTTGGGCCCACGTAATCTAAGCCTAGTGAATTAAAAAAATCAACTAAATGGGGAAAAAAAAACATTTTTCTTGTTGCCCTTCCAGAGTGGATTTTGTAGCCTTCAAAATTATATTATTATATAATATTTAATCAAATGCATTATATGAGCATTGCCACAATCATAAATGTATGCATTATTTAATCATGAAAAGAAAATTAAAATCAATTGCATTATTTAATACATTCCTTTTTATTCCTTTAATTAAAACAATCTTTCAAATTATTTTAAAGGACTCAAAAGGATATTTATATGATATCCAATCTATTCTTGAATTTTTATTAGATTAACGTGATATGATTCTAGTTATAGTTATATACTAATCCACTATAATTATGAAATAGTAAATGTAATATTGTGAATATTCCCATATATGTATATTTAACCACACATAACAAGTTGTTCTTGTTACCTTCAATTTGACACATTTTGCACCCAATTTGACACAATTTGAACTATGTATATGTTCCAAATGCAACTACATGTTTATTATCAAGGTCATTGCATGTGTGCACCCATTCATACATTACGTTATTCAAATTTAACAAATTTTTTCATTCTTAAATCACAAAATTTATATAATGGTTTTTTTTAATTTCTTGTCCACTATCAAGATCCACTACATATGTGTATCCATTCATGTATAATAAGTTTTTGTTAATAATATGAAATATTTTTCCTCCATTAAAATGAAGATTTGTTTTAAAGGGCTTCATCATGTGAGACCTTATTGTAATAATTTTAGTTTGTGTCACAACATAAGTTTCACATGTGACATGAGATTTTTATTTATTGTGACAAGACCTTAAACTCATAGTTTTAGTTTGCATCACAACACAAGTTTCATATGTGATGTGATTTTTTTGATGCATGACAAATTATTTTTGTTATTAACATGACAAACTTTGCACCAGTGAAATGAAGATTGTGTGTGGGGTGGCGTAGGGGGCGAGGGGCTTTGTTTGATGAAACCTTAAATGTCATAATTTTTGTTTGCATCATGACATGATTTTAACATGTGATATGAAATTTGTTTTGCACTATGAAAGTTCAATTCTCAGCAAAACCTGGATCCAACCACAACCCTGATCTTATTGCTCTCTCTCTCACAATGCTCTCACACACTCCCTGATCTTCGCTTAGACACAATGGACGTTTACACAAAATCAACAGGTGTGATTGCATACGCCTTCATTTACAAAATACCCCGCGAGCACAAGCTTCCTCTTCTCCCAGTATGCTCATTAGAGGTCTAATAACCATTTAGCCAAAATTTGCGCTCCAAAAACAGACCGATCAAGCTATCTATCCATGCACCTTCCTATTCATCAGCCACCTTCTAAACTTCACCTGTCTACAGCATCGATCCCTCATTTCGACCTAACTTTCACCAGATCAGGAGCTAGCCATCCTCTAGTTACTAACGCAGCGGAAGAAATCAGCAACTAGCAATCTTCTAAGCTCCTCTGCATTTTCAAAAATCTCGTCCTTCTTCTATGTTGATCTCATGCCATTCCAAGCTCTCTCCTTCTCTTCTTCTCTTCTTCTCTTTTGGTTCCTCTCCAGTGATGGTCTACACATCTCTCAATTTCCAGCCACACTCCTCTAGACTTGCATCCCCTCTCGTCTAGATCTAAAGCTCTTATCCAGCAGACCTGAAGCTTCTATCTTCTACAAGTTCTCTTTTGCTTTCTCTCCACGAAATCCCCCCATCTTCCTCTGTCTATCTGTCTATCTGAGTTGTCTCTAGTGATAATCTATACATCTCTCCCCAAAAATGCGCCACCCTACTGCCGACCTGAAGCTTCTATCCCTTCCCCTTTCACTTGTTGTTGCTTCCCCACTAAAACTTCTCTCATTCCCATGCAGCAGTAATGTAGAGATCTGCGCCGCCAAAAAGGATGACGGCTAATAAAGCAGATTAAACCTTAAAAGCAACAAGTGCCCAAAATGGTTTGGCGACTTATTTTCGTGTTACAACTATTCTATTAGTGACTATAATTGATTATTTTATTGGTGGCCATTAATTATTATTTTATTAATGGTTATTATTGGCTATTTTATTAATGGTTATTGATTATTATTTTATTAATGGTTATTATTGGCTATTCTATTAATGGTTATCGATGGATATTTTAATGGTGGATATTAGTGTCTATTAATGGTTATTATATTAGTGGCTATTGGTGGTTATTATATTGGTGGATATTGGTGGTCATTAATGGTTATTATATTATTGGCTATTGGTGGCTATTATATTAATGGCTATTGGTGGATAATTTGTTAGTGGATATTGATGGTTATTAATGGTTAATGTATTAGTGGCTATTGGTGGTTATTATATTAACGATTATTGATGGATATTTTATTGATGGATATTAGTGGTTATTAATGTTATTAATGTTATTATATTAGTGGCTACTAGTGGATATGTTATTGGTTGGTATTTTATTGGTTGGTGGATATTGGTGGTTATTAATGTTATTATATTAATGGCTATTGGTGGTTATTCTATTGTAAGCCATTGGTGGTTATTTTATTGGTGGCTATTGATGGTTATTCTATTGGTGGCTATTAATGGTTATTTTATTAATGGTTATTGGTGGTTATTGGTGGTTATTATACTATAAATATTGTTGGTTATTATATGCTATATTATGATTATTTGTGATAATTGTATTATAATTTATTGTTAGATTTTGTATGTTATAATATCATAAGCTATTGGTAGTTATTATATTATAGGGTGTTTTAAATTATTTTCCATAGGTTGTTATTTTCTATTCTAAATGACTTTACCTTAGGTCATTATATTATATTTAGATTATTTTAAGTTATTATACTTAGGATAAAATAATTTATAATAACATAAAATAGAATGACCTTGAATAACTTAAAGTATAATTTTAAATAACATATATTAACTTAAAATAAAACAACATAAGGTATAAGTTAGAATAATCAAAATAGTTTAAAGTAATATAGAGTATATCGTAAAGTAACATATATAAAATATTTTTTAAAACATAGAAATAAACCTATTTACTACAATAAAATGCAATGAACTTATTTCACTTTTAAGGTCCCATAATGATTTAGGTTAGTGAATTGCACCTCATTTTTGTAGTAGTGATGGCACCTAATTCAGCTCAGTACGTCCAAAAAGGAGTTTGGTGATAGATCTGAAATTGGCAACAATTATAAAACATGGTAGGAAGAGTTAACAAGTCTTTGTAAACATGGTTTTTTGAGGCTTTGATGTAGTAAAAGATATATTTTGTATAAAGAAAATGTTTTTTGAACCAATATGTATTCTTGAGTTTTTAGAATAATATGTTTACTATCTTTGAATAGAGCATATGGGGAAAAAACAACTCGAAAAAATGCATAGGTTATTTAAAGTGGAGGATACAATTGGTTTCAAAATGGGCATCATATTTTGAACTATTTGACAAAAGTGATATCTCAAAATTTTAATTTTATTTCTTCTATAATAAAAAAGAATAAAAAGAAATTAAGCGTCATGTACAAATACAACAAAGAATTGCATGTGTAGTATTAGAGAATAAAAAAAAGGCTTAGGAGGATGAACTAACATTGAGAAATGACAATGAATATAAACAAAATATAAAATGATAGACATGTTTCCAAACATCACAAAGAATTTAAAAGACTTCTGAAAAAACCTTTAAAAAATCATGCATTGAATATGAAATGTTTGACCTCAACCTACCTTCTAGAATCAATTATTGTATAAGATAATCAAATTGAATGGGATGACCACTTTAAACTAAGAAAACCTCCATGTAGAAGATCTGATGATGGGAGGAAATCTAATATTCATTTTGAAGCAATTTAAACCATTGAAAAGTTGGAAAAACACCATTAGAAAGTGACAAAACATTCCACAACCTTAATCATGAAAACTATGGAGATTGTTGTAGGAAATGTTAAGTCTTATTAGGAGCCTTAAAACAATAAATCTAAAGAAATAAATTAAGAACGATGAAACAATATAACGCAAAAAACGCTCTCAAGATGTGTATTAATAGTGAAGTATTGCATAGCGAGTGCTTATGTTGTTTAGACTAAATGATCTATATTTCAATTTTAATTTTGACAAGATTGACATCCATGTTTGAATATCTATGCAAAAATTGGAAATGAAAAAATGGAGCATATTAGAGAATTCAAAAATCTAGAGATTCAAAAATCCTATTATTGATAGAATGAACTTGTCAGTTGAAGCACCAATAAGGAGGAATTAAAGGAGTGTGTCATGGCCTAAGATATTTTAGGATACTTTTGGCAATATCATGGCCTAAGATATTTTAGGATACCTTTGGCAATATCATGGCCTAAGATATTTTAGGATACTTTTGGTAATATCATGGCGTAAGATATTTTAGGATACCTTTGGCAATATCATGGCCTAAGATATTTTAGGATACTTTTGGTAAATATCATGGCCCAAGATATTTTGGGACTAGTATGGTTCAAGTACCAAAAAGAAGGGACCCAGAAAGCTTCGACAACAGATGCGCTGCCCACCTCCGGATCTGACCGAAACTGTTCGGTCACATATCATCAGATCGGGTCACTCTACTCTGCCTTTGATCTTCTCAGATCAGCAGACATACCAAACCACATTCATACCACTCAACACAAACGAACTCTTCATAGAATCTCCTCACACCAGTGCCTGAATTAACCTTTATTCATAACCTGTATGTACACTCCGAAAGCTCGGCCTGCCTCTTCTATTCAAGACAGCAAACATAGGACCTCTTGTCCTTATCTTGCTCCCTTAATCACTCTGCAGTAGGAACCTAAACTTGTATCAGACGCAGCGGAAATCAGAAAGACGAAGCTTAGCCTCCACAACAAAGTCCATCCTTACATTCTTCTACCTCATTCTATCCTTCTCACACATCATCCCCTCCAAAACCAAAAACTTGCTTATTGCTATCTACTCCAACTATCCTCATACTATCCGTCTTGCTATCCTCACCACCTCTTCTTCTCCATTACCTGATGATTCCTCCTCATCTCCTGCCCATCTTCTTCCCTCCAAAAAGGTCTGAAGCTTCTGGAGGAAGCTCCTCACAAAACGTTCACCTCTGATCGAATCCGATCCGATCCATCAAACGGTCTTCATCAATGACAGCCGCCATAGCCATCCTTCTACACAGCTCGAGGCCATGCACACCATGCAGTCCATAATTGGGCCGCCATACTGATTTGCCCTACTCAGATCTGAGTTTGATTAGAGATCAGATGACCCCTCTTCACACTACACAAGGTTATAAAAGGAGATGTTCTAGGGAACAACTTTTCAGCAGATCAACACCAGTTGGTGGATCAATAAAACTTGTCTTGTCTTGTAATTCTCCACTTGTTTGTAGCCGGTCCATAACAGTTTGATCTGCTCCTTCTTTTTGTTTGTTTGTTTTGTTGTTTTAGTAAGTAGTTAGAGGTATATTGGAGTGAAACTTGGAAAGGTTATAGAAGACAATAGGTTGCTTCTATTCTCAAAGTTTCAAAAGAGAAGGATATGTTTTGTGAAAGTTATGAGCTTTTGAAAATTCTGTTTCAGATCTGGTTTTTTGGTCATATCTCCTTTGTTTAAGCTTTTTTGGATTTGCAGCTCAAAGAGGTTATAGAAAACTATAGATTGCTTCTATTCTCAAAGTTTTAAAAGAAAAAAATATGTTTTGTGAGAGTTATGAGCTTTTGAAAATTTTGTGTCAGATTTGGTTTTTTGGTCATATCTCCTTTTTTTAAGCTTTTTTTGATTTGCACCTTGGAAAGGTTATAGAAGACTATAGATTTCTTCTATTCTCAAAGTTTCAAAAGAAAAAAATATGTTTTGTGAGAGTTATGAGCTTTTGAAAATTTTGTGTCAGATCTGATTTTTTTTTCATATCTCCTTTATTTAAGTTTTTTTGAGTCTACAACTTTGTGATCTTATAGATCATATAACAATATATGTGTGAGAGAAATTTCATGCCATTTCAATTTGTATTGAGAGAGATCCGAGCATCTGAAGTTTCAGTCTCAGTTTTGAAGTCAGTTTCTTTTGAAAGTGATTACTTTTTGTGGTCATCATCAATAGGGCTGAAATTTTGAGAGAAGGTAGTAGACATAGTTTTTTATGTTTGACCAAAATTTTAGAGCAATCCAAGGTCATATGTGAGCAGTGTAGCTTTGCAAAGTTGCTATGACAGAAGTTTGTTTTGAAAAGACATCAAAGCAAAAGTTTTGAAGTGGAGTTAATATAACTTGGGAGATCTTGAAGGAAGGAGTTTGAAGATTGGGAAGCGCAAATACATTATCAAGACCTTCGTACAAAAGTGTGAGAACTACCACTATGGACAATTCAGAATCAAACATCGATCTCACTCAAATCCTCACCGCCCTTCAGCAAGAAAATGTCGTGCTTAGAGACTCGGTGACCCACCTACAGAATCAGCCACCACCTCCTGCCCCAGTACCTCTTGCTCTTGCAATGGTCGCCCTAGAGCCCTAGATCAGTCTGCCAGAAAAGTTTGATGGAACACGCTTCAAATTTCGAGGTTTTGTTAGCGAGGTACGCTTAATCATGCAGTTACACCCCCGTCATTATTTTGATGACACCACTCGTGTAGGATTCGTTGGAACCCTACTCACTGGGACAACTGCAGCATGGTTTGCTCCCATCGTGGAGACATCATCCCCTCTCCTATAAGATTTCAACGCCTTTATGGCGGAATTTGAAGCAGTGTTTGGGGATAGTGACAAGGCCAGGACTTCAGCCAACAAGCTACGTCGCCTCCAGCAAGGGACACGTTCGGCCATCGTTTACGCCTCTGAATTCAGACAGCGTGCCTGCAACGTTAATTGGGGAGAAGCTGTCTTGATTGATCAGTTTCGTTGTGGGCTTCGTGATGATGTTCAAGATCTTTTGTTGACACTCGTAGACCCTTCTTCCTTTAGTGAAGCCATCACCCAGGCAATTCGATGCGATAATCGTCTGTTCGAACGTTGCCAGGAAAAGAAAGTCACCTCCAACGCCCAGCTTTAGAACAATCGGCCTACTACGCTCGCCTTAGTTCCCTAAACAACACTAGTTGCCCGACCTGCCTCTTTTGGACCTACCCCAATGCAGATCGACGCAGTTAAGTTTAAACCTTTGATAGAAGTCGAGAAACTACGCCGAAGGACAAACAACTTGTGTCTTTACTGTGGCAACCCAGGGCACATAGCTCGCCAGTGCCCTCAAAAGCTTGTCAAACTTCAAGCACAAGCTGTGGAAACTCCCTAAGAGTTGGAAAACAAGAACATCCAGTCATAGTATGAGCCGTGCAACTGGATCTCACCCAACACCACTTTTGCAAAGGCTCCTGTTTCGCTGTTGGTCCCAGTCCCAGTTTCACTCAGTATGTGGACATCATTTGTATTTCAGAAGACACACTACAATAATAGGGGGCTATTTTGCGATCTAAATATCATCGCAAACAACAAAGAAAGATGGTTTCGAAATCTCGCTGTTGCGAACCATAATTCTTCGCAAACTCTTAAGCTTTTGCAATACCATAACATTCGCACCCGTACAATCGCAACTCCTTCGCAACTTCTGAACTTAATACAATCGCAAAACTTTTCCGATTACAACTGCTTCTATCCATTGTTTGTGACTAACATTACATCGAAAACTATTTGCAGCAAACCCATCACCGCAACGACTTAGCGAACTGATTCAAAAGTCTATCGGTTTCTGATATAAGATCTAACGCAAACATTTTTGGATTTTCAAAATGCCGTTAAAAGTTTGCGATTAACATTACATCGAAAACTATTTGCAGCAAACCCATCATCGCAACGACTGAGCGAATCGACTCAAAAGTCTATCGGTTTTCGATATAAGATCTAACGCAAACATTTTGGGATTTTCAAAATGCTGCTAAAAGTTTGCGATTAACATTACATCAGAAATTATTTGCAACAAACCCATCACCGTAACGACTTAGCGAATCGACTCAAAAGTCTATCAGTTTCCAATGTAAGATCTAACGCCAAATTCGAGGAATCCATTTCACTTCAACATCAATTTAGTGTGATTAAATTACATGCATCGAGGTCAGGAGAAGAGAGCTCGCCAACAATTCGGTGACCAATCAGCCGACCGAATTACCAACGAGCACCGAGTAAAACCCGGCCCCCACAAACATTGCCTAACCAAACAGCTCAAAAATAATGTTCATGGGGCCTCCCCTAATAACCTCACAAATTATGCATGTAATTGAGCTCATGTTGAAATGGATTCCTAAAATTATTCCTTATAAAAAAAAGATTGTTAGACAACCATGACAACCAACCAATAAATGTAATAAAATAACTATGAGATTAGGAACAAACCTAAAATCATATGCACACAGACATTCACATGGCATTTATAGTCCAACAAAATTCGAGGAATCCATTTCACTTGAGCATCAATTTAGTGTGATTAAATTACATGCATCGAGGTCAGGAGAACAGAGCTCGCCAACAACTTGGTGACCAATTAGCCGACCGAATTACCAACGAGCACCGAGTAAAACTCGGCCCCCACAAACATTGCCTAACTAAACAGCTCAAAAACAATGTTCATGGGGCCTCCCCTAATAACCTCACAAATTATGCATGTAATTGAGCTCTTGTTGAAATGGATTCCTAAAATTATTCTTTATAAAAAGAAGATTGTCAGACAACCATGACAACCAACCAATAAATGCAATAAGATAATTATGAGATTAAGAACAAACCTGGAATCATATGCACACAGACGATGTTTTTAGGGTGAACCACAAAATTGTAAGACCCTAAAAACCTAACGAGCAACTTACAAGAACTTGAAGGAATCAACATCTGCTTCTCACACAAAAGCAATTGGTGCTCTTAACAATGACATGAAGGGATCTTGCACAATTAGTAAATTGGGAGTGGACGCCTCAAGAATGCTAATCCGGCTCGTTCAGACCAAGATCGAGATCGATCGATTGGTCTGTAATACCATCAAGCTCAGCTCATCCCAAGGCATTCACCAATGCTCCAAAGAAAACATCAGAAGATGGACAAAGACGAGATCACAATACCAGTAAAGAATGTGCTTACTTGGTGCAGAGTCACAGGTGTGGTCAGAAGGATGGGAAGACATGCCTGTATTGTGCCAGCACCCTAAAGAATCCTTGCACAATGAAACCAGAAGTGAAATCAGACACTTTACAGCATGTTCTAAAAGCATGATTATTTCAAGCAGAATTGTTGAATCTGCTTATCTGCTATTCAAATTCTTATTGCACACACAGAGTCTGTATACAGAGACTGGTATATACAGGCAATCAGAAAGATGTGAGAAGTGAGGAATAAAATAAAGGGCCCCTCCTCTTAGACAACAATGCATTGATATAATAGATCATGATCTGATGAGATTGGCTAGAATAAAAACCTTTCAACATACAAATAACTGCAAAATTTGGACAAAGAAGCAGAAGATAAAGCATAACAATTACTGCAGCATAGAATGCTTATTAAAACAAAGTGAAGTTGTTGCCAAGTACCTTCTTTGATCCAATCAGCTGCTCTTGAGTGTACACTCCTTGAAACTTGCACCTTAGGCTCACAATAACTTGCAATACCCTATAGAATACTCAAAGAGCAATCAGACAATGGATATTAGAAGACTATCTTATAAGCACTGACACTGAATACAATATGTGGCCAGAAACAAACTTACCAAAAAGCAGAAGCAAAAGGAAGGTGTTCCATGTGCTTGCTAAGATGATTTCATGAAGGTTGCTGCAACACTAGCTTGTTCAAACATGCAATCTGTGCTCTTAGGAACACCTCCATTGAAGCTCTACTACATCAACATTCTTCACAAGATTGAACATGTGAAAGAAACAGGCTAGGAAAAGCACAGTGATAATGAG
Organism: Sphagnum tenellum; assembly: GCA_963921925.1. NCBI lineage: Eukaryota > Viridiplantae > Streptophyta > Sphagnopsida > Sphagnales > Sphagnaceae > Sphagnum > Sphagnum tenellum. The sequence goes on along the minus strand of OY998143.1, from coordinate 4,821,339 downwards.
CATGTCTTCTCTAAGATAAGAGGAACTACTGGGTATCCTACTGAGTAATGGCCCCCTTCAGAAGTGGGCTCCACAAATACAGATGCTTTCCCAGTACTGTGCAACCATCAAAAACCTCAATATGCTTCACAAGAAAAGGAAAAACACCACATGCTCAGCTAGATGGCCCTCACAAGACTTGTTGGAGTGGATGCTGACTCACGTAACATTCAAATCAGAGAAAAGAACAACACGCCCATGTGACCGAAAACAAGCACCAAGCAGCAGCTCCTTCTCCCCTACACTGTCAAGGACCATGATGTGCACATGCCTTACAGCAGAACATTGATATCATGGATCAGATCATGCTATCACCATGATGGATTTGATTACACCCACTGCAAATTCAGTAGAAAGTTTGAAGAGACTCTTGCTTACCATAGCCCCAACATGAAGCCTGTGCAATTGGCTGACATTGTAGTGTGTTAGCAGTAGCCATGCTTGCTTGTTGAGCTCCACTAGCTGCCCCGGCATGGGAATATCTGTAACAATCCCAACATATGACCCAATTCGTGCACCTGCAAGTATGAGGCTATTCAGATCAAGAAATCCAATCTAGCATAACTACGGGAACAGACCAAATTGATCAATACCAATCAGTGGACAGAGTGATCAATAATGAATAGACAATGTAAACTCAAAATATCCATTAGCCCTAAGACCCTGCATTGAATATATGACAGGATGAAGATTGTCAGAATGCTGTTGCCACACACGTACCTTCTTTGGAGTCAGATACTAATTCCTTGTGAATAGTTGCTCTTGTGACTTCGTTAGGGGTTGGATCCATTTCTCTTGCCCTAAAATAAGGCTCTTTGCCCCCACAATCCATGGGGACACGCCCTGAAGGAGAAAGTTGTGACACCAGGCTATGCTTTGTTGCCACAAAAAGGAAGTGCTCATTTTTCTCAGTCCCTACCAGAATCAATTTCCTTTGAAACCCAGTGATTGTCACACACTGCCCAATCACCACAGACAACACCGGACGCCAAGAAGCCACTGAACCAGAAAAGTGGACATACACACATTGTTTGCCAACAGCGGGCAATAGAGCATTATGCTCACAGCTAGGGAGGTGAGGACACATGCGAAGCTCCACAATAAAACCCAACATAGTCTGCCCTGTTGATCCATGTTCGAAGATGGACTTTTGAGTACCATTCCAAGCAAAACTTTTGGCAGATTTGGCAACTGATGCACCTAGAGGAGAAGCCTTTGAAGGAAGCACAAATGGAGGGCTGATGCAATGAAGCAAGCCCCATATCTCCACCTGTGAATTATGGTACTTGTTTCTTCAGTTGAGGGCTCTCAAAGACAATCTTCCCAATGTCTGCAGCTGTAAGACCGAGAGAAAGTCAGGGAAAGGTTGGCAGCTGCACACAATGTCAAAGGAGACATTATGTCACACAAAGTTTCCAGAGAGATGAAAATAGATACTACTTTGCCTTCTCGAAATACAAGACAAGTGCACGTACCCTTACATGTCCAAAACTTCTAAGTGGTTTGAACAATATTGCAAATAGCAGCAAAGGACACTGAATTCCACAAAGTTTTATGAACCTGCAAAGAAAGTGCAGAAGACCCTGCCAGCAACTTCAGATTGTGAATCTCCAAGCATCCTCCAGCACTCAAACTGCTCTTATAGTCCTCACCACTGCAGGAAACTCCATGCACTATCTTGCCCTTTCCCAGATACTTTCGAGACGCATTTGTGTTGCCACTGCTTGAGAGCAATTGCTTGGATCCATCTGCAGCTGCTGCTCCCACAACACTGCTGCACTTTACAACAGCATGTCTGCAAATAGCAGAACAAGCTGTCCTCTTTACAAACGTCCAACAAGTTATCTATGTGGCATTGCACAATTCATCAGCACCAGATTTGCTTCAAGCCAAGTGAAATCCAATGTCCTCTCGCATCCAGAATTCTGAATCTTGCATGTTGAGAATATGCTCTGGATATGACACAGAGCCCTCCATTGCGCATATTCTCAAAGGAATCCTAAACAGTTGGTGAGAAAGGGCAGAAGATATTGACCTGCACAAGCTGGCCGAGGAACTGCGGGTGAAGGCTGGCAACATAACAACAAATGCTGATCTGACCATCAGTTAGGGCCAACCAATCGATTGCGCGGTGATCACGCTATAGATCCGCAACACTATTGTACTCGTACTCGTACTCGTATTCCACAGCTGCAATCAACCTACAATCGACCTCGGCTACCTCGAAACCTGAAGCAACTCCGAACCTAGTCTCCACTTCTTCTTCTTCCTCACAGAATTACAGAACTCTACAACAGGAAAAGCAGCAGCAGCAGCAGCTCCTTCTCTTGTACGCTTCGGGTGGCTCCCTGAATCAACAACACAAGTCTGTTCTGCGGCATCACTGGAAGAAGACGCTAGTGGCAACGAATGAGTATTGTGGAAAAAGAAGGATGAGGAGGAGAAAGGGAGAGTAATGGAGAGGAGGTCACGCAAGGAAAGGCGATTCTCATGAATTGAATTCTCTGCAAAATCAGAATCGATAAGGGCCGAAGCGATTGAACTAAGTGCTGGAAATCCAAAAGCTCGTCCACGAGAGAAACTCGAATCCCTAGTGCAATCGCTCCTGCATCATGCAAAATGCAAACTGTCGCCCTCTCGCTCCCTCTCTCTATCTCTCTCTCTCTCTCTAGTGGTGCAAATGTGGGCAAGAGAAAACACAGCAGCGGTTTCTGCATTTCGCGCTCCCCCACCCTTTTAGTCTCCAATCTTCGAAAACCTACCTCAATGACTTTAGGGTTTGTAACAGTTGGCGGCAACTGATTCTTTTTTTGTTTTTTCGTGGCGAAATTTTGCAATCTTTTGGCCTCAAATTTCCAAATAACAAATATTCATTCGTAATTTTTTTTGTCTCTAAAGAAGCAAAACTCAACAATTTTTTTTGGGAAATGAATTTTCAGAGAAAATAAGTTTTTGTTATATTTCAAGGTTATACCAAGGTTTTGTTTTTTTTTTCTTTGGATTTTGTGATATAGTCACATTGGCAAACATCCACAAGCAGGATTAATTTCAGTGATGAGTAGTCGGAACCGGTGTATGGGGATTTTTTGGAATTCTTTGTATGGTCATCCATGGACCATTCCAAAGACAATTTCAGAAATAACTATCTCACTTTCAAGCTTAATTATTCCTTTTTTCTTTTAATACTGACTTTTTTTTTAAAAATTTAACATCTCCCATCTTTCCTAATAATTATCTCCATTTTATATCTATCTCACTCCCTCTTTCTCCTTATCCACCAACATAGATATGAGAAAATCAATTAACATGCGTTTTTTCATGTCCATGAAATGTATATTAATTTAAATTAATTTTGACATTGAAATTAATAACAATGAAACATTGAAAACCGTAAGAAAAAAATAAAATGGTTGATTATCATTGGTAGTGTGTAACAATGCAATGCTCAAATTGTATGATACATCATTGAAAAATCTCTTTCAAGAATTTTAACTTTGCTTTTGAATGATGAAAACTTGCTAATCATCAATAAAACAAAGCACCCAACAAAGGGAGAGAAAATGGCACAAGATGGAAGGACTCATGTCCTAGCAAATGAAAAATCCTCCAATGAAACACCCAACAAAGGGAGAGAGAATGGCACAAGATTGAAGGACTCATGTCCTAGCAAATGAAAAATCCTCCAATGAAACACCCAACAAAGGGAGAGAAAATGGCACAAGACACAAGGACTCATGTCTTAGCAAATGAAAAAACCTCCAATGAAGGCAGATCACGATGAAATAGGAACAAATCAAATATTTAAATTCCTCAAACATGATAAGTATATCAAATAATGAAAAAAAAACAAACTATAAAAACCATCTAGCCATAAAAACCTTCACCTATAGTAAACAACACATTTTAAAATAGAGGTCACCCACGCTCATTACAACATCACTAACAGTTTAGCTTTGTTTATAAAATGAACACAAAATTGAAATAAAAAACCTTCCGGTGCTTTTCATTGTTCACACCATGTTAACACATCAATGAAAAAAAATTGTCAACCTATTCATGCAAACACCCAAAAACCTTTGTGTTTACAACCTCTAAGGTGGATGATGACCACGTATAATGTACTATTCATTATTTTTATGCAAATTGCCATTGAGTCTTGTGGTTTTATATTACTGCACAATGTTCATTGTGTCATTTTTTGTCTATTCTGTTCCATTGTGTAATTTTATTTTTAAGAATAGGAGCACTGCTATGCGTACTTTACTGATATTTTCACTCAATCTACCAAGGCAAAATAGATTATAATAATGGTTAAGTGGATTTATAGCTTCCATTTGGTCTAAAAGATTTTTTATTTTTTTTATGGTGTTTTGGGAATCAGATGACATTGCAAAACCTTTTGCGAACTTCCTTCTCCCGTAACCCTTTCACTAATTTGCGAGCTAACGCACATCGCAACTTGCGATACGTCCACCATCGGAAAGTTTTGTAAAAATTTGTGATGAGGTTTGCGATACATATTTAAACGCAAAATGCGAGGCACCGAATAACGCAAGCTTGTGATGTCTTGTGACTCTCAAAGTTTGTAGCGATACTTTGTGTATTGTAAAATGTGCGATGTTTTGAATATGATTAAACATTGTGAAGTGTGGAATATCGCTAGGGTGGACGGAGACTAAGCGGGTCGCAAAGTTTTGTTTGTCGTATATGTCGCAGAAGTGCTGCGATGATTAAGGGTACATTATAAATTAGCGATGGGTGGTGCACCACAAGTTGCGATGCGTGTCACATCGCAAATATGGCAGATTGTTTTTGCTTCGCAAACCCTTCAGGTTTTTTGTTTTTGCTTCGCAAACCCTTTAGGTTTTTCGTTTGGCCCTTCGCAAAAAGGCATAATATGTAGTAGTGACATACCACAAGTGTAAGCATTGGTGGACTCCGGCGCCACCTCTTCTTTCATCGACCAAACATTTGTCGCCTAACACAACATCCCTGTGGTCAAGAAATCAACCCCTGTTCCGGTAGAGGTTATTGATGGAAGAACCATTGCTTCTGGTGCAATCACACACGAGACAACCCCTCTAGAACTCTGTATCGGCAAGCACACGGAGAAGATTGTTTTCAACATCATCTCCACCCCTCACCATCCTATCATCCTTGGTCTGCCTTGGCTAGAAGCGCACAATCCTATCATTGATTGTCGATCTAGAACCCTCACCTTCAGCGCACAAAGGTGCACCTCTCAAGAACCCCATGCTCAGAAAAACACTTTGTCTAGTCCTGCTAAGAACCTTGTGGTCAAGAACCCAAAGAGGGTCGGAACCAATTTCAGTTTTCTCAAGTCTGTTATGTCAAGTCCTGCAATCAAGAACCCCCTGGTGGTTAGAATTAAACCTTGTCTTGTCAAGAATCTTGTTGATGAATGATATCTTCCGGGAGTACATGGACGAATTTGTCGTGGTCTATTTGGATGACATTTTGATCTTTTCCAACGACCAGGAAACCCACGACAAACATGTACGATTGGTGCTTGCGACACTCTGAGAGCATGGCTTATACGCCAAGATGGAAAAATGTGAATTTGACAAATCTTCAGTGGCGTTCCTCGGCTACGTGATCTCTCCAGATGGCATTTTCATGGATAAGTCAAAGGTCGAGACCATCCAGTGTTGGGCTACTCCATCCTTGGTCAAGGACGTTCAACGCTTCATGGGGTTTGCCAACTTCTATCGTCGATTTATCAAAAGCTACTCCAAGATCACAACACCATTAACAACCCTGACTTGCAAAGACAAGCCCTTCTCGTGGAATCCAATGGCTCAGGCTGTTTTTGATACTCTCAAGATGGCATTCACCTCTGCACCCATCTTGATACATCCTGATCCTGCCAAGCCATTCATTGTGGAAACGGACGCTTCAGATTTTGCCTTAGGAGCTATTCTATCTCAATTTGGAATAGATGGGTTGTTGCATCCAGTTGCTTTTTATTCACGGAAGCTAACCAGTGCCGAAATCAACTATCAGGTCTACGATAAGGAACTCCTGGCAATCATCACGGCATTCAAACAGTGGAGACCGTATCTTACTGGAACTCAACATCGAATACAAGTTCTGACAGATCACAAGAATCTCCTTTATTTCACAACTACTCGGACCTTGAATCGTCGCCAGGCACGCTGGTCTATCTTCCTAGCTGATTTC